>OY728141.1:1628828570-1629428570 GCA_963277665.1 Viscum album
TTAGGGAGTTCAACAATCATCTGGCCCCAAAGGTCTCACGGGTTGCATAGCCTATAACAACCCTACTCTTTATTTCACACATAGTCATAAGTTTTTACATAAACTCTTCACTTAATACCACATAGAAGATCAATAGTTCTGGTGTCTTTGGGGCTTAGGAACAATACCTAACATCTTAGAACATAAAACACAATATCTTTATTGAAATATTCTTTTACACAACCACACACATTCCATAATACTTAGAATTGCATGGGATAACCTGAGGACATTCATAAGAAAAGGGTGAGTTTTAAAGCCCAGTAAGAGAGTATAAAAGAAATAATATGATTAATACAGTACATTTTAGGCAATATTCATATGAATGGAACATAATAAAAACATGAACATAAAATCCATGATATAGCACGATTATCATAACATGGAAAAATGGTATCAAAATTTAACATGATATTAGCATTATCCAAGGATCATTGCACAAGGAGATTTAGTAAACCCTCATTTCACTTTAATTATAATGATTAAACCCACATTTCATATGACGTATCATGATACTAATCATTACCCAATGAATTGGAGTGCTATTAAGGTGTGCCCTTCGTAATCATTCAATTTCATGCATAATTATGCTTCATGGATCATATAACATGGATTCATTAAACATAATTATTTATTTAAGGATAATGGAATGAGGAATTAATATATGAAACTCTATAATTAGTAAGTAAATTTCCATAAAGGTGAATACCCTAGATAGATAAATGAGTATGGTATTCACTATACAATGACATTGTCTTGAAAAACCGCAGTGCAATTTCGGGAGCATAACGGCATGTCAAAAGAATTCATAAAAATGGTTGTTGAGAGAGAAAGAGTTTTACCATTATATTTACATGAAATGGAAAGTAATCTTATCTTATAGATACATGTCCCAACATATGTAATGGAATTTATATTCATAATAAAATGAAATTGCTAGAATGTAAATGAGGAGAAGAAATCCCTTACCAAATGTCGGTATGGTAACAGTTGTTCATGGGAGGAATTAATGAGAGAGAAATGGTTATCTCATCATTAAAACATAAGGAGTCGGTAAGTTTGAGGTTATAAATCATACCCCAACATTTTTAATTGAAAATAAAAGGGATAACAACATAATCAAATTTGGATAAAAATGAGAAAGGAAGAAATCCCTTAATTGGAAGTGTGATCTCAAAGGCATGGGAGGGGCTTGAGAGAGGCTTATAGGGAGCTTGGGGAACATTGGAAGGATTATAGAGAGAGGAGTGAAGAGGTTGGTCGATATGCAAATGTTTTTAGTGAAGATGAAGTGGGATCTTGTGTGGGTTTATATAGTAAAAGGGATGGAATTCTTTATTATTTATGTTTTGGACACCACGCATTAAACTAATCAAAACCACAATCAACCCTATGGTTTTTGACATTAGTTTTTTCCAAAGATGAGGGGAATAATTATTTTAAAATGAAAATGTCCTAACTTATTAAAATGTTATGCATTCTTATGTGGAGGTAAGTCACACACTCAAAGAAATCATTTTAAAAGCTAAAATGTTTTACAGGTTTTGGAGGGTCCCCTAAGGCTTTATAAAAAAACCTAAAATCACATTATTTTAAGGTTAAAATGTTTATTTTAATAAATGTCCATTTATAGTATTTTATTAAATAACTATTGGGTCATTATGTTTACAAACAATACATTATATATTTAAATGGTATTTAATTTTTACCCAAAAATTCAACTATCTCAGAAAATTATGAAAATTTCACTATTGGAAAATTTCGACATCCTAATTCCAAAAATAATATTTATTTTATGTAAATAATTTTAAAAATATGTGAATATTTAATTTTAAAATAAAAAAACAACATTTATTAAAAATCCATGGGTTTTGACAAAAAATGTTTTCAAACGTAATAAAAATTACAATTGTATTCAGGAAAATTCTAAAATCATTTATATTTTTTAAAAATTAATTTAGTAATAATATTTTATTAAAATATATTTCTTTTTTGAATATTAACAAGAAATACTATTTTTTTCTTTAAAACCATTTACAAAGTAACAATAATGAAATGAATGTATATTCTTTATAAAAAATGAAGCACATAATCATAGTGCTAGGGTATTGTAACATAACCCCTTATAACACTCGCATAACACCTAAGGTTAAGGTGTGAAATGGTAACAGACTCTTGGGGTGGCTCAGATAACATCCCTCGGGTAGTAATATCTACGAACTTCCACTTCTCCCATAGGTGATTCCGTTCAAGATTAACGTGTTAAAGCTCAGCTTGGTATTGGTCAAGAGAGAAGCCTGGAAATAAAACCTTATTTCTGAGTAGTGAAAAATGGGCTTTGTACAGATAAATTCTACTAGATGAGGACATCACTTCCTTTGATTAAATTTTATTTTCTAAAGCCTTATATTTATACTAATCAGGTGATCACTATTCAATGGATATATTATCTACGGTCACAATTATTAAAGGTATTTTAAAATCCAAAAACATATTATCAAGGTAGTGCATATGTTATACAAAAAAATTAAATAATAATACATTTAATTATATCAAGAGTAATTTTCAGTAATAAAAGGTTGGGTCATTACAATCTTCCCCCTTAAGAAATTTCTCCCTCAAAATTTGTCTTTCCCACACTAAAACATATGAGGGTAACTTTGCTTCATCAGTTCCTTTGATTCCCACATTACTTCTTCAAACTTGTAGTTTTTACACTACACCTTGATGAGGGGAATTGTATTATTTTTAGAACTTGTTCCCTATGATCTAGGATCTTCACCAACTTCACATCATATTAGAAGTTATTTTCCAATGGTATGAACTTTGGATTGAGTACATGCGATGGATCAGGTATGTACTTCCTCAAGAGTGATATATGAAATACATCATGTACTTGGGATAGGTTTGGTAGGAGTTCTATTCGATACGAAACTTTTCCAATGTGATCGTTGATCTCAAAAGGGCAAATATACCTTGGAATAAATTTTCCCTCCTTTCAAAATCTCATAACAGTCTTCTATAGTGATATGCGGAGGAATTCCATATCTCTCACATAAAACTCAAGTTCAATCAACGATTGTCAACATAACTCTTTTTTCGACTTGGAGAAGCTTTAATGTGTTGTTGGATGGTTTTGACCTTCTCCGCCATTTCATAAACCATTTATGGACCTAGGAGCATTCTCTCCCCAACATCATCCCAACATTTTGGTGTTTTGTGCCTCTTCCCATAAAGGTATCCATAAGGATCCGTTTTGATGGTTGAGTGGAATCATTTAGTGTAATATAACTCCACTAGAAGAATATGTTGTTCCCATCCACCTTTTATGTCTATTGAGCATGATGAAGGCTCTTCCAAAACATAGAGGTGAATCATGGATCTCGATCAGATACAATAGATAGTGGTACTCCATGCATCCTTACGACTTATCTAATATATATATGTCCTAGGTGATCTAATGATAAATCCTCTATAATTGCAATGAAGTGTAAAATATTTGTAAGACGATCCAGAACAACCCAGGTAGCATTGTTTTCATTAGATGTATTCAGAATTCTGTTAACGAAGTCCATGGTTATGTTCTCTCATTTCCATGCTAGTATGGGTAATGGTTGCATCATCCCCTTCTACTTTTCCCTCTCAGCCTTCACTTGCTGACATACCATAAACTTTTATGTATACTTAGAAATGTCCTTCTTCATGTTATCCCACCAATAACACTTTCAGTGATCTCAATACATCTTACTGTTTCCTGGGTGAATGGGGAAATTTGAACTATGTGCATCATCCTAAAGTTCATTCTTTAACTCCATATTTTATGGAACTCATATTCTTATCCAAAATCACACAATTCCTTATTCATTAACAGTAAACTCTAATGATTTACATTTTCAAATAGTTTCCACTTTCTTTTAAATTCCCACATATTCCTTTTGATCATCCATTAACCTTTCCAAAAGAGACTGTTGAGAAATCATTTGTGAAAGTAATGATGATGTTCCCTTATTTATGATTCCTATGTCCATATTCACCAAATATTAGATGATTGGATCCTTTTAAATTTTCATCAATTATTTAATCATTGTTTTCTTTCTACTTATAGTGTATTCAACCTTGTTCACTTTCCTGGGGTGGTAATGGATTGATTCATCATAGTCTTTAATCACCTCTATCCATATTCATGGGAGCATGTTCAAATATTTCTGTGTGAATATATTCTTGATTCTTTTGTGGCCTGTATATATTTCACACTTCTCTCCAAATAGGTAATGTCGCGAAATTTTCAACTGGAAGATTACTGTAGCCAACTCCAGATCATGTGTTGGATGGTTCTTCTCATGAAAATTCAGTTTCCTTGAATATTAGGAAATGAGTTTCTCATTTTTCATCAACATACTTCCCAGGCCCTTCTTTGAAGAATCACTAAATACCACCAAAAGTTCTCCACTTGTGGGTAGTGTGAGAACGGGCACAGTGATAAGCCTCTGTTACCACTTCATGAATCTCTCTTCTCATTCATAACTCTATGAAATCACGACTCCCTCTCAAGATAGCCTGGTAAGAGGGTTTCAAAGTCATGATAAATTTATTAAAAATTGGTGATAATTTCCATCTAACCCTAGGAATTTATGGATATACTTTATTGATTTTGGCCTCATCCATCCCTCAATTGCATCTATCTTGGAGGGATCCATAGATATCCCTTTTCTTGTGATGATATGACCCAAGAATAAGTTGTCCTTCAACTAGAACACACACATTCTGTACAATTCATAGAGCTTCTCTTTTCACAAGGTCTCTATTACAGTGATTAGATGCTCCTCATTCACCTCCTTGCTTTTGGAGTATATTAGAATATATTCTATAAAGAATACAACAAATTTTTCAATACAATTTCTAAAGTATACATTCATCAAGTCCATGAAGATTTCTGGGGAATTAGTGAGTGTCAAAAGAATTTCTATGAATTCATAGTGCATGTATCTTGTACAGAAAGCTGTCTTGGGGATATCCTCTTTCATCACACTTACTTGGTAATACCTCTACTGAAGATCCACTGTAGAGAAGTATTATTCTCCACGTATCTTATTGAACAAGTCATCAATTTGTGTAAGATGATACTTGTTCTTTTTCATGATTTTGTTGAGATCATGATAATCAATGTAAAGGCACATTGACCCATCATTATTCTAGACGAAGAGGACTAGTTCACCCCAATGTGAAGCACTTGGTTCTATGAACCCTTTATCCAGATTCTACTTTAGTTGTTTCTTCAGACCCTCAAGATCCACAAATATCATTCTATACAGAGTCTTGGATATTGGAAATTCCCCAAATATAAGAAAAATTGAGAATTCAACATCTCTTCTAGGAGGAAGACTAGGAAATTCCTCTAGAAACACTTCAATGAATTCCATCACAAAAGGCATGTCTTCAAGGATGGTTTCTTCCTTAGACTCAGTCATATAAGATACATATGCATGCTCCTAGGGCGATAGTACCCATGCTTGATATGATGGTGCTAAAAAATATTCTTCCTCTTCCTTACACTAGTACAGAATCAGGGGTTGAGTTTCCATATAGAGAGTGATTTCCCTATCTTGGAAATATATGTTGGATATATATAAGGAAATTCAATCCATGCCATGAATTGCATCAAATTCCACCAAAGGTAGTATGAAGAGTTTCTTTGGGAAGTTCAATCCATAAATTACGATAAGGGAGGATTTATATTCAGGGGATGCAATGATTTCTCCATTTTTCATTCTCACCGACATCTTTACTTCCATGATTTGTGGTGGTGTTGGGATTTTTCTAATAAAATTTATGGATATAAAAGAATGCATTGAAACAGAATAAAAAATGTGTTCTCTATTATTGAATAAATAACTAGCATAACAATCAACACTTCATTTTTGAGGTTCACTTCTTCAGTGGTGATGGATAAATCTTTCCTTTGCTGCCTTAGAGGTTGTAGGTTGCCTCCAAAAACCCCTAGCTTAGGGAACTGGTTTGAAAAGTTCCCTGGTTCTTTATAGTTGAAGTAATGAACAACACATTGAGGGTTTAATGGAGTATTTTTATCCACTATTGCAGATGTGGGTTTTTCTTTTAGGAATTTAATGGCCAGGTTCCCTTTTCTTCCACACCTAAATCATTTCCTCATCCCCTTCAGGAAATTTCCATGGTTATTCTTTACACACCTTTGGAAAGCGGGGTGTTGGAATTTTTTTAGCACTTTTGGAATTATCTATCGGACTACCAGAATTAAAGTACACCTTATGCTTCATATCCCCACGATACCCCGGAGATTTGATGATCTCTATTTTGACCTTGAGGGAACATCGAACAATTTTCGCATAGATCTCAAAGTCACGGATTGCTAAGGAATTCCATAGGCTAGGTTTTATCACCCCAAAGAAGCGGTTAACCTTCCATTCTGGGGTAACAATAATATCAGAGGTATATCGCGGAGGCCTTGTAATGTTTTCCTCATATTCCCTGACGAGTTCATCATCTTTTTTCATGAGTTCAAGGAAGGCCCTTTCCATCTTAAGTCACAGCGTGAGAGGAAAATATTTTTCGAAAAAAAATTTTCAGGAAATCCTTTCATTCCAATGCCTCGATCTCTTCCTTAGGATTCATATATTTGATGAATTTCAACCATTGATCAGCTTCACCCTCTATATGATAAGCATCCAGAAGAACCCTCTCCTGTTCCAAACATTGAAGGATGGAGAAGATCTTTTCAATGGAGTTGATTCATTGTTCGGCTATTGAGGGATCATATGATCCATTAAAAGTAAGAGGAATTTTCTCATGAAGCTCTTGATTGAAACTTGTTATTTCTTTGGGGGGTTGAAAATTCCTCTTGACCCATGCCTCTATTCATATCTTTTGTTAACATATAGATTATCGTGGAAAATTTCATGACTCCCGCTCCAATCGAATTAGGCATATCATTAGAATACTCATCATATTATTCTTTTCATCTATTGTTAGCCTGAGTCCTTATATTACCATCCATTGGCTGGAATAAAAGGAATGTTAGGGGTAATTCATAAATTTTAATCCAAATACAAAAACAGATGACATATAAATTACTTTTATTTCCATAACTTATGAATTTATAGGCTTAAATCTATGTTATCCATGTCCTACTTCCCAATATATATTCATAGGGGCATTTTTTTATTCCCTTAATAATGGTTTATAGTAACCTTATGAATTTACCAATGAAAACCCACAAGGAGTGTCTTAACCAAGAGTGTATCAAGGCCTTTTTTCGTTCACCTGTTCCCATTCGAGTCTAACTCAAAATGGTATTTACGGGTTTTACCCCTAGATATATTTGTTCCAGAGCTTCCTCTACTTGCTCGTATATAGACAGGGATATATTTTCTTGATAAACCACTTACTCAATATTCCCAAAAATTTGGGGATGTTTTTATTATACATAGTATTATCTCTAAGGCTTTCACTAGGTTTTTCTAATCATAATCCCAAAAATAACTAATCTTGTCCTCTGATACCAAATATAACAACCCTTCTATTTATTTCACAGATAATCATTATTTATTACATAAACTATTCACTTGATACAACATAGAAGATCGAGATGTCTAGGGTCTTTGGGGATTAGAAATATTATATTACAACATAGAACATAAAATAAAATATCTTTATTGAAATATTCTTTTACTAGACCACACACATTCTTCCATACTTATCATTGCATGGGATAACTTGAGAGCTTGCATAAAAAAAGGGGATCTATAAATCCATATAAGTTATTATAAAAGGCATAACATTAATAATAAAGTACATGTTAGGAAATAGGCATATCACTGGAGAATAATAGAAACATGTACATAAAGGAATGATATAGCATTATTATCATGACATGGAAATGTGGTGTAACGCCCCGAACCCAGTTACCAAGAGTCAGTGCATTATTACATAGCATTGTCATGACATAAGGAATCATGTACCGAAAGACCGATCAGTTTAGTAGCCTTGCAAGTACTAGATACATTTAATAAATTTACATTACATCATGAAATAAAAATATCAACAACATTTTTTCACCTTTTGAACACACTTTTATCATTAGCCTATCCCCACAGGTCAACCATAAAATACTTCTTTACATCTTGGAAAAAATAAAACATAGAAAGGGGTGAGCTCAAATGCTCAGTAAGGATAACAATATAGAAGAAACATTCATAAATAAGCATAAACATTTATGGAAACGTATCAGACTAAAAAAATACTTTTAAAACTAAACATCTATATAATATGGAAAAGATAAAAACAAATAATTCCATTTACATAACCACATGGATATTCTACTAGTTTAATAATCACATGCAATATCAATAGCCACTTTCATAATGATAGAATGCATAATTCCATACTTCATGACCACATAGTCAAGGACTTGAGCCAAGAATACAAATAAAATATTTTCAAGGCCTTGTGTTAAGACACTAGTTTGTCTCATGAGACCTACCAATGAATCGAGGAGAAATAGTGGGCTCCACCCATCACTTACTAAGTCTAATGCATTCCTCATATAAAAGGTTTAAACATAATATAAACATTTTTATTAAAAATAGCATACAAAATGTCAATAATTTATCCATAAAACATGAATCATACAAAAATAACACATCCAAAGTAAAAAATATCACAAAACCTTAAATAAAATATTGATGATTTGTATCTTAATAAATCAACTTCATACACGTTTAATATCCATCAAAGGATGTTGACATAGATAAAATAAAAACTTTTTGAGAGAAATATATCTTTCTATTTTGTAATCAATTAAAAGATCATTAAATTATAAAAGAAAACATTTATTACAAAAATATTCTTATAATATTTTAAGGTAAGCTTAAATGATGTTATAACTGCAGAAAACAGCTGCACTTGTTGTATAAGTTAAAAAAAGACATTCTTACCTTAATTTTGTCGAATATGTCATAAAGTATCTTGTTTGGAAAACAACAGAAAGATTCATTTCAAAACATATAAGGTCAAATAAGGGTATAAATGAATTTAGAACATATCATAATAAATAGTAAAAAATATTTGAAAAATATTTTTATGAAACACAGATGTGGATAATAAAGAGGTCTCATTAGACACTTAAGTAAAATCAACCTTGGATAATAAAGAGATTGTGAAATTAACCCTTACCTTGTACTTTTCATAATTCGGTATTATTTTACCCTCTTGTATAATAGTCAAATAATTGTTATTAAATTATACACGAACTATATACTTAAATATGATATCATATATGATCCTCTAATATTTCATTATTAATGATATTTCAGTAGTTTCGTCATTTCTGGTGTTAACAGATTCATTTTTCTTTATATGCATGGTTACTTAAGCGATGTTTTTTATGGATAGGATGTATTTTATTCATTTACGGAATGATAAGATGTTCATAAACATTATTTTTAATAATAAAATGAAAATTATTCTTGAATTATTACGATGGGGAATTAATCTCATCGCGTTCGTGGAGACGGTAATCCGTACGTACACACGAACGACAATATCATTATATTGATGGTGAAATAATATGTAATTGGATGGTATATAATATATAACTAATTATTACATGTTATATTTATTATTTACATCAGTTATACAATTATTATACCCATCCAAATGATGAAGTGTTTGAATAACAAACTACTCCATGACGTGGAGATAGTAAGTTGTACGTACCCATGTATGGTGACTTTGTCATTCATATGATGGATAGAATAATGAATATGGTTGTAAAATATTTATAATAACATCATAGTATATATAATATACTGTATTTATTATTATATAATGGAAAAAATCATGAAAGATGATGTATAATAAGAAAAGAACATGATAGAGGTGATGAAATATTTACCTCTTTTCGGGTTTTTCCTTTTGATTTGATCAAAAGGGATCTTTATGTTGTCTTTATGATCAAATGAATTCTTATAGTATGAAGGGAGGAAAGTTTGGAGGATATTTGGGCTGGTTTTGGCCAATACAAATGGCTTTTGAGGTGTGAAATTAAGAGAAGGGGATGTACCCTTTTATAAGAGAGGTGATGGTCACTTTTGGAAAAGTTTGAAATATTATTTTATAATAAAATTATTTTCTTTTTATAATGGATACTAAATTAATTATTTCAATTATAAGGTGTGTATGGGCAGAAAAACTCACAACATATATGTTTTAGACAGTTTTAGGTCACCATAATACCCTTATCTTTTAGATTTAACTCTTAGTTAAATAGTTTGACATTTACCGTGTCTCTTTGTATTTTTTTATTATATGGTTAATAAACGTACAAAAACAAGAAAACAGAACCCCAAGTGGTTAATTATTAATATATATAACCTTATAAAAGTATTTTTTCTGAACTGTAGATTTTTAGGAATATCATATCATTTAATAATATAATATTTGTTTTAAAAACTCAATTATGTCAATTTTGACACAATTTAGTATTTGGATTTTGTGAAAATCATAACAGCATGATTACTTCAATAAAAATTATTTAATCAACCCTAAAAAGTCATATTAACCTATAAAATTAGTGTAATATATCAAAAGTCTCGAATTACATTTATTTAGATATTTATAATATCAAATATTTCAATATTTCACTAATAAGGAAATTATTGCATCGTCATTGTGTCATTAATAAATTAAATTATTTAATGTCTAAAATTTTAAAATAAAATACCATTATTTAGGAAATTATTTTATAATTATAATTAATAATTATATTCAAATTTATATTATGTATAAACCTATATTAAAAATGTTTTAATTATTAAACTTTGAATTTAACTCTTTTAACTCTTCTTCAAATAAAATAATAATAAATGTACTAATCTTATCCAAGTGAACCAAATGGGGTCATATTTTATTCCTAAGGTTGTTTTTATCGAATTATACTTATCCAATATAATTATTACATGTGTTAGGGTAATTATAATATCACTTTTACCCCTAATTACCCTATTTACTTTTAACCGTGTTAAATAAAAGTCAAAATTCACTATTCACCAGAATTTATTTTCATCTTATTAAACAAAATTTTACTTACTAATGTCAATCATGTGTCTCGGATTTTTTAAATTCAACTCATAGAAGATGAAAAATTAAGTTTTATGCAAATTTTAAATGCTATTAGAAGGTGGGTAAAAGACGGTAAAAAGTTCAATAAATTTTTATATATCTAAACTTATTATAAAATGACTCGAATTAATTACATTGAACATATATAGGTATTATGTATATATTTTTACCAAAAAATACATTAAAATAATATAACTAATTATTTAAATAAAAATTTGGTTCTAAACAATAACGTTGTCTTTTTCACTATTCATCAAAAAATGAAAGTTTTCTAAAAATTACCAAAAATTCACCCTAAGCTAATTTTGATATTTAGAATCCAAAAATGAAGTCCATTTTGAAAATTAAATTTTATAAAATTTCAAAAAGTGTCTGTTAATATTCATAATGGCTAGTTTGATTGGTCATGGTGCGTTAAAACTCTATGTTGCGTAAAACACAAGCTACTACATTATTCAAAGGGAAAAGTACCATGGAAGCTTGGGGTGTTAACTTCTCCCCTCTTTAAAATAATTTTATCCTTGAAATTTATATAATATTACTATATATAAAGATTTGGGTGGTTCTTCGACCTGTGTTCCTTGGGTTCCCATGTTGCCTCTTCCATCTTATGGTTTCTCCATAGAACTTTTACCATAATTTTGACAGGCTCTTCATAATAAGACAGATCATGTTCCAGCTCAATTTCCTCATAGGTGAGTTCTTGTATTGGGTTAGGCATGTATTTTATCAATAGTTATACATGGAACATATCATTAACTTTAGAGATACTTGGAGGCATTTCCAAATGATAATCTATAACTCCAATTCGTTCTAGAATTTCAAAAGGTCTGATGTACCTAGGAATCAATTTACCCTTCTTACTGAATCGTATAGCTCCCTTCCATGGAGATACCTTCATGTTAACATGATCTC
Source organism: Viscum album (assembly GCA_963277665.1). Taxonomy (NCBI): domain Eukaryota; kingdom Viridiplantae; phylum Streptophyta; class Magnoliopsida; order Santalales; family Viscaceae; genus Viscum; species Viscum album. The sequence continues at coordinate 1,628,840,679 of OY728141.1, forward strand.
CTACATAAAATGCCAAATCCTTCCTTTGGTTATCGGCATAGCTATTCTTTCTACTTTGAGCTGCTTTGATGTGGGTTTGGGTAATCTTCGGTTTTTTCATTGTTTCCTCAACAAGTTTTGGGCCTACAAGTTTTATTTTACCCACATCATCCCAACAAGATGGTGTGTGACATCACTTTCCATATAACTCTATATATGGTTCCATCTGAAAACTTAAATGGAAGCTATTCTTATAGGAAAATTCTACCACTGGTAAATATTGATCCCACATACCTTGAAAGTCAAGTGATCAAGATCTCAACATGTATTCTAAGGTTTGAATATTCCATTCTGATTGTCCATCCTTTTGAGGGTGGTAGGCAGTGGTCAAATGAAGTTCAGTATCCAAGGCCTTCTATAGACTTTTCCAGAATCTTGATGTAAAATGGGGATCATGATCAAAAACAATCCATAGGGGTACACCATGGGGTCTTACAACTTCATCAATATATTTTCTTACTAAACATTCAAGTGGTAAATCTTCTCTTATAGCAAGAAAATGTGTTGACTTTTTAAGACGATCAACAATGACCCTTATGCCATCATTCATTCTAGGTGTCTTTGGTATCCCCATGACAAATTCCATCATAATATTATCCCATTTCCAATCATGAATTGGAAGAGCTTTCATGAGTCCTCCAGGTTGTTTCCTTCAAACGTTAACTTGTTGAAAATCCATACATCTACACAAAAAATCAGTAATATCCCTCTTCATGTTGTCCCACCAAAAATGTTCCTTCAAATCTATATACATCTTGGTGCTCCTAGGGTGTATAGAGAAATTGGATCTATGATCATCCACCAAAAATTCCCTTTTTAGATCAGGTATGTTAGGAACAAAAAGTCTCTTCACAAATTTCAAAATTCCATCTTCATTTTTGATGACATTCAATCGCCCATTATTCACAAATTTAATCTTCTTTTGAAACTTCTCATCATCAGTCTGATAACTTTTTATCCTTTCTAGTAAAGATGGTTTGGAAAACATTTGAAAAAGTATTTATGTTTCATCTTCCATGTCTATTCTCATATCCATTTTTACTAGATCCATGAAAATAGTATCTCTTTCAACTCTCATCTTGTTCAAAACTCTATGATCCTTTCTACTCAAAGCATCTACCACCTTATTTTCCTTCCCCGAGTGGTTGTGTATAGTGCCATAATAATCCTTGAGTAGTTCAATCCATCGTCTTTTCCTCATGTTGAGTTCTTTGTGTGAGAAAAATATACTTAAAACTCTTGTAATCAGTATAAATCTCACATTTTTCACCATAGAGATAGTGTCTCTATATTTTCAGAGAAAAGATTATAGATGCTAACTCAAGATCATGAGTGGGATAGTTTTTTTCATGGATTTTTAGCTATCGTGATGCATAGGAAATAACTCAATCATTTTTCATAAGGACACAACCATGTCCTTTCTTTGAAGAATCATTACAAATAACATAACCATCATTCCCTGATAGTAGATTCAAGATAGGAGCATTGACTAATCTTCTATTCAGTTCATTAAAACATTCTTCACACTCTTGTGTCGAAACAAATTTTACCCCATTACGAGTGAGCTTGGTTAATGGGTTAGCCAATCGGGAAAAATTCTATAAAAAATGATGATAATAACCTACTAAACCAACTAAACCGTGTACCTTAAGTACACTCATTGGTTCTAGCCATTCATATATTTCCTTTGTCTTTTAATTATTAACAAAGATTCCATCCATAGAGACAATATGGCCAAGAAAAGAAATCTTCTGAATCTAGAATTCACACTTTATAAATTTCCCCTATAATTCATTTCTTCTAAGAGTCCTTAGGATAATGCGCAAGTGATTTTCATGATCTTTGTCGATTTTTTAGTATACCAAAATATCATCAATTAATACCACTACAAAGTCATCACGATATTCCTTGAAAACTCTATTCATTAGATCCATGAAGATAGAGGGTTCATTAGTCAATCCAAAAGGCATCATTGTAAACATGTAATGCACATACCTGGTTTGAAATGCTGTTTTTGGAATGTCTTCCTTCATCACACACAACTGATGATATCCATATCGAAGGTCAATCCATGAAAAATATTTAGATCCATGAATTTGGTCAAATAAATCATCAATGTGAGGTAGCGGATACTTGTTCTTTATTTTATAGCATTTATCTCCTTGTATTCAATGCACAACTTCATAGATCTATCTTTCTTATTAAAAAAGAACAGGGGATCCCCATGGAGAAACACTAGGGAGAATAAATCCCTTATTACTCAAATCCTCTAGTTGTTTCTTTAGTTACACTAATTCCATAGTGGCCATTCTATAAGGGTTCTTCGATATGGGCCTTGAACCAGGAATTAAATCAATGGAAAAATCAATTTCTTGTTCTGGAGGATGTCCATGTAAATCCTCTGGAAACACATCGACATATTCTTGCACAATAGGTACATCCTCTATTCGAACATTCGTTTCCTCAGCCATAGTTATTTCATTCTCTTCTTCCCCAATAATTGAATTTAGTAGAGCTACTATTGGTGGATCTAGATAAGAATCAGCTGGTGATTTTTCTGCTCTAAAGATAAGGTACTTATCATCATTGAAAATTGTAACCTCCTTCTTCTTACAATAAATTTTTGCATCATGGTCTGAAAGACAATACATACCAAGGATTGGATCAAATTAAATCATGGGTATGATGATGAGATCAGTAGATAAGTAACATTTATATTCCCTAATGGGAACTGATTCGCAAATCTTTTTTGGGATGATACTTCCCTTAAGTGTTTTGACTAACAACTCCCTTATTAAGTCAAATTAAAAATATCTAATTTTCATAGAAAAGTGAGAATATATGAAACTATGTGATGATCCAGAATCAAATATATCATTGGTTAAACTTGAGGAAACCATTAAATTACCTTCAACCACGTCTTTTGGAGCTTTCACCTCAGTAGTAGTGATCGCAGAAGCTTGGACTTGCTCCCTTGTCCTTTTTTGAGGTAAGTTCCCATGGGGCTTAGCAAATTCATTGGAATAATGCCCCTTTTCTCTAAAATTATAGCATTAAGCATTGAAAACCTCTTCCTTCCACTTGTAATCATGAGCTTTTTGGCCTTTTTCACCACACTTATAACAGACACCCATTCCCTTCAGGTAAGTACTGGGGTGTTTCTTTCCACATTTACTGCAGGATGTATGTTAAACTTTTCTCTTATTCCCCTTATTTTTATTTCCATAGTGTTTTGAAAATATCTTCTTCTCTTTCTTTTCTTTGAAGTCATAAGACTTACAGAATTCCTTTTCTGTCTTGATAGCACATGAGACAATATCTTTATATGATGAGAAAGATTGTGAGTCTACTGATCGATGGAGAAATGGCTTTAACCCATAAAATAATCAATCAATATTAATCCTTGTGTTACGTATATAATATGTTGCATGACATGATAATATTTTAATGTTTTCCTCATACTTTGTGACATTCTCATACTCCTTTTACCTCAGACTCAAAAATTGTCTTTCCATATCAACTCGATGGTCACATGGAAAGTATTTTTTTAAGAATATATCTTTAAACTCACTCTATTATATTTTTGATACTTCATCATCTTCCTTTGTGTTTTGGATTAATGACCACCACTGATCTGCATCTCTCATGTGGTGATAAACTATCAGGACAACTTTTTCTCTTTCGTTACTCTGAAAAGTATGAAATATTTTCTCTAAAGAACTTATCCATTTATCAACTACTAATGGATTTGTACTCCAACTGAATGTTGGTGGTTGTTTCCTCATGAATTTGTCTATAATTGATCATCCACATTGTGGATCAGGATGCTCTATATGGGTAAGTTTATTATTCATTACCTGAGTGAGTTGTCCTGGTATGGTGATAAGCTGATCATCACCAGTTGCAACACCAGCTCCACTATAATTATATTTAGTAAGAGGGAAATTCCTAAATGAATTAAATGAGTTGATATGGTTTCCATTCCTTCCACTAGGTTCCATTTCCAAACAATGGAAAAAATTAGATTAGTTTATGAATCGCAACACCTAATTCCAAACTTGTAAAACAGTTAACATAAATTGAACAGTTTGTAGATTTAATCCATAATCATAAAAAAAATTCTTTGAAGAATTATATACTCGTAAAGCCTTCATAATGGTTTTTATTATAAATGAGAATTATCCTAAGCATATCCCCCAGGAGTGTCGTAACCAAGAGTGCGGAAAGTCCCGTTGTCGTGCAGTAGTTCCCATTCAAGTATAGCTCAATGCGGTGTTTTCAGGTTCTACCCCTAGGTACATTTGTTCCAGAGCCTCCTCTACCTACTTGTATCCAGACAGGGATATATTTCTTGGAAAACTCACAAAATCCCTATAGTACCAAAATTCTAGGAAGTTTTTCTATACTAATCCTCAAAGTCTATCTTAGGGTAATGTTCTCTAATTAGATTTTTTTTCTAAATCTAGCTTCAATGGTTTGTAATAAACTTCCTCTAATACCAACTATAACGCCCTAACCCCTATTACCTAAAGTCGGTGCATTATTACATACCATTGTCATGATACAAGGAATCATGTCCTGAAAGACCAATCAGTTTAGTAGCCTTGGAAGAACTAGATACATTCATAAATTTTACATTACATCATGAAATAAAATCATCAAAAACATTTTTCCCCTTTTGGACACCCTTATATCCTTTGCCTATCCTTACAGGTCAACCATAAAATACTTCTTCATATCCAATGAAAAATAAAACATACAAAGGGGTGAGATAAGATGCTTAGTAAGGAAAAAAAATATAGCAGAAACTATCATAAATAAGCATTAACATTTAAGGAAATATATATGACTAAAACAAAAGCCTTTTAAACAAAAAAGTTAGAATAATATGGAAAAAGATAAAATCAAATAATGTCATTTACTTAATCACATGGATATTCTACTTGTCGAATAATCACATGCTATATCAATAGTCACTTTTGTAATGATGTAATGCATAATACTAGACTTCATAACCACATAGTCAAGGCATTATGCCAAGACTACAAATAAGATTTTTTCAAGGCCTTGAGTCAAGACACTAGTTTGTCCCATGAGACCTACTGATGCATCAAGGAGCTATAGTGAGCTCCACCCATCAATTACAAAGCCCAATTCATTCCTCATATGAAAAGGTTTAAACATAACATAAACATTCGTATTAAAAATATCATATGAAATTTCAATACTTTATACATAAACCAAGAATGGTAAAAAAAATAACACATCCATAGTCAAACATATCACACAACCTCAAATAAAATATGGAAGATTTGTTTCATAATAAATCAACTTCCAACAAGTTTAAAATCCATCAAAGGATGTTGATATAAATTAAATAAAACCTTTTTGAGAGAAATATATATTTCTATTTTAAAATCATTTAAAAGTCATGTAATTATAGAATAAAACATTTATTATGAAAATATTCTTACAAAATTTTAAGAGAATATTCAAAGATGTTATAACGGTGGAAAATATCCACAGCACCTATATAAGTTAAAAAAAGATATTCTTACCTTAATTTGGTTGAAAAGGTCATAAAGTACCTTGTTTGGTGTAACACCCCGAGCTTTCACGATATGCTTCTCTTTCAACAATTTAATAGCTTGTATTGTATGCAAGTTCGAGATTCAAACACACCGAGACCAACCAAAATAGCTATTATGAATAGTAATAACCACTTTTTTGAAATTATATATATTTTATATTTCAAAATGGACTTCATTTTTGGATTCGGAATATCGAAATTAGCCTATGTTGAATTTTTGGTATTTTTCTGAGAACTTCTAATTTTTTATGAATAGGGAAAAATAATTAAAAACAACTTTTGTAATAAAAATAATTTATTATGATAAATTATACTATTTAGTGGTTTTAAAGTATAATTAGAATATAGTTTTACCATTATATCCAATGGTGGTCATTAGAATTAATTTCACTTTGAAATTGGACATAAACAATTGTCAATCTTTTGATATAAATTGTATCTTAAAAACACGTTATTTGTTGTGATAGCGGGAATTAATTATAAAATTAATTAATTCAACTTATATGATTGAAATTTTTTAAAATAAACATCATTTTTGAAATCAGAATATCAAATATATCTTAGGGTGAATTTTTGGTATTTTTCTGAAAAACATCAATTTTTGATGAATAGTGAAACCACTAAGTGGTACTTATAAAAACTGATTTTTCGTTTAAATGAAATTTTACCACTTCTGTGTTCTGAATTTCAAAAATCCGACATACATGGTTTTCATTAAGAAGTAAAATGTGGTTCAATTAAATTAAAATAATTTTTTGGTGAATAGTAACTTTTAAGTTCGTAATCGCGATTAGAGGTAATTAGTGTAGTTTAAGATAAAAATAATGTTTTAATAATATGAGATGAGATTGAAACATGTCCTACCCACATTGGATGTTCCATTGCCGACCAAGACAATCCATGGGTCAACTTGGGGACCCCATGGAGCCACTTTAGTTGGAAAATGACATAAAAGTAAAAAAATGACACAAACATGAAATGTTTTACTAAAACAATTTTTAAATGGGGTTATACAAGTCATATTTTTGACTATAAATAATAATTGGAAAGATAAAAAGATTTACTACATCATAGTATTTTTTTTATAATTTTTAGACATTAAATAAATTAAATTATTTATGACATCATGATGATGCAGCGATGACCTCATTATTTAACGATTTAAATAAAATAAAACTATAATGTAAAATCCAAGGCTTATACTTGTCAAAAACCTATTGGATGAGTATATGTCGAACCCTTATCACCTTAGCCTCAAATTATATAAGTGTGGGACCTCTAAAATCCGAAACTCAATTTATAATACAGTGACTTCTCTTTACTTTTCAAGAGTGCCCCTCCTCTCCACTTATAAAAGGCCCCCACCTATACCACCTCATTAACACTTTCAAGCCATTTGGCTTGGCCAAACTCTGCCCAAATACTCTCCCAACTTCCCTCCCTTACTCCTAGAAGCCTCAATTTTGGAATAATTCTTCCTAAGGAAGCCTTTGGCTCAAATCAAAAAGAGTTACCCGATTTGAAGGTAATGTCTTCTCTAATGTTGTTTTGTTTTATTTTTCTTCTCCATCCCCTTAAACTCTTTTTATTCCTTTATTTTGTAACAACAACAGTATCTAAAATATACTAGGATGTTGTTATGATATGGATTTGGTTTACACTTACACACACCTTCATCTAATGGTTAAAGAACATATTGTTTCTGTGGGTGGCGAAATACTGCCTCACGAAACGATGATTGTTCAATATTACTTTAACACCTCTAATGGTGGCCATTTTGATGACACTATTTTCATATATTATATATATATTATTTTTATGTTTTCCTAATGCTTCTGTATTTCTCATTTGTGGCATACTTTATGATTTCCATTATGGGTAAACGCGATAATTTCATTTTAGGAAGTGCGGACTACCGCCCCCTCAAAGTGATTTGAATCGTTAATGCCATATGTGGGATGTATAAAGGATGTACTAAATGGTATTATACATTATATTATACTGGAATTATATTATACCTTTATATAATTATAACTTCATTCCATTAAATACAAAATATAAATGAAAGTAGCATTCATGCGTACGTACGGCTTACCGTCTCCATGAACGGTGCATTTCATTTCTTACCTCTAAATGTTATGTAATATTATAAATGCATTTATATAATGGATATATATGAGATATATAATATCTATATCGTGAATATAATTCTGGATATAATGGATATATCACCACATGAACAACTTGTAATTATAAGAAGTTTATTTTTGACTCAAGTACTAAAGATCGACAAAACGACCGTTTTAACTTAAATAATTACATAATATTCATAACATGGTAATAAGTGATATAAATGGAATAAAAAACTTAAAAAAGGTTCTTAAGAAATTATAAATTAACTCTAGTTTATTATTCAGGAGGTTAAACAATGGTCGAGTCAAGACAGGACGCAAGGTAAGGGAACTTCTAAACCCAATTTCTATTCATTGGGTTAATCTCATACTTTCAAATTATGTCATGATATTATTATGTCCTATCTTGTATTTTTACTTTAATTATGTGTACTTATAGTGAATACACATACTAGATTTATTTTATTTTAAAAAAATGATCTTTGTAAGGGAACTTCTAAACCCAATTTCTATTCTTTGGGTTAATCTCATACTTTCAAATTATGTCAAGATATTATTATGTCTTATCTTGTATTTTTTACTTTCATTATGTGTACTTATAGTGAATACACATACTTGATTTATTTTATTTTAAAAAAAATGATCTTTGTAAGAGAGATTCTTAACCCAATTTCTATTTTTTGGGATAATCTCCTACTTTCGAATTATGTCATGATATTATTATGTCATATCTTATATTTATACTTTTTTTATGTGTACATTTAGTGAATACACATAATAGATATATTTTATTTAAAAATGATCTTTTTAAGGGACTTCGTCTCAATCTCCATTCATTGAGGCATATTTTGTTTTATACACAAATTTTTTTTATACAGTGTATAAACCCCTTTGACTTTTACGTTTATTCAAAAGGAATCTTTTTTATATGAAGCGTTTACTAAACGAAAAAAGGAATGTTTTGGTCGTACGTATGCGGTGACAACAACTTCTCCGCTGCTGTGACCATTATTTGAGTTTCGGCTTCCACTACAAACCATACCTTTTTTTAAAAGAAAAATAAATACCATGTTTTAACTTTCTTTTATTTTGGTATTGAAAATGGTTTTGAAAGCGTTTTTATTATATCAATGTGTTGTATTGATATCTTGTGATTTAAATGTGGAAATGTTATGTTTCCATTATGCATGTTTTATGTGATATGATTATGTTATGGTTTATGATATGTTTAAACATATTCATATGAGGAATGCATTGGACTTAATAAGTGACGGGTGGAGCCTGCTATAGCTCCTCGATGCATCGGTAGGTCTCATGAGACAAACTAGTGTCTTGACACGAGGCCTTGACAAAATCTTATTTGTGGTCTTGGCACGAGGCATTGGCTACGTGGTTATGATAGTCTGGCATTATGCATTCCATCATTATGAAAGTTGTTATTGATATTGCATGTGATTATTCGACCAGTAGAATATCCATGTGAATAAGTAAATGGAATTATCTCATTTTACTTTTGCCATATTATGTTGAAGTTCATGATTAAAAGGCTTTTGTTTTAGTTATACATTGCCTTAAATTTTAATGTTTATTTATGAAAGCTTCCGCAATATTTTTATCCTTACTGAGCATCTAAGCTCACCCCTTTCAATGTTTTAATATTTTCCAGGATGTGAAAAAGTATTTTATGAATGACTTGCAAGGATAGACAGAAGAGGATATGAGTGTGGATTATGAAGACTTTTTTATTAGTTTTTTACTTTATGATGTAATGTAAGACTTATGAATGTATCTAGTGTTTCCAAGGCTACTAAACTAATCGGTCTTTCGATACTTGATCTTTTGTGATCATGCCAATGTTACGAAGTAATGCACTGACTCTCGGTAACTGGGGTCAGGGCGTTACAGTTGGTATTAGGGGAAGTTTAGTACTAACCTTGGAAGCTAGATTTAGATAATCTATGATTAGAGCACATAGCCCGAAGATAGACTTTAAGGATTAGTATAGAAGAACTTCCTAAAATTTTGGTATTATAGAGATTTTGTGAGTTTTCTGAGCAATACATCCCTGTCTGGATCCGAGCAGGTAGAGGTGGCTCTGGCACAAATGTACCTAGGGGTAAAACCCAAAAACACCGCTTTGAGCTAGACTCGAACGGGAACTGGTGCACGAAAACGGGCCTTGCTGCACTCTAGGTTACGACACTCCTGAGGGATATGCTTAGGATAATTCTCATTTTCTTTACAAACCACTATGAAGGGTTATGAGTATATACTTCCTCAAAGAAAACATTTCTTTTTATGATTATGGATTATGTCCATAAATAGTTCAATTCATGTAAAGTGTTTTACAAATATGGAATTATGTATTTTAATTCATAAACTAATCTAGTTTATGCCATTGTTTAGAAATGGCACCTAGTGGAAGGAATGGAAACCGTATCAATGCACGCACTCCATGTAGGGATTTCCCTCCTACTCAGGATAATTATTGTGTATTTGGAGATACAACTGGTGCTGATCAACTTATTGCCCTACTGTGACAACTCACTCAGATTATGAATAATAACCTTACTCGTATGGAGCACCCTAATCCGCAACGTGGAGGATCAATGTTAGACTACTTCATGAGGAAACAACCGCCAACATTTAATGGGGGTACAAATCCATTAGTAGTTGAGCAATGGATAAACTCCTTAGAGAAAATATTCCATGCCTTGGGGAGTAGCGAAAGGGAGAAGGTTATCATGGCAGTTTACCGCCTCACTGGAGATGCCGATCAATGGTGGTCATTGATTCAAAATACAAAGGAAGATGAAGAAGTATCAAGTATGGAATAGAGAGAGTTCAAATATCTTTTCATAGAAAAATAATTTCCACATGACCATCGAGCAGATATGGAAAGGCAATTTCTGAGTCTGAGGCAGAAGGAGGATGAGAATGTCGCAAAGTATGAGGCTAACTTTAAAAGGTTAGCATGGCATGATGCAGATTATATACGTAACCCAAGAAGTATGATTGATCGTTTCGTTGATGGGTTAAAACCATTTCTCCGTCGAGCTTTAGTATCACAATCCTTCTCATCGTACGAAGATATTGTCTTGTGTGTTATCAAGACAGAAAAGGAATTCTCTAAATCTAATGACAATAAAGTAAAGCAAGAGAAGAAGAGAATGGTGGAACAAGAGATAGATAAAGTGAAAAAGGGAAAGAAATATTTTCCTTTATGTGATAATTGTGGGAAGAATCACCCTGGTACTTGCCTAAAAGGAATGGGAGTTTGTTACAAATGTGGAGAAAAAGGTCACCAGGCTCGTGATTGTAAGGGAAAGAAAGAGGCTATCAATGTTGAATGCTACAATTGTAGTGAAATGGGTCATTATGCAAATGAATTTCCTAAGCATCAGGGAAACTTACCTTAGAAAAGGCCAAGGGATCAAGGACAATCTTATGCTGTTACTACAGTTGAAGTAGAATAATTAATGTATTGGTGCTTTTGGACTCATGGATTATATTCTGGTTATTAAAATAATGTGATATATATATAAGGATTGTACTGCAGTACATGTTGATTTCATTAAGGTTTTAATATGATGAAGGTAATCATATTTTTGTATGTGACAAATAGAGAAACTTTACTTTGTTTAGGGAATCTAATGTTACAATTGATTTTGGAATTTAAGGAACCTTTAGAGAATGTCTGGACGGAGGTATTTTGGATAACTATAAAGGTTGGGATTGATTAAGTTGAACATTGAATAGTATTGTTTAAGGTTAAAACATTTATGAAGATTATTTTTGGAATATTATGATACTATAGTTTTAGGAAAAGGACAACCTGCAGGGTGGGGCATAACCCGTCGCGTCGGACAAAGCTGCAGGAATTGAACCCACAACCATAGTGCGACATGACATTATTACCTACCACTAGCCTACAGGAAGTCCCTGGTTTTTACAAGATATTTTTCTTAATCTAAGTGGTATGTGTTAATATTTTAAACCTTGTACGATTAGGATAAATATAATATTTTTGAGTTCTATTATCTTTGTGAGTGAAAGATGGGTTTGTGGTAGAAATTAGTTGAAGGTTGAAACTCTACTTGTCAAGCATAAATATATATATACCTATCTCTTATTCTATGAAGAAATTAATTCTTAAACTATAATAAAGGGATATTAAAACAAAAAATCTGTTATCCCAATACCTTATGTCTTGTTGAACTGTTAATATTTTAAATCAACATAGATTGAAGGCTTTGAGGCCCTCAATTTTACACTTGTTTGTGATTGATGACCTCAATCACTCCCTATAAATATTTACATTTTTCATCCAATTATATGTCTCTAATTTTTACCAATGTTCTCCTTATCGAGATCATAATTTGGTGGTGACTTTCTTATTTCCATTTCCCTCTTATTAAGGCTAAATTTTATTAACCTTATTTCCGATGTGGGTTTTCCACAAAGGTATTTTCTATTTTCAACCTTTTTATTTTCAAAGAAAAATATCAAATTGTGAGGATGCAATTTATTGAGGCGTGGAGAATGTAACACCCCGAGCATTCACGATACGCTTCTCTTTCAATAATTTAATATCTTGTATTGTACGCAAGTTCGAGATTCTAACACACCGAGACCAACCAAAATAGCTATTATGAATAGTAATAACCACTTTTTGAATTTATATATATTTTATATTTCAAAATGGACTTCATTTTTGGATTCGGAATATCGAAATTTGCCTATGTTGAATTTTTGGTATTTTTCTGAGAACTTCTAATTCTTTATGAATAGTGAAAAATACTTAAAACAAATTTTTTAATAAAAATAATTTACTGTGATAAATTATACTATTTAGTGGTTTTAAAGTATAATTAGAATATATTTTTACCATTGTATCCAATGGTGGTCATTATAATTAATTTCACTTTGAAATTGGACATAAACAATTGTCAATCTTTTGATATAAATTGTTTCTTAAAGACACGCTATTTGTTGTGATAGCGGGAATTAATTATAAAATTAATTAATTCAACTTATATGATTGAAATTTTTTAAAATATACATCATTTTTGAAATCAGAATATCAAATATAGCTTAGGGTGAATTTTTGGGATTTTTCTGAAAAATTTCAATATTTGATGAATAGTGAAACCACTAAGTGGTACTTATAAAAACTGATTTTTCGTTTAAATGAAATTTTACCACTTCTGTGTTCTGAATTTCAAAAATCCTACATACATGGTTTTCATTAATAAGTAAAATGTGGTTCAATGAGATTAAAATAATTTTTTGGTGAATAGTAACTTTTAAGTTCTTAATCGCGATTAGAGGTAATTAGTGTAGTTTAAGGTAAAATAATGTTTTAATAATATGAGATGAGCTTGAAACATGTCCTACCCTCATTTGATGTTCCATGGCCGACCAAGACAATCCATGGGTCAACTTGGGGACCCCATGTAGCCACTTTAGTTGGAAGATGACATAAATACCTTTTATTTAATGTTAAAGTAAAAAAATGACACAAACATGAAATGTTTTACTAAAACAATTTTTACATGGGGTTATACAAGTCGTATTTTTGACTATAAATAATCATTGGAAAGATAAAAATATTTCCTAAATCATATTATTTTTTTTATAATTTTTAGACATTAAATAAATTAAATTATTTATGACATCATGATGATGCAGCGATGACCTCATTATTTAACGATTTAAATAAGATAAAACGATAATGTAAAATCCAAGGCTTACACTTGTCAAAAACCTATTTTATGAGTAGATTTCGAACCATTATCACCTTATCCTGGAATTATATATGTGTAGGACCTCTAAAATCTGAAACTCATTTTATAATAAAGTGACTTTTCTTTACTTTCCAAGAGTGCCCCTCCTCTCCACTTATAAAAGGACCCCACCTCTACCACCTCATTCACACTTTCAATCCATTTGGCTCAGCCAACCTCTGCCCAAATACTCTCCCAAATTCCCTCCCTTACCCCTAGAAGCCTCACTTTGGGCAGAATGCTTCCCAAGGAAGCCTTTGGCTCAAATCAAAAAGAGTTACCCGATTTGAAGGTAATGTCTTCTCTAATGTTGTTTTGTTTTATTTTTCTTCTCCATCCCCTTAAACTCTTTTTATTCCTTTCTTTTGTAACAACACCAGTATCTAAAATATACTAGGATTATGTTATGATTAGGATTTGGTTTACACTTACACACACCTTCGTCTAATGGTTAAAGAACATACTGTTTCTGTGGGTGGCGAAATACTGCCTCACGAAATAATGATTGTTCAATATTCTTTTAACACCTCTAATGGTGGCCATTTTGATGACACTATTTTCATATATGATTTATATATTATGTTTATGTTTTCGTTATGCTTCTGTATTTATCATTTGTGGCATACTTTATGATTTCCATTATGGGTAAACACGATAATTTCATTTTAGGAAGTGTGGACTACCGCCCCCTCAAAGTGATTTGAATCGTTAATGCCATATGTGGGATGTATAAAGGATGGACTAAATGGTATTATACATTATATTATACTGTAATTATATTATAACTTTATATAATTATAACTTCATTCCATTAAATACAAAATATAAATGAAAGTAGCGTTCATGCGTATGTACGGCTTACCGTCTCTATGAACGGTGCATTTCATTTCTTACCTCTAAATGTTATGTATATTATAAATGAATTTATATACTGGATATATATGAGATATATGATATCTATATCATGAATATAATTCTGGATATAATAGATATATCACCACATGAACAACTTGAAATTATAAGAAGTTTATTTTTGACTCAAGTACCAAAGATCGACAAAACGACCGTTATTAACTTAAATAATTACATAATTTTCATGACATGGTAATAAGTGATATAAATGGAATAAAAAACATGAAAAAGGTTCTTAAGAAATTATAAATTAACTCTAGTTTATTATTCATGAGGTTAAACAACGGTCGAGTCAAGACAGGACGCAAGGTAAGGGAACTTCTAAACCCAATTTCTATTCTTTGGGTTAATCTCATACTTTCAAATTATGTCATGATATTATTATGTCCTATCTTGTATTTTTGCTTTCATTATGTGTACTTATAGTGAATACACATAATAGATTTATTTTATTTTAAAAAAATGATCTTTGTAAGGGAACTTCTAAACCCAATTTCTATTCTTTGGGTTAATCTCATACTTTCAAATTATGTCATGATATTATTATGTCATATCTTGTATTTTTACTTTCATTATGTGTACTTATAGTGAATACACATACTAGATTTATTTTATTTTAAAAAAATGATCTTTGTAAGGGAACTTCTTAACCCAATTTCTATTCTTTGGGTTAATCTCCTACTTTCGAATTATTTCATGATATTATTATGTCCAATCTTGTATTTATACTTTTTTTATGTGTATATATAGTGAATACACATAATAGATATATTTTATTTAAAAAAGATATTTTTAAGGGACTTCGTCTCAATCTCCATTCATTGAGGCATATTTTGTTTTATACACAAATTTCTTTTATACAGTGTATAAACCCCTATTACTTTTACGTTTATTCAAAAGAAATCTTTTTTATACGAAGCGTTTACTAAACGACAAAAGGGAATTTTTTTGTCGTACGTATGCGGTGGCGACGACTTCTCTGCCGCCGTGACCATTATTTGAGTTTCGGCTTCCACTATAAGCCATACCTTTTTTTAAAAGAAAAATAAATACCATGTTTTAACTTTCTTTTATTTTGGTATTGAAAATGGTTTTGAAAGCGTTTTTATTATATTAATGTGTTGTATTGATATCTTGTGATTGAAATGTGGAAATGTTATGTTTCCTTTATGAATGTTTTATGTGATAAGATTATGTTATGGTTTATGATATGTTTAAACCTATTCATATGAGGAATGAATTGGACTTAATAAGTGACGGGTGGAGCCCACTATAGCTCCTCGATGCATCGGTAGGTCTCATGAGACAAACTAGTGTCTTAGCACGAGGCCTTGACAAAATCTTATTTGTGGTCTTGGCACGAGGCCTTGGCTACGTGGTTATGATAGTCTGGCATTATGCATTCCATAATTATGAAAGTGGTTATTGATATTGCATGTGATTATTCGACCAGTAGAATATCCATGTGAATAAGTAAATGGCATTATCTCATTTTACTTTTTCCATATTATGTTGAAGTTCATGATTAAAAGGATTTTGTTTTAGTTATACATTGCCTTAAATGTTAATGTTTATTTATGAAAGATTCTGCAATATTGTTATCCTTACTGAGCATCTGAGCTCACCCCTTTCAATGTTTTAATATTTTCCAGGATGTGAAGAAGTATTTTATGAATGACCTGCAGGGATAGACAGAAGAGGATATGAGTGTGGATTATGAAGACTTTGTTATTAGTTTTTCACTTTATGATGTAATGTAAGACTTATGAATGTATCTAGTGTTTCCAAGGCTACTAAACTAATCGGTCTTTCGAGACTTGATCTTTTGTGATCATGCCAATGTTACGAAGTAATGCACCGACTCTGGGAAACTGGGGTCGGGGTGTTACATTTGGAAAATGACAAAAAGATTCCTTTCAAAACATATAAGGTAAAATAAGGGTATAAAGGACTTTATCCCATATCCTAGTAAATATTAAAGATGTTTTGAATTATATTTTTAATAAACACGGATGTGGATGATAAAGTGGTCCCAGTAGACACTTACGTAAAATCAACCTCGGATAATAAAGAGATTCTGGAATTAACCCTTACCTTGTAATTTTCCTTAGTAGATGGTATGTTAACATACTGTATAAAAGATAAAAAATTGTTATTAAATTATATAAGAACTATATACATAAATATGATATCATATATGATCCTCTAATATTTCTTTGTTAATGATATTTTAGAAGTTTCATCGTTTCGAGTGTTAACTGAATCATTTTCCATTATATGCCTGGTTGTGTAAGACATATTTGTTATGTATAGGATGTATTTGATTCATATACAGAATTATATTATGTTCATAAACATAATTTTTAATCATAAAATTAAAATTATTCTTGAATGATTATGATGGGGAATGAATCTCATCGCGTTCGTGGAGACGGTAATCCGTACGTACACAAGAGAAAAAACATCATTATATTAATGGGGAAATAATATTTAATTGGATGGTATATCATATATAAAAAATAATTAACATTTTATATTTATTATTTACATCAGTTGTACTCATTATTATACCCATCCAAATAATGAAGTGTTTGAATAACAAACTACACCACGACGTGGAGACGGTAAGCCATACGTACGCAAGTATGGTGACTCAGTCATTCATATGATGGATAGAATAAGGAATATGGTTATAAAATATTTATAATAACATCACATTATATATAATATGCATAATTTATTATTTTAGAATAGAAACAACAAAGAAAGATGATGTGGAAGAAGAAAAGAGCTTGAAAGAGGTGATGAAATATTTACCACTTCTTCAGGATCTTCCTTTTGATTTGATCAAAAGGGTTACCTAGGATTGATTTATGACCAAAGGAAGGCCTCTAGGATGGAGGCAGGAATGTTGGGAAGATATTTGGGTAGTAGTTTTCTGATCCAAATGGATTTGGAGGTGTGATATTATGATAAGGGGAAGTACCCTTTTATACGAGAGGTGAGGGTAACTTTTGGAAAAGCTTGAAATATTATTTAATAATATAATTATATTCGGTTTTTAATGAATCAAAAATGAATTATTTAGAGACTAAGGTGGTTAGGGGTCTAAAACCCCTCAACCAATAGGTTTTAGATATGTTTACATCACAATAGTAACCTTATATTTTAAATTTAACTCTTAGATAAATAGGTTGACATTTACCATGTCTCTTTGTATTTTTATATTATATGGTTAATAAACATACTATAACAATCCAAGAGAACCCCAAGTGGTTAATTATTAATATATATAACCTTATATAAGTCCTTTTTCCAATCCTTATATCTTTAGGAATATTATATCATTTAATAATATAATATTTGTTTTAAAAACTCAATTATGTCAATTTTGACACTATTTAGTATTTGTTTTTTTGAAAATTATAACAGAATTATTACTTAGAAAAAAAATTATTTAATCAACCATAACATTCTATATTAACATATAAAATTAGTTTAATTCATCCAAAGTCTCAAATTACATTTATTTGGATATATATAATATCAACTATGTTAATATTTCATTAATATGGTAATTACTGCAACATCATTGTGCCATAAATAAATTAAATTATTTAATTTCTAAAAACTATAAATAAAATACCATTATTTATGAAATTCTTTTAGATTTATAATTAACATTTATAGTCGAATTTATCTTATGTATAACCCTATATTAAATATGGTTTATTTATTAAACTTTGAATTTAACTCTTTTAACTCTTCTTTAAATAAAATAATAATAAATGTCCTAATCATATCCAAGTGGACCAAAGGGGTCATATTTTAATAATAAGGTTTTTTATGGTCTAATTATAATTATCCAATATAATTAGGACATGTTTTAGGGTAATTATAATATCATTTTTACCCTTAATTTCCCTATTATCTTTTAACCGTGGTAAATAAAAGTCAAAAGCTACATTTCACGAAAACAAATATTTTCAACTTAATAAACCACATTTTACTAACTAATGTAAACCATTTCTTTCAAATTTCTGAAATTAAACTCACAGAAGTAGAAAAAGTAAGTTTTATGCAAATCTGTAAATGCTCCTAAAAGGTGGGTAAAAGACGACAAAAAGTTCAATAAAATTTTATATATCTAAACTTATAATAAAATGACTCCATTGAATTGCATTGAACATATATAGGTATTATGTATATATTTTGACCAAAAATAAATGAAAATAAAATAACTAATTATTTAAATAAAAATTTGGTTTTAAACAATAACGCAGTGTTTTTCACTATTCATCAAAAATTGAATGTTTTCAGAAAAATATCAAAAATTAACCATAAGATAATTATGATATTTCAAATCCAAAAATGAACTCCATTTTGAAAAATAAATTTTATAAAATTTTAGAAAGTGGGTAATAATATTCATAATGGCTAGTTCGATTGGTCATTGTGTGTTAAAACTCCATGTTGCGTACAATACAAGATACTACATTATTCAAAGGGAAACATACTTTGGAAGCTTCGGGTGTTACATGTGGAATCAACATTTCAAATGATATTAGAAATATCCAAGGATAATTTCACATGGAGCATGAGTAAACCCTCATTTCACTTGAATTATATTGAGTAAACTCTCATTACACATGACGTATCATGATACTAATCTTTATCCAATAAATTGGAGCGCTATCAGGGTACACCCTTCTTAATCATTTCATTTCATTCATAAGTGCACCACATGGATCATATAACATGGATTCACAAAACATCATAATTTCTTCCACGATAAAGGAATTTTGAATTCATACATGAAACTCCATAAACAATAAGTAAATTTTCCTAAAGGTTCATACCCTTGATATAGTAAGTGGAATGGTATTCACAACACAATGACTTTGGCTTGGAAAATCACGGTGCAATTTTGGAAGAATAACATGGTGTCATAAGAATTCACAAAAATAGTTGATGAGAGATAAAGGGTTGTATCATCATATTTACATGAAATTAACATTAAGGGGGTCATATAGATACATGTCCCAAAATATTTAATGGAATTTAGATTCATAATAAAAAGGATTTTTTTTGAATGTAGATGAGGAGAGAAATCACTTATGGAATTTCGTCATGGTAAAGAGTGTACATGGGAAGAATTAATGAGAGAGAAAGGGGTATCACATCATTAAAAAATAAGTAGGGAAGTATGGGGAGGTTCTAAATCATACCCCAACATTTGTAATTGAAAATAAAAGGTCATAACAACATAATTAAATTTGGACAAAAATGAGAAAGGAAGAAATCCCTTACATGGAAGTGTGATACCAAAGGCTTGGGAGGGGATTGAGAGAGGTTTCACGGGATATTGGGAACCCTTTAAGGATTCTAGTGATATGAGGGAATATTTTGGTCGATATAAAAATGTTTTGAGTGAAGAGGAAGTGGGAGATTGGTGGGTTTTTATATGAAAAGAGATGGAATTCTTTATTAATTAGGTTTTGGACACCACACATTAAACTAATCAAAATCACAAATGAAACCATGGATTTAACCCATGGTTTTTTCCAATTGGGATTGGAAAACATTATTTTATAAGACCAATGGAATAAAATATTAAAATATTAGGCTTGATTATGTGGAGGTGAGTCACACTCTCAAGGAAATCATTTTAAAATTTACAATTTTGTATATGTCCCGGTGGGTCCACTAAGGCTTCGTAGAATAAATAAAAAAATCAAAAATCACATTATTTTAATATTAAAACATATATTGGAAAAAATAATATTTATATTATTTTTTTACAATAAAATCAGGTCATTATGTTGTCATAAAACACATTATATATTTAAACGGTATTTCATTTTTACCCAAGAATTCGACTTTCTCAGAAAATTATGAAAAATTCACCATTGGATAAATTCGACATCCTGATTCCAAAATTAATATTCATTTTATATAAATAATTTTATTTATATGTGAATTTTTACTTTTAAAATAAAAACTGACATTTATCGAAAATTCTTGGGTTTTGACGGAACTAGTTTTTAACTCTTAATAAAAATTACAATTGTATTCATAAAAATTGTATGACCAATTATATTTAATAAAAAGTAATTTAGCAATAATATTTTATTAAATTATTATTTAATTTAAAATCCATTAATTAATCAAAATAGTTTTCTTAATTTAATATTAACTAGAAATAATATTTGTGCTTCAAAAACCATTTACAAAGTAACAATAATGAAATGAATGTATATTCATGTACAAAAATAAATAACATAATAATAGTGAAAAGGTATTGTTACATAACCCCTTATAACACTCCCATAAGACCTAAGGGTAAAGTGTTTAATGGTGAAAGACTCTTGGGGTGGCTCGGATAACATCGCTCTGGTGATAATCTTTACTAACTTCCACTTCTCCAATAAGAAGTTCTGTTCAAACATAATTTGTTGAGTCTCGGCTTGGGCATCGTCAAGAGAGAAGCCCAGTGATTCCACCTCCTTTATGAGCTCCAAAAAATGGTCTTCATATGGATCAATTATACTGAACGAGGAAATCTATTTCTTTGTCTAAGTAAATTTTATTTGTTAAATCCCTATATTTATACTAATCATGTGATCACTATTCATCATCTATATTAGAAACGGTCGAAATTCTTAATGGTATTTTAAAATTCAAAAACATAAAACCTAGAAAGATCATATGTTATATAACCATTTTACAAAATAATCCATTTAATTAGATCAAGATTAATTTTCATTAAATAAATTTTGGGTCATTACATAACCCCCGCAGGGAATCATACAATCGCATGACCCCTTTAGAGACTCATGGTCACGTGACCAGGAATTGGTCACATGAATCAGATGGTGATCAATCATTCATATGATAGAACCAAGGAATCTCATGAATTCCCTCAAAATTGCATTACCACATGGTTAACATTGAAAATAATTACTGAGTTATGGTTTATATTTGGATTGGACAAACACATAATAAAAAGAGTACTTGCGCGATAGATTTCACAATAAAGGCTCATGATGAGCTCTCTCAATATAAACATATAAACGGGATTACGGAAAGAGTATACGATAGAGAAAAGGTGAGAGATATATGGTGGAATTTTATTTGCTTAATAAATTCACCATCCATCGTAAAATATATATGGAGTTTTTCAAGATAAAAATAGTCGCTTAGTAGACCAAACTTCACCCAAGATAATGATTTACAACACCACCGAAGACTTTGACTTGAATTTACTTTCCACACAATTGGTCTTTTGTCCCTATGGGCACTGATCCTGAGGGGGGAATTTTTTTACACCCTCCAATTGAGAATCATAAAATTCCAAAAGCAAAAGATAGATGAATATGGTTATTATATTACCCTCAAAAGAAAAGAAAGAAGAAGGGGGTAGAGACCTACTAATCATGTGAGCCTTTAAAGGACTCACAATTGCATGATCATCATAGACTCATAGTATGACTCCACAAGAAGTGAATAACCTACATCCGATCCTCTAGAACCCCCTTATAAAAGTATTTATTCTCTTACAAAATCTCTCCAAACAAATATTGAACATGAAGCAGTAATTGGATAAGCTCCCTTAGTCTATAGGGTTTATCATCAACAAACTCATGATAAAACAATCTGAAAAAACCTTTGAAAATAGAAGAAAAATTTCCAAATAGTAAAGGGTCCTTTCAATCATAAGGATCACATGATGCATCACTAATGTGATGGATTATTATCCTTGATAGTATCCAATAAAACATGATAAATAAAACAAAGGAAAAAATGATGATGAGGTGGGAACCACTATGGTCACTGAAAGACATGTGACATTCCCATGGTGATTCTCAAGACATCACGAGTCTCCGGTGACACGAATTCCTCATCTCTTGAAGCCCCTATGGATTACCATCATCATCATATGGAAGGCCTAGGGTATTTCTAGGAAACCATGAAAAACTCCTTTGGATACCTAACGAAAAAAATAGAAGGTTTATCCATGAAATTATCATACACCCCCATAGAGAATTTATTCTCCATGCGAAGCATCACCATAAAATAGATAAAATTTACTCGATCGCATTTATGTAACTGCTCATAATCCCTGATCATTTTCAATTAAAAAAATAGGATAAAAAGAATGATGCGAGAGATCTCATGATCGTAAAAGAGATTAATATTAACTAAGGACTACTATGAAACGGTCTCATAAGAATCCTAGACCAGCTGGCTTCATCCCGTGAAGGAAGCTTGACGAACCAGACATATCTCATAGAAAGAAATGGACAAGTCATCTGAGATAACATGAAGGCCTTTTAACAGGAACTTTGATCTCACAAAGTCCCTTGGACATGTCAATATGAGGATAGGGAAGTCCTTCATTGAAACTGCATGATTGAACACATCCTTATTAATTTGAAATAATCCAATAAATGTGACATTAATGGGAGGAACTCACGATCCCATAAAATCAGGTGATTCCCTTAGAGTGATCCATGGAAATGTCTTATGGAGTTGTCGCACCATACCACTTCTCCGACCGCCACCTAGATCCTCTCCATATATGTCATGTAAACTGTTGAAAAAATGGGGTTGTGTTTACTATAAATTTCCCAACTAATCATAATAAATTCCTGGAAACCAATCATTGATAAGAGGATGAAATTTTGGAATTTCGCACCAGCAATAGAGTGGGTTTCTCTTGGTGGATGATCTGGCGAACATCAAATATTCCATTAGGTAATATACCAGAAAAAAACTGAAGCAATCATCCATGTCGGATAAATTTATTCACATGATCATTAATAGATCACAAAAAACACTCCTAATAATATATGCAAAGAAAACATAACACATCATCTAGACCACGCGATACTCAAAATAAACTCGTACTGGATAAATCTAATTCATTCGCAATACAAGGGATATAACAAAAAATAATGGTGGGAGACATAAGATAAATACATTCTCGTTGACCCTCATGTACTTCGCGTGATACATCCAAGAAATGCAACAGCACTAGTACATGTCTTCTAGTTCTTGCAATGCTTCATTAGCATTCACCCTGGGTCATGAAAAAATATTCCCGGACATGTCAGTGAAATTCATGTAGTTCCCCATGTGCATGTCACTTTAGTCTTACAATTCCCCCTAGAGATCATCTCACAATCCCTGGTAAATCCTTCATATACATATCCTGACTCATATAATGGTTCCCACACTTGAAAGATGAGTCTCACAATAGCATCAATTCATGTCAACTATGATCTCATGACACCCTATAAGAAAATTTTTTGAGCCTTGTGAAACCCTCCAGACAAGTAGGCCATGTCTCGAGATGACCTCCATGGATGTTAGACAGGACATGTGACACCCTCCGAGACATGTAGTTTTGAATATCATGACATGCTCCATATGTGTCAACATTTCTCTTATTAATGATACTAGAGTATGTCATCTTAATCGTTCAACATCCTATAGAAAAGCAAGCCAAGTCACAAGCATTGTGACCTTTTCAACCATCCTTGTGTAAGCCCCGATCACTAAATGGAAACCCCAGTGTTTAATCCCTGATAAAGGTAACTAGGACACCCCTAATTATTGAAATAACAAGGATACATAAGAAACCTCTCTAAGGCCCAAGATCCATATCAAATATCCATACGGTCATCTTAATATGTTTGTCTCAAACTCATAAGTAATGAGATTGTCCATTCAATGTCCCTTATTTCTCGCATAGAGTGTAGATCATGTGGGCTTAGGGAGTTGAAATAATCATATCATTTTCACTATAATCCTCTATAATGAAAAGGTCAATTCTAATGTGTATGTCTTGATCAGTGGCATAATTAATACAATACGAATATAAGAGAAACATTTGAGTTTAAGCCCTAGTCAAGGGAATTACGAAGATTCTGATTCCATCAATAACCATTATATATTGGAAATCACTTTGAGGATCAAAATCCATATTGAATCTCTCTAGGGTGATCTTAATATATAATTCATGCACTAATAAGAAATGAGATTTTCCATTTTTTTCCCTTATTTCTCACATCGAGCTTAGCTCATGTGGGCTTAGGGAGTTTCAATAATCATATTAGTTGCATTATAATAATCCATGAAGGTAAGGGAAATTCCAATGTGTATGTCCCAACCAGTGTAATAATTGATATGCACTGAATATAAGGTAAACCTCATACTATAATCCCCAATCAATTGAACTATGGTAATTCTGATTCCTACTATAATCAGGATACGAGTGATGCCTCTGTAAGTCCCAAGCTCTATATCATACATCCCAAAGACTATCCCAGTACATGATTCCCATATCCATACACCGTGAGGAGAATCACCTGGTATCCCTTATTTCTCACACTAAGCATAACTCATGTGTTGTTAGGGATTTGCAGTGAATAATTCATTGAAATCAATAATCTCCACTAGCCAATTAAATCTCAGTTTGTAAGCCCCATGAGTGGAACGATGTGAACACACATAATTTATTTGAATCTAACTTGAGTCCAATCCCAATAGCATGATCAAACAGTTATAACTCTAATTCCATCTATAATCAGGATACGTAGGATGTCTTCTTGAGGCTTGAACTTAAATATATAGTTTCTCAGTAACCAAATATATTTCCATTTTTCATGATGTTAAATTCTGCAAGAATAACGAACCACATAGGAATTTATTCCTATAGTAAATATGATATATAGGATTCCTCATAATGGCTAAATACCCTCCTCGGAATACTAAATCACCCCTACATGGTAGCATATTCTAAAGAATCTAGTTATATGACTTCAACATATAAAGAATCTACACATTACTCTAAAATGGATAAAGAACCTTAGATACATACATATGGACTCAGTAATGGGATCATCCTTTCCTTTCTTAATTAATGATATTCCCTTTCTTTTATTCCAAAATTTATTTAACCAATAATCATTTTTTTAGGATAATAACTACCACATTGGGATTAGGAAATGGATTCAGTAACATGTCATAAATCTATAAGAGAGTCCTAGAATAGTTGAAAATACCCCCCCCCCATAAGGGTGTGATGGGCTAGACCTCACACACTCTCAAACAATGAAAGTCCCTATGTGTAATTTGGTTTGAAACCCCATTTGACCACCTCCCTTTGCAATGCAGGTATGCACCCAGTTATAGATAAATGAACTATTGGGAGCTTCCATTAAGAATGGTAGTGAACTAATGATAATGACTGTGTATATAATCAATCCCCTGACAATCTATCTTCAGGCTAGATAGAACATCCCTCGGTGAGGGTTTCCATGTCACTTAATTATCTTGTTGAAACACCCATGGTGCATGTTTATGAAATGGTTATTTATCTAAAACATGATTTAGTTTTTAAACTGTTAAAAATGTTTTTTTCTTAACATTTAAAATAAATATCTTACCTTTGTATAGTTTATTTCAAACTATCTCAAAAAATGATCTATTATTAAATGTAAGGAATTTGGAAGGTTGGGTGGTGTCAAACTTTGTATTTATATACTCATTCCAATATTATATACCAGGTTCATATTTTTGGTTTATTTCTTGATCGCACATGGTGAGTTTTCTTATCGGGAAATGGATGTTCACTTATTGACTCCAATAGTTGTTAGTCTCTCATTTTATTTTATTTCTACTTCTTTAATGCATAGGCCTAATCATTAATTACCATTTTAATTTTCCTTAATGGATGGTGTTTATGCATGTGTCATTTTGGATATTGAGTAATATGAGTACATTATTTCAAGGGAATTTAAAGTGAGGGATATTTTTTATTTCTTATTTTTTTCCTTTTATGGATTTTTATATTTTTCATCACAAGTGTCTAATGTATAAAAAATCATGACTAAAATTTATTAAAATTTCTAGTACATTTAATATTTATTTTATAATAAAAATTATTCCAATTTTTATTTTGGGAATCCTTGGCACTTTTCACTAGTGTATGGGGATCATGAATGCCCCATGGAACTTTCATGAGCCATAATGGGTGTTTAACATATGAAAGTTTGATTTGGATCATGAATAAATAGAATCAAATCAATTATTTATTACCCCTCTATATATGCTTTTTTTTATTGTTTCTATCTTCATGAAATTTTGGTAAATTATATACCTTATTCCTGTTTGTAGAGGAATTTTTTCTATAGGATGATGGATACACCAATGGATGTGAATTCTATTTGAGCCTTCTATATTTTAAAGCATGTTTTGTGTAATGGTTATTCTGTGTAATTATTTTGTTTCTCTGCTTGATACGTTTATTTCTCTTCCTGGGATTATTTTTTGGGTTTGGTCTTATGGATA
The DNA here is from genome assembly GCA_963277665.1 of Viscum album. Taxonomy (NCBI): domain Eukaryota; kingdom Viridiplantae; phylum Streptophyta; class Magnoliopsida; order Santalales; family Viscaceae; genus Viscum; species Viscum album. The sequence continues at coordinate 1,628,867,495 of OY728141.1, forward strand.
TGGTGCTTTTGGCTATTAATCATTCCATTATAATTTGAGTATATCATTGGGGTATATTCATGATTATGATCATGGAGAGTTTTTATCCAATATCATTGAGCATGGGATAATTCTTGGGGTGTGCATTGAGCATATAGGGTGGTTATTAGACTAGTACTAGGTGTGGGATGGCTGGAATTGGTTTAAATTTTCTTGGGATTTTCAACATTGGTTTCCTAAGAATATTTTCCAATTTTACCATTCCTTTCAAATTGACCAAAGGATAAAGTCCATGTTTTTGTGTTTTGTAGTAATTGTAATCCCTCCCACTTTATTTTTTACTACTGGTTGGAATGATGTTAAATGGTGGTGGATCGGTCCTTACTTTGATAGATTCTCTTTAATTTTACTATATAATTGTTTTTCATTTGAGGAATATTGGAAAATATTTTGGATATCTTTCATTTTATTTTCCTATTATTAATATCTTTTTCTCCTCAATGTCATTCAATTTTGATTAGGGGTTTTCTATTTTTTAATTTATAGAATCCATGATTTTCTGGGAGGTGTGTGTGGTTTTTTATAATTAGTAAATGTGTCTTTTTTGGGAATCCTATTTTACATCCATCTTATTATAATATTCTGTTATGTATTATGGTTTTCCATTAATGATGACCTTATCTTGTTGACCCACTATGCTAATGAGTTTCTAAAAAATGGGGAGACCAATAATGGGTCTCCATTTCATAATATTAATGTTCTAATGGCCATGTGATAATTCTAAATTGGATATAGTTTACTTTTGTAAGTCAAAAATGTTTTTTATGGAGTTTATAGATCATATTAGGGGTGTTTTCGTCATTTTTGTGGAACACATATCATTTTCCCCATTTTTATAAAATGGGGACTTTATGTGGGAAAGAGTGATATATTGGGGAGTAATATTCAACCCCTATCCCTATTTTTAATTTTTATTTTAGTTAAATATTTTTTTCCCTCGTAATTGAGTTTTGGGTTTAATAAATTGAAAATAAAACTAATTTTTAATTTTATGTGTAGGGTGAATGGTTAATGCATTGTTAGAACTAAAAATTTGGAAAACTGGTAATAGAAAAATAGTTTTTAGAAAAGTTGTTAATGGTCTTTTGACCATGCATCTGAATTATTTGTGTCCCTAGGTATTTAAAGTATCATCCACAAAGTTAGTGCCTCGTTTAGTAAACCATGTGTCCAAATAATGAGATGTACCCAAGTTATTCAAATTTTATTTTTACCTAAATACCCCCTCCCCCCATTTTAGCATAAAAAAGAAACCCTCTGCCATTTTTCCATTTCTCACACAACAATAAACTATGAGGACCCGTACAAGCACCCCTCCTCTCTTTATACAAGGATTCTTGTAACGTTTCTTAGAAATTTCAGTTTACTCCATATCATGTTAGGGTTTTCTTTTCTCCACTTCCTTCTCCTTCTCCTCCCTATTTCCTTTTATTTATTTACCTCAAAACAAATTCTATAGGATGAACCATATATACTCTTATCTTGATCAATAATCTATATTTTTCTTTAACCTAGGATGAAAAATCTCTATTATAGGTCCCTTTTATCCCATATCAAATGTTTTGAACATTTCACATTCATCTTTTGGGAGGTTTACCCCATAATTAAGTATTTAATTTTTGAACCATTGATTAATTAAATTTAACATTTTTTTTGGGTAGCTAAAGATAGTATTAAGAATATTTGTGGATTTTATAAGTATAAAATTATATTTCATCTTGATTTTAATAGAAAGAGAAGTTTATATTTGTTCTATATATTGGTCCAAATCTGACTCATTTTTGACAATCCACACTAATAAGTGATAAAATTTATTGAATTGATCGTAAATATGTATTAAGAAAATAATTAATTTATTATTGGTTTTATATTTGATTTCTATGAGGTTTACATGGAACCAAATACTGTGTTTATTTTTCAAAAGAGAAATTTAAAACTATGTAGTGTTTGATATATTTATTAAAACTAAATGTTGTTCACGAGTGAACCATACTATAAATCTTTTATTACATCCTTAATACTTTTACACATATACATAAACATTTATATGGATACATTTATGTGAGTATTCATACAACGAGGTGTGAGTATCTGTATTGAGATGAGAATTATTTATATATCTAGATACATGTCGGTAATGATACAGTATGACTTAGGAACATAGATTTTATATATTGAAAATGGTTCTTCAAATGATAGCCTCAAAAGGTTATCTAAGTTGTATTTCTAAGGACAATTACTATTTTAAAAATATAAGGTCTGGTTGAAATTTTCTAAATTGTTTTCTAAAATTGTGCTAAACCCGCATTACTATTCTCATTTACTTATTGAAAATGTGATCTTAGAGTTTGGAATGATCTAATTTCCTTGTTATGTTTTAGGTAGGGTGATTTAATTAATTTAATACTTTTTATAATAATTTATTTATTTATTATATATCTATTGGGAAGTGTAAATATTCCCTCATGACTTTAAAATGAAATAGATTAAAGAGGCATGTGGTTTATTTGATAGTTTTTATATTGGGATAATGAAAGGGACCTTTTTATGTTAAGTGATCCATCTTTGAAATGGGTAAAGCATAAGGTAAGTATGGTATCTAAGAGTTGAATTCTAAATTAACTATCACTTTGGAATTGTCTATATTAACACTTAGAATTGGATAAAGTTAATGGTGTCATGGATGGTAAACACCACACCACAAGGCCAAGACATGTAATACATAGTGGTTTTTTTGATGTGGTGTTGTGAAAAGAAAATATGATGGATTGAATTCTAGTAATGTCCTCCTTATCGGTCGTTTTATGCATTATATTTTGATAGATTTGATAATATGTTGATAAAAGTATTGAGAGTTCTTGAAACCATAGAAAACATAAGTATTTTTTCATTATGCATATCTAGGAAAGGGATATTTCTATGTTACTTTCTTTTATTCATAAATAATTGAGGTATATTATTTTATTTCTTCCCTTTTATAATTAAAATAATAATTTTATTTTTTACTTCAAACTAACTCAAACATGGATCCTTTATTAAAAGTTATTCATGTAGAAATGTGGGTATTGACATGTTGGGAATTTTTACACTCACGCTCATATTATATCTTAGTTTCAGTTTTTTGGTTTTCCTCTTGACCTCTCACTTAGTGTTAATTATTTTGGACTTGTTGGTGACTTATGGAGTCCCGTGTAGGTTAGTTGGTTGTTTTATTTTATTTAGACTTCCCTATCACATCATAAAAATAATCTATTCCAATTTTTTGATTCTTTAATTAGTGGGGTTTATGCTTGTGACATTTTATATAATGAATAATTTTTGTTTTTGTTTTGATGGTGTTGGAGGTGATAGTGATTTTTTTATGAATTTATTTCTTTTATAACGTTTATTTTTTATACATGGGTGTCCAATGAATAAATTCATCATGTAATAATTTTTATAAAATTTTTGTTTCTTGTTTAAATTTATTTTGTGTGAAATCATCCCCATTGTGTTTTTTTTCATGACTTGGAGCTTATCTCTAGCCTGTGCAGACTAGTGACTCCCAACAAACCTTTCAAAAAACAAAATAAGGTGTCTAATGGATGGATGATCAATTTTTGGATGATAAATAGAGCCCTTTATATTTTACACTAACCACATCTCCCATTAGGGCATAGTGGATCCATGCTCCCCATTTATAGGCCACCCATACAACATGATCATTCCCCAACATAATTCCACCACAATAATCACCACTCAAAATTTCCACCCCTAAGAGCCCATCACCTCTCTCAATTTATCATTGGTAGACCCTCTATAAATTACAAAAAACACTATGGGCATGACCATACCTATAGCTCACTATACACCAAAAAAACACTCAGGTCTAAAGATTAATCCATCAGACAGCCACTCACCATGCCCCCAACAAACACAAAAAACCATGGACCATAGCCACCACTATGGTGTGCGGGATCTCAAGGTTTTGAAAAACCAACACATGAACTTTCAAAACACCCCAAGCAATACCCTTATGGATCTAACACATAGTAAAACTAATGGAAATGCCTCAAAAGATTCAATACCATAAAAATTATATGATTATGTTAGTTAAACATCAATATAATAAAATTAATTCATATATTAAAAGTATAAAAATCAAATAGAATCTTCTTAATGAGTTTAATGAAAAGATAGTTGAATACTATAAAAAATAACGAATATTAAGTGACTCATCAAAAAATCTCGAAATAAAGATTGAAATTTCAATTTATAATCATTACATATGTTTAAAAATCCAATGATTTTAATCATCTTAACATATAAATAATCTACTTATTTTGAAAAATATTTCATGTTTCTAAAAATTTATTTTTCTTTTATAGTATTCGAATTTATTTTTCAATCATATTTCATTTTTTAATTTCTTTTTAAAAATCACAAAGGGGGATAAATTTGAAAAATGAATATAAATCCAAATATGTATATTTTAATAATTTAATAATCATCTCATTAAATGGGGTGTTTAATCTAAAATTCATTAAAAACTACTAGGGATGGTTTTTAAATTATGAATTTTTTTGAAAATCACATAGTGAGAGATAAGGGGTTAGTTTTTTTATTCAAGTTCATCATTGTATAAATTTCATAAAAACATATAAAAATTAATTTTTATTCGACTTGTTTTTTCTTTGATTTCACTACGAATGTGTGGAAATGCATACATTTAGATTTTATGAAAATAAAAAGATCAGTAAATGGGATAAATATATATCATTGGATTTTACTAAACATTCTAAGAGTTTTTTTAAATCTATTCAAAATATTTTTTAATTAATGTTTTGGAATTTTTCAAATGGGTATACTTTTGATCTAAGGACTCTATTTATCCATTGTTTTAAAAATAACATTGCACTCAGGATATAATTTGATTTAACTTAGAGTTTTTGTTTTGTGAATTTTTTTATACAGAATGAAATTCTAGTAAACTTAATTCAAGATTATTTTTAGTGTGAAAACCTTGATGAATGTGTTCTTGGTGCAAAATAGTTTCATAAGTTTTATGAGAATGGTAGTGGTGAAAAATTAACTTCATTAAAAGATGTGAACTGTTGCATATTTAATTAGATTAGAGTAAAGATACTTCTAATGTAGTTAAAACTGATCCCAAAGAACATATAATATGACCATTGAATAATTTCCTATAAATAGGATCACATATTCAAGTTCTATAAAAATATAAATAAGTGGCGTGACAGGAATATTTCAAACACATGAACCCTTAAAAACACATTTTTCTTCTAAGTTCTTCTAATTGAATGTGTTTTTTAGTTTTATGCTATGTGTTTCTTAATGAGGAATTCATTTTAAGGCTCTTATAATTTTCTCATTTCTTATTAGTGTGTTTCTAATCCTTTAATATTGAGATCTTCCATATGGATTATAGATCCAATATGCCATTTTTAAAAGTAGTTACTACTGTTGATCGGGTTAATAAAAGGATTCTATGAGGAAGACAAAACTAAAATTATCATTTTTAGAAGTGGAATAATATTTTTGGATTGGTTAAGTTGAGAGCCTTGAATGTGTTAGATATTAGACTTTATGAGAAGTTAATGACATGGATACCTTTGGATAGATTAAATTTTAGGATACCTTGATTTGTCTCTACAATTATTTTTATTATTTAGATTAAAAGTTTGATTTATAATATCTTTTTAAGAGGTACTTGATTTGAAAATAAGTACTCCATGTTTTATTGGTATTCCTAGCATTCCTAATTTTTAAGTAGTATTCATTATTTATGTGTCATGTTTTTATGTTGTTGGAAGTTCTTGAAATTCTAATAGAATTAAATTTCATCAAAGATATATTTCTACACTCTGATATTTTGTGAGATTATTGTTTGTAGGTTTAATAGTTGTTTGTGTTACTATTCATTCTAACACTTTAAGTGGTGAAGAATTGTGAGAAGCATTTTTAGACTATAATTCACCCCACATCTTATATTGTATCACAAATTTTTATCAGGTATAACATGCACAACATAGGGACTATGTGATAATAGTTATTGATGAAGTGTACTATAGTCTATGTATTTGGTACCGATGTCAAATATCAAATTAATTAAAATAATTAAATGATTATTTATTTTATAAATCCATTCATTAATAATTGGAAGACAATATAACTAAACTAATATAATTAAATGTGATATTTAAATACTTTTATTATTATAAAAAACTAAATAGGGAATAAAATATATTTCATGAATACTATATTATATTTATATATGATTTTAATCATGTTTTTAAATGAATAAATATACATAATGTTTGAAAAATATTTTATTTTCCATGGAACATTACTAAATATGATAAAAAAATATGAATTATCCATGAACAATTCATATCTTAAAAAACATAAACATTCTAGAAAATTTAATGTAAAATTAAAAAAATCATTGCATTATAAATATCTTAATTGTTAAAAATACTTATGGAATGTTATTTATAATAATTATTGTTTCATATTATATAATATTTTTTTACAAAATCATGGAACCAATTGAAAATATCATAGAGGTGTTTAGGTATTTAGAAAACCACTACGTGGATATTTATTTTAATCACCACACTAATATAAAATTCATTATGGAAAAGTAATAATGATTAAAATAAAACAAAAAAATGGGGAGAATTCATCCTACTCAAAAAAATAATTAATATTTAGTGATGAGGAGAGTTGAAAATATTACTATGGGAATGTTTTTAAATGTATTATAGAATGAAAAAATATATAATGGATGTGGTGGTTTCTCAAAGATGATAAAATTTCATGAAGTTCAAAATTTAATTAATATTAATACTAAAAATGGGATTATTTATCATGAGTGTTGAAAATAAGGGCAAAAAATAATGCATAATAAAATATAATGTTGGAAAAATTAATGGAATATTGAAATATAGTCATAAATAATGTTGTAAGGAAAACCTAGGGTTTCAAATAACATGAATCCTCAACATATGAAACTAATGGGGGTAAAAAAATATCAAATATATTCTTCATGGCCACAATTGATGAGATATGTATTTATAATCTTTCCAATCATCCATATTTATTATCATATGGAGACTTTTATGAGTGAAATTAAAAAGTTGAGTAAGTGGATAAGAATATTACATGTTTTAATAGTGACCAAAATAAATAACATAGTTCACCAATTGTTGAAAATATGAATACGAGTAATAAAATCCAAATTTTTTGTATTGAAAACTCTTATTACATTAATTATTTAGATAAATATATTAATAACATATCTCCATTCCTATGTTTTTGGAACATATATAAAATATTCACTTTTAAATAATGAGTGTAAACCTAGAAACAAAGAGTTGAAACAGCACCAAATTGATACAAAAACATAAAAAATATTAGACAAGAAAATAACTGAAAAAAACCATTAAAAGGCATGAAAAAAATTCAAGATACCCTAATGTATGGTATTTCCATGAGTAAAACATATTATCACATACATGGTTTAGATTATGTTTATCTTCCCTATAAGATATTATAAAATTCAATACTGATAAATAATCCTTGATTGAAAACTTATCTAGAAATATTGTCAAAAAATACTTTTAGATTATGAATTAAACCATTATAAAAGTTTATTATTGAGGAATATCAGTGTTATTTTTTCATTAACTTCACATAATCTCTTTCAATTAAGTGGGATGGAAATTTAAAAAAATTCATTGGATTCTTCACTTTAGGGAATCTTAAAGATATCTAAGGTGTCTCTCATCATCTAAGGAAAAAGTGATTTCATATATCACTTTGATAATACACTTCTTAGTAGATTATTTGGATTTATTTTTAATGATTATTACACACCTCTTGGTATATGGATGAATTTCTTGAAGATTACATGATTACAGTCCTTATGAAAGTATGTATAATATTTTAAGTGGCAATACTTTTTTAACCAATAATGATGAAGCCTTATGAAATAATTTATTTATTTCATTTATATTCACTTGATCTAAATAATTATTAGGGTTGAATGTTTTATTTTTTCTATAAATATTGTGGATACATATTATTATAATATCTTTTATTCACTATTATAATTTATTGAATTAAAATAGCCTTCTTTAGGGTGTTAAATTATAGCCCAGTTTAAATTACAACCTAGAGAATATAGATTATAAGAGCCACAACATATATACCTATAAAACTCATGAAATTAGAATAAGTGAAGGAAAATACTCTACCATCCTCTAATAAGACCACCATCATGGATAAAACACACTTATGTCCAATGAACTAAAATCCCTCAGTCATTATATTATTATGCACTTGAGGATATAAACATGTAGCAACTACGAACAACAACAAAATGGGAGAATCCTCGTCCCAGATTCCTCGGAATTACTAGATGGAGGATGTTATCTTCTGGGTATTAAGTTTTAGTGAGGATACCACTTATCATTAAGGCATTGAAAACAAAAAAAAAAAACTAAAAAATAGGATCTTCCATTTGAATTGTAATGAAGAAAACAATTAAGTTGAGAATGTCATAAATTAATCTAATTCTTCCATGAAAAAGAGTCTTGTTGCACAATATTTATCAAATTCACTAAGGAGTAACCAATGGGTTCCTATGTCTAAAGGTATCCACATATTGTGTGGTTCATATGATGCTTGAAAATGAACTCTCTTGACAAAACGACATGATAAAACATTATTAAAACATTGGAGATTAATTAGAGCGTAATAATTTCAATTATTAGGATTAAAATAATCATAAAATATTATTTTAAGATTGATACAACATATAAAGGCATCTAATAGCCTCAAATATTAAGCCTTTATTTATGAGAGGTTTCATAGACATCACTTATCAACAAAGAAATTGTAGTGTTTGAAATTATCATCCATCAATTAATTTAACATTTAAATGAATATGTTGAATGTTTATAAACTCTACAGAATCATCATCATATAATTATCATAGCATACATTTGATAGTTTATTGGGAGTAAAATATTATCCTTAAGTGATATCGCATATCATGTAGGGAACCATGAAAAGAACTACAGTGTGATGACACTCACTGCATATTGGTATATCCAAAATCAAATCATGATGTGGTCTAATCCCATACATAGTGGTGTTATGTTTAGTTAAAAAATCTATCAATATTCTAGTTACACTTAATCCCCATAGATATAGTATAATTTCACCTAATGTTATATAATATATAATAGATTGGGAAACCATATCTAAAACTCCTTTTGGAAAATATATCATATATTTTCACCACATACTATATAATTTGTGGCAACTTATGAAAATGAAGAAATAAATTATTTTAGATATCCTCCAAAATACTTTTGGGAATGCTCTTCATGTTTCATAAACATTGTGCTCTTTCACAAAACTATAATGTTCGACCCCATAGGGATTTGTATCATTGAAACCAATTATAAATTCCTAAATCAGTAACTATAATAAAAGCGTGGAATCTAGAAAAGTGTTAATGTTAATCTATAAATGGATATAGAATGATATCAACCAAACAGTTTTTCTCCATACATGTATCTCATACATTCATGATTCTTTATGTATAGACTAACCAAATAAATAAAAACATCACATTTCATTTATCTATGTATTTGGGTACATAACATACCTCCATCAATACAAATAAGCATGCCACATGTTCATAATCTATTTATGGTCATCTACTTCTTCATTGTATATAAATTTAGGTATAAATAGAATAATTTTCATATAAGAGTAAAAATTCAATATTTGTTAAGTCTCAAATGAAAATAAGATTAGAAGAATACCCAACCATACCCTAATTAGATAATCCAGAATATTTCTATAATAAATTTTCTCAAAATATTAAATTTATCATGCTAAGAAGTATTAGAACACCATTTATTGGGATTTAATATGAAACATGAAACCTTATTATACTAATGATGTAGTATATAACACTATATGTGGTATACGTAGTCGGTCGACCAGTCCAAAAAACCCATTTTGGGCCCCATGAGTATATTTTATATCTATATAATAAATCATAGTCACACTAACCATAAAATTTAATCACAAATTCTAATACTTGATGATGAACATCATTAGGGATAACTCAATACCATACAATGAGAGGTTAATTATCATTTCACATCATGGAAAATATCAGACTAATGTGAAAGAATGATAATGTTGAGGTTATAATTTTTGTATAACATGATACATTTAATATTCTAAAATTGTTTTTGGAATACTAACAAAACCACAGATATGTTTCCATCTCAAAATATTCTATTTGTCAGACAACCAGCAGCGCAAATGATTTTTTTTTTATAAAATCCGTTTTATGGGTGTCTGGTACCCCAACATACATCCATAAACTATTTTAGACAACCCGAGGGACCCTCTGTTAGTTACATTTATTTGGGTTATGTTAAAATCATTACATAACTATGTAATTACTAAAATATCTCTATATGAATACTAGAGAAAACAATTCTAATAAAATCCTTTATTAAGTGATATATATGAATAAATAAAATTTTAATGATGGTGAGTGTTGGGATTCATTTTATGAATGTTTAACTATTTAAGTATGGTGTTCAAACTCTATTTCATTGCAATATAAAGTGTTATGATGTTAATAACATCAATTGTATTCCAATAAATATTTCTATGTTCATCATCATCATCATCTTTCAATATTTCCTTCACAAATACCCTTGATATAATTTTTTTAAATAAATTTAACTCTTTACATTATTTTATCTTTACCATAACATTATAAACCACATAAAGATAAAAAGTTATATACACTTTGTTATAGTGACTAAATGTAAAAATCTATAATTTTATTTACTGAAACAGTCAAAACTATTTTATGATATTAAAGAGAATTCACATTTAAATTGATTGATATAATCATTTATTTTTTATAATTCAACCTCTATAAGTCCAAATATACTCCCACTGACCACTCATAAAACACATTCACTTTTATAATATCATGATATGATATGAAATATATTTTTTCAATAAACAACACTTATTTATTTTAGTGGGAAAATATAAAAAAATAAACTAGTTTATTCTATGTGTTTGGAGAATTATTCTTAAAAGAAGACTTTAATCAATGGTGGCGTGAACTATTTCCCTAATATTTTAACAAGTATCTTAGATAAAACACTTATATATTTGATAAACCTCATTTCATCATTAAATTATTTCCAAATATGTTATATATTATGATAAATCATAAGCCATATATATTAAAATAATCATCTCAAATGATAACTTTTTCAAAAATAACTTCTTTTATCGAATAAGAGAAATATGAAGAAAATAGACATCTTTTATTTATATCTATCTGATATGGAAATTTTCATATGCATCCATGTATTTAATTTAGTAACCCCTATATTCACCATTTAAAAAAACTACAATATTAATTAAATATTACCATTATTTTTATATCCTGTATTTTTAAAACATTTTTAATATATAAATTTTTTATCACATACCATTAAAAATTGAAAAATATATTTCTTTAACACTGATACCTAACATAGACATTACAAGGAGTTTCTAAACCACATCTTGTATCATAATAAATTCCATAAATTGGAAATATTATCCTATCATCCTAAAACCTATTTTATGTTTTCAATATTCCTAACTGATTACTTAAAGAAACACTTTTGGACCTTCCAACTAACTTTTATTCTTATTGTATAATTTTTTATCAATTTTTTTTATCAACCTAGAACATGATCCTAGACATAACATGTCATGATCATTTAAAAATAAAAATTTAATAAAATATGGTAAACATTTAATGAACTCATTCACATTATCACAAAATTTACAAGCATGATTATAGAATAAATTCCATTTAAATAATGCATCTTGAAGAATCTTTTATTCTCTTTATGTCATTGATATTACCAATAATATTGTGTAGATGAGTGAAGAATAAAATTTCATCATCCATATTTTAATTTAAACAATGAATTTGAATCCCAATGTGAATTCATTTACCCTTTTTATAAGAATCAACATTCACATTTTGAGTATCTTTAACATTTTATATACTGGATCAGATCCCCACCAAAATAATCCTATATGTTTTTACAAGGCTCATAGGTGTCACAAGGGACTTTAGATGAGTTCAAAAAGTATAAAATTATTTGGTCCATCAAAAGGGTCACCACATCATACCTGTTTATTTAGTATTATCTATTTTGAGTGTCATAGAACTATGAGCATAGATAATACCATTTTTTCTTAGCGTTATGATGTTGGGTGGGAATTATTATGTTTCTTGTGTGTTGTTGGGTGCACTACGAGGATTGAAATTGCGAGAGAGGTCATTTTAGAAGGTGGTTTCCAGGGATGATGATAATCAAGAGTAGTTCCATCTTATGGGAGTGTCAGATTTTACACTAGGGTGTGATGAATCTCATGTATGGGTAGTTCAAAGTTATCATAATGGTAAGTCCTAAAATTTTTCTACTACATATATAAATATCCAAAAAATATATAAAGATGTTATGGATTTCTAAATCCTCGCATCAGGGTAGTCATGGCCTCATGTAAGGGTTATATATAATTGGGCATTTAGGTAAAGCTAAAATTCTAGTGCTCTTGTGATGATCTATCTATGTGTAAAGGTAAATAAAAATACCAGTATGTAAAGCCTAACTGACTTTTTTTTTAATTTTAGGGCTCTAGAAATGCAAAGGTACTCTTCTTTATATATTTTCTTCCAAAATAATGTAAAATAAGTTTTTATCAAACTATAGGGAAAAAATATGTATGATGAGTGAAATTTAAAAGTAGTTTTGAAGAAGATAACAAATATTTGACTTCCATAAATCTTCTTTGATTATAAAAGTTTAAAATGGGTCATCTAAGGTAATTATATGAAAACCAATTAATATTAATTAACATGTGGGGAGCTAGCTGAGTCATTGGGGGGATATCTGGGTAATATTTTATCTATAGTTTTAAAAAACTAATTACTTCCTTCAATAATTTTCCTACTTCTCCATCGATTATTTACAATTAAGAAATCTCTATTCGATATATGTTAGCCTTTTTAATCAGTTCATGTTCATTCTTATCATTTCCAGTCCCAAACATTTATCTTTATCTCTCTTTATTTGGGTGTATCAAATCTGAAAGCTTATTCTATGTGTTATTGAATTCTATAAATTCTATTTCTTTTGTGTTAATGTTGAAACTATTTTTCCTATGATTCCATTATAAATTTTAATGACTTAACTTAAGAAATATAATAACATTAAATATGTGGTTTAAAAATAGAAGTATTCAACATGTATTTAATTCATATTTCTTCATTATTTCATGGGTTATTATTTCATAAAATATTATAAATAAAATAGAATGAATAATCAAAGAGATATATGATAGTAAAAGAGGTGTGAAATTAATGGAAATAAATTATTGTATAAATTTTTAGTATTTTAATGATATTAAGACATCTTAGTTTTGAAAAACATTTATAGTGTGTATCAATTGTTGGTATGAGCCCGTTGAATGCTTGGTATTACTTATTTTTTAGATCATAGAGTATTGTTCTGTTTGTTTGATGGAAACACCTCTTAAAAATAAATAACATTTATACTATGAAACTGAATGAACTATTTTCATAATTTTAACTTGATTGATATTGGTGTTCACCCATGTATTGTATATGATTAGAGATATGATGGTTTCTTATTTCAATGGGGGTGTGAAATGTGAGGTGGTCAGTATATGATGTATATTTTGTTAATGACGTCTAGTGTCGTCGTATAAATGAAATTAGTAAACACAAACATTCAAATCTGGTTGAAAAAATGGTAATGGTGGGTTATTAATTAAATTAAGAAAAGAGGCATGGAATGAAATAAATATATACAGAATGAAACAGAAATTTAAATAACTTATTGAACCTAATATTGGTTGATGAATAAAAATATATAATTTTTTTAATGAATAAAAATTGATTTTTGGATTGTTGTAAATGGTGTTTTGTGTTCTTTTCACTAGTTTTTGTTATAGAGGCAGCAATGGGGGGTGGGTTATAGTGATGAAATAGTTGAATAAATGTTTTTTATGGATGTTTGTGTACACCCCTGGGTTGGAATCAATGTAAGACTATCTATTTATTTATTTTATTATAATTTATGAATATACACTACATTATTTGAGTATTTTATATGGACACTAAATGTTTTGGTTCCTGGTGTTTCCCCCAATATCCTGATTGGGGAGGGCAGATTGATTACTACCACCCCCCAATTCCCCAATCTCTATTAAGTAGTAGACTGGTTGTGATGGACCAAGGTTGGTATGATTATACAAGGTGTTGGAGTATTATGTTGTGTTCCCAATGAAGAAGTGTTCATGGGATGATGGTTATATAATAGTGTCTGTGCATGGTAGGAGAAGGTCAAAGTTTGATTCCCTTCATCATGATACCCTACAACTTTGATTCTAAGGTGGTATATGTCTATGTGATTTGTTCATGATGTGATGATTTGATAAGTGGGTTTTCTCCAATTCCAACATTAGATGTTGGACATCCTGAGCATTGGGGTAGGTTGGGTTGTGACAAATCCCACATCAGGATGTAAGGGATTTGAGCATAATACATTTAATATTAGTGTGTGAGGGTAGATAATTAGTGGGGAAGTGGTTATTGGGCCCCAATGATTATAATATTATAATATTATTTTTGTATATCTTGGGTTCAATACTTGTTGGATCATCCTTGTTGAGGTTGATAATGGGTATTTCACCTGTTAGGTGCATGCTTGTTCTACTCTTTACTCATTGAAGCATTAGTATACTTTTATCATATTTTCAGGATTGGTATTAAAGAGGATCCTATTGAGTATAATTGTTATTATCCTAGATATATATATATATATATATATATATATATTATGTGATTATGAGGGTTTTGATGATTAAGATGGACTAGGAAATATTAGAGCCGGACATACTATTAAAAACTTCTTCTTAATAGTGGTTTTGGATTTTTTATTTAAGGATTCATTTTGTACGCCATGATATAATTATTGTGTATATATATATATTAGTATATCTTAAATGACAAGGAGTCAATCAGTGTTCTACTATTATCTCTTTCCATTAATTAATATTATGATGTAAAAGCCTCACATAATATGTTTTTTACCCGTAGTACTAGCCTCCTACTTAGGTCTTATTAGAGTCAGGCTTTTAGGGTTATCTATTATATTTATTATCATCCAAGGAGGGGTACCCAAGGAGGGCGGTCACGATAGAGTTGTATCAAATCTGATTATTGAATGACTGGAAGTTTAATGGTGTTATGAACTGTGAGGATTGCATGGGTTAGTATGGAAATGGTATCAATTGAGCAAGGTGGATGACATATTCTAGGGAGGCATGCAAGGATATGAGATTTTAGGGGACCTGTTCTCTAAAGTAAGGAATATGAGTCCACAAAATGGTCATGTTAAGTGGTACGACTTGTAAATAAGAGGCCTAGGAAATTTATATGCCACATAAATATTTGTTCTTTGGATAAAATGGGGTTATATTGGAAACTAGATAAACATAATTAAATTAATTAAAATGAATTACATGAAACCAAACATAGATTTTTTCATTTTCTAGTAGCATATTTTTTAGCCTTCAGAACATGAAAAGAAGGGAAATCTACCCATTATGGCTCATTATTTTCATGACATAATTTAAATTCATGTGGGTGAGTTAGGGCTTCCAAAAGTAGAAAATATCATGGTGTTTTTGATGGGTTCTATTTATTTCTATTCTTGTGAGATCTTTGTTTATGTTACTGTAAGTTTTTAAAAAATTAGTTTTTAATGGGATGTGTTCTTGGTAGATTCACATTTGGTAACAATCCTGGAGGATCATTAAACATAATAAAGTTATTTATTTTCATCCTCATGTTTCTGGTTTCTTATTTTTTTCAATTTTATAGTTTTGATGTTATTGATGTCAATATTAACTTAATAAAAGGGAATTATTTGAAATGTTTATGTCCCTATTTGATGTATTTAGTAATTTCTTATGGACTTGCATTAAATCATGATGTTGTTTCTTCAAATTAGTGATCATTTTAGTTTAATAATTATTTTAAAACCCTCAATTTGATGTGTTACCATATTTATGGATTATTTAAATTTACAGAATCTTTAGGTTAAGAATCAAGATGTTTTTAAAAAAAAATTGAGTATTTGGAAAAAAATTGAAGGTGTATGGTCTGAGCATAGTTACTATAAACTACGATCAATCATCCAAGAAATTATGCGAGGTGATTGGGTTCAATATAAAGGAACTCGATGGGTACATAGTTTTAGAAAACTATACATATAACCATGAAACATGGTATTTTTATGAAATTTCTAGTTAACAATGTTGGAACACAAATTGTTAAACTGTGTATACTAACTATTTAAAAATAATATTTTTATGAAAATGGGTTTTTAAAAAAACATTATTTAAAAGTATCATTACTACTCTATTACCTAGGATCCTTATTTCCATTGCTCCCATAAGATATTACAGATTGTATTCAATGTTTTAACTCAGATTCCAATGATTCTTCGAGCATTTAATCATAAAAAATAAAACATACAGGCTCTATTCTTCATTCAATCTTTTATATTCTCATTTTTTTCATGAACAAAACCTTAGATTGATATTTTTATACCCAAATATATGTGATTAGATAAATTTTTATTTATCTATATTGTGATTCAATAGATATATAGAAGGAAGGGGTTATAAACTTGATATAGTCTAAAGAATCGTTACACCAGACAAATATAAGGTAGGAAACTTTTCCCTCCTATTTTTCTTAGAAGGTGAACGCTCTCCTGATTATGATTAATTTCATTCTATTTGAATGAAAATACTTTTGTCAAAAACCCTATTTAAAATCTATTGTAATTTAATTTGGTTCTTCTCATTCTTTGTTAGGGATGTGGGTGACCCCACATGGGATTGAAATTGTTATTTTAGAAAATGGGAAACTTGGGATAAAATAATGATGTCTTGATTTATTTTATTGACATGGGATGGGATTGTTTTTGTTCTAGTGTATCCAGAACCGGGATCTTGGATATAAGTCTCCTTAATCACAAGATTTTTTAGGAAGTCCAATTTATGAACTGGTATGTGTCTGAATGTGGATACCTAAAATTTACTTATCAATAGGTTTTAAATAAACTATTATGAATGGATCATGGATGGAAGTCACCAGGATCATAAAACTATTTTGGGAGGTCTAGGTTTTTAATAGTGTATGAGTGGTATCATGGTACTAACATACCAATATGTTTTGACAAGTATTTTCTATCAATTTATAAATAAAATGTAATTTTAATAGAGAAGAACCCAATTGACCACCTATTTATACCAGGAAAGGTTCAGATCAGGAGGAACATGATCCCCAAAATTATTAATAGAAAAAAGAAGTACATCAAAACAAATAGAACATAAATGCTTACATCATCTCAAAGCCAAAGCCATTCCCAACTCCATAATATGACAGCTCATCATCTGGTTCAGCTGACTCCCATTCAGACAACTCATCTTTCTTGAATAATTCCAGGTATTGTATTTTACGATGAAGCATCCCCTTAGATAACTTCACCTTAGGTGGACGTTTTTCATCGTGCACTTTAGTAACCATCTCTCTGTGCATCCCGAATGTAGACCTAGTTGTCATTGGTTTTAGAAAATTAGAAAAATCTTTTCTTGGTCTTCTTATGATTGGGTTAGACCCACTCATGTCTTTATCTGATATCCTCTTTCCCTCACCCTGAAAATGTCACTATAACTGGGATTCACATTCCCCTTGTCACTTCCCAAGATATCCCCCCATTTCTTAGGAAGGTACAATGCATAGTCAACTTGACAGTCAGCCTTCATACCAAGCGGTTGATTAGTCTCCTACAACTTACCGTTTATGCCACAGGGGATCTGCTCTAGCTTAGCACCCATATTCAAGACACAATTCTGGATTTTAACAGGTTCTTCTACCTTATTGGACCTTGTAGAGCCATCATAGACCACAAGTGGAAGGGAGTCATTACCAGACTGACATGTGTCCACAACCATATCCACTTGAATCTGTTCTGCAACTTCCAGAGCAGCAAAGTTGTTCTTCAAGCAGATAGATTGAGAGTGTGTGTCATCCTTGGCAGGGTGAGTCTTATTTCCTTCAACACTCTTGCACGTCTGCTCAACTCCTCCTGACTCGCCAGGTAAATCCATAATTCCAAGGTCCTGCTTCAGTCTCCCAAACACTTCTAAAATTGATGGACCTGATGTGGTAGTAGGAACCTCTTTCTCACACCTAAGGACTCACTCCCCCCAGATCAACTTCAATACATCCATCATGATCATGTATCCCTTCTCTAGGAAAATATTTAGGCAGACTAACCTGATCATCATGTTTCATCCCACCTGTTTGATCATCAGGTGAACCATAAGGAGGAGTCTCTATTCCTTCTGCCCTTTCTTCATTCCCATATGGAACATATCATACCTCACCCATCACCACCTTCACTATAGGCGCCTCAGTTGATGCTGGAGGTCCAGCACGACCCCCATTTTTAGCATACTTGCGACATTCAGAGACCCAGTGTCCCTGCCTATGATAGAAGGAATAGAAATTGACCCATGAATCATAGAGTATGGATTGAACATACCTATACTCCCCTTCAATCACAATCCACACTAGCTCCGGTGGTGGATGTGATAAATCCATTTCAAAATAGATCTGAACAGCCATTGGGCGTGAGAGTGAAGCTGTCTGATGATCACAACAGAGATATCGTCCAATGAAGTTCCCAATTGATTGTAGAAGTCCAAGGTTCTGGAAAGGCAGCAGCAACCTAAGAAGTTGAAGCCAAATCACCTAAGTTTACAAGTCCCAAATCATATGAAGATCAAAATACCAATGGAGAAGGTGAAAATAAAAACCATGAACAGATCTACTAGCACTTGACCAGGCTCTAATCAGATCATCCTCATCAACGAAGCAGAGGAGGATTTGTCGCAGCCCCAAAAGCCCAATAGACACTCACTGAGTCAGTCCACATTCCTCCTTAACGTGCTTGAAAAAGACATCCACCAAAGGTTTTCATCGCAAAAATATCACAACCAAGGCCATAGAAAGCATTGAAGACGCTTCATTGAATTCCTGAATGGAGATTAGAACTATGGGCTGGCCATTGAAGCGGCCAGGGACCTTCATAGCAACATTTATGCTGGGAAAGAGTGGAGAATCCATACCAGAATGACAAAAACAAACTTGACCCCTGGACCAGAATCCCTGAGCATCATCAGCAGGATTCGTATGAGACCCCTCCCTCGGAGGAGGAGGAGGGGACGCTGCATCAACCATGGCGTTAGGGTTAGGTCATCGTGCTTCGCCATCGCCGCTCCCAATCCTCATCATTTGATTTTAATTTCACCACCTATTTTATAGTTTATAATTATTTTCTGAAAATATGTCTATCAATTTATATTTTTATAAACTATTACAATTGATTCTGATACTCCTGATATTTTGTAAAATTATGAGATATCATGATTCTAGTCTTAGTTGAATGAGGTAAAATTATATGGGATTCTTACTAGGTTATTGTACTCAACCATGCATAGTTAAACTTGGGAACATATTGATGTTGTCTACCATGATACAAGAAATGGATTGGTTTCATACTTACCTATTGGATCACGTTGATAGTGGCTGTCTAGGACATTCAGATATAGACTTTTGATACATGGTCATGTTATGGAGTTTGGGGAGGATCCACATTAGGGCCTGATTCTATCACTGCCTTGGTGTCTTAGTTCATTATTTCCTTTATCTCTGATGTTACTCTATTAATATTTTATTGATTCCGTTGACATATTAGATATTATATCATGAATCATTAATAATTTTCCCTAAAATTGATTAAATTTTCATATTTGTCAAGGTTTTTGTATATTTTTGTGTGGGTGTGTTTACAGGTACAATTCCCCCTCCAATTATTTTGTTAAATCCTCTATATTTTTTATTAACCATTAGTGTTTAGGGAACATCACCTAAAGCTAGTAACACCTTCAACCTAGACCAATATAATGGGTTGAGTGGGGATTCTAAAAATGGTATCAATTTGGTCAGTCCTTGAGTTGGGATAGTGTCATGGAGATGGAATGTTTCTTGAATTTAAATGTATAAAATATAATGACATAGATAATAATATTTTGTGAACTTTAAGTTAATAGGGAAGTATGGGACAAAAAATACAGGCTAAAACACTTTTAGCTGTATTTTTAACTCATCAACATGGGTTTAGTTGATGAGTGTTTTGTATCAGGAGTTAGTTATGGGACTCCACATTAGGAATTCATTATCATATTGTTATTTGGTTTTGATATCTCTATTAACTTTACGTGATATATACGATTAATCTAGGGATGAAAATATTGAAATGAAATTAATTAAAAATTGTTGATGTGGTTTTAGAATGAAAATTCCACAAAGAAGAATGGGAAACCATAGAGATGGTGAAACAGATAATATAGTTCCACATGAACCACAGGTAAAATAATAGTCGGTTTAGAGTACCCTGATGAGTTCCATGTTTTTGAAAAGGGTCCATTTAGAAGAGGAACCTCCCAGATGACTCAATTTTTTAAGCTTCAAAAATAGAATCCACCAAAATTAAATGCATATTTGGGGCAATAACAAGCATGAGTTTGGATGAGTAGGATAAATAGAATACTTGAATTCTTTGGAAACCCATCTGAAATAAAATTC
Organism: Viscum album; assembly: GCA_963277665.1. NCBI lineage: Eukaryota > Viridiplantae > Streptophyta > Magnoliopsida > Santalales > Viscaceae > Viscum > Viscum album. Next base: position 1,628,888,406 of record OY728141.1, read on the forward strand.
TAACTGTAAATGTTCATGTTAGAGGACATTTCAATATGGATTTTGGATTAAATAGTTTAATTAAATTACATGAAACAATACATAGGAAGGGTTCAAAATTATATTTAATAAAAAAAAATATTCATTCATCTTCTAGCTCATGTAGATGATGGATTTATTTCTGCATAAATAGGGTAATATATTGGTGACTAAATATGTTTCTCAATTCAATCAATTGGTTTTATTCACACAAAATAAATTTAAAGTGAATCATTGAAGGATGTAATATTCGAAACATGAATATGACCTAAGGTATGATCCAAATTAGTTATGTTATATCTTATGAATTATATTGAAATGGTGAACATGATGCTAGTTAGAGATAGATATATGGAAGTAAATTTTGGTATAGAGGACACCTTTTTTCATCTATGTATGTGAGGGAACCCCAGTGTAGGAAAAACATAAGATGGAGGTCAAATCCCAATGCAATAGGTAACTATAGAACCAGTATAATGGATCAATATCTTATCCATTGTGTCATAGAAACAAACCCAATTTCATTCAATGTGTCTCTCTCCATCATAGGAATAAGGATTGTACAATGAAATCAAATAAGTTACATAATTTGGGAAATAAAGGGAATCTTAAAAATTATTCTAATATACAATTGTTTTCAATGATAGAATACAAATTGAATTATCCTTAGGCCTCATATGTTCAGACAGAACAATCTCATTAGAATAATTATCATCATAAGAATCAGGTAAACTATGATAACTCTAAGAATAAAATGGTGGTCTAGTTGACACCTTAGTATGGGAGTGAAAACAATTATATAGGCGATGAATGATAGCTATATGTTGCTAACAGTACTATTTTGACTGATCATCCAGGTCACTCTATACTATGAGGTTCTATCCTTTTGAACTCAACTCTCATGCATGTATTTTTAATAATGGTGAATCTCATTCCTTTATTTCTTCTTCTGTGGTCAAATAGTCCGGATTATAGGTTGAGATGATTCCTCACATCATGAGTATTAAAACATACATCATGTGGTATGACTATAGAGGATTCATGTTAACCACATGTTATATTACCACTAATGTGGTGCAGTTTTTCTATGAACTTACAACCCTAGAGATGAATATTTTTAACCTAATATTTTTAATGGATTGGAATGTAAAATTTAAATCACATATTTAATATTATTCTTAGTAAGTACACCCCTTGATGGATCCATTCATGTATTCAAATGGGACTAGGATATAAATATTGGTGTATATGTACCATTAATAACAGTAGATAGAACCATATATGAGCAGTTGTCCACACTATACTTGGACACTATAGATGAAACTAAGAATGGGAAGATTCCTATCATATTGGACCAACACCGGGATGTCATTCTGAATGATTTTCCAGGGATACCATCTACAAGGGAAATAAAATTTTATATTAATATATTGATAGGAACTTGTATTTTTTATAATCCTTCAAGTGTAACAGATCCAATATAACTACCGTAATTAAATTTCAATATTGAATATTTAGAATTCAAAGGCTCTATTAAACCTAGAACATACCCTTGGACTACAATAGTTCTATTATTAAATAAGACATACATTTCACTATGATAGTATGTTCATTATCATTGACAAAATGATGTTATAATCAAGAATCTATATCCTCTTCCATGAAATGAAAATCTATTTGATCGGTTGGAGGGATATAAGTGGTTATCTAAGATCAATCTATGATTAGAAAACCATCAACAAATAGTTGGAAAATATGATACTTCAAAGAAGAAATTTTATAGTTGATCACATTGAATTTTTTTTCATTCCCTATAGTCTAACGAATGGATCTACATTTTTCATGGCCCTACTGAACCATATCTTTCATAGACACCTCAATTATTATATATTGGTATTTTATAGAATATTTTTGTTAATTCTAGGAATAATAATGACCATGTAGAGAACTTAGATATTGGGTTGATCACATTGCATGATTTTCCACTTTATGTTATAGTTTCTTAGTGTAATTTATGGATTCAAGAAGTCCATTTCCTCAGGAAAATCATTTATAAAGAATGAATATTTATGGATCATGTGAAGACTAAAGCTATAAATTCTTGGTAACTCCCTGATATTATCTTCAGGATCCAATGTTTTTATGGATTGGTAGGCCATTATCATCACTTCATTTTTTATTTGCTTATGATTTACTCTCATATTACTACATTGAAAATGAAAGGAGTTCCTTTCAAATGGAATGATAAATATCTTAAATCCTTACAATATCTTAAATATAAACTCAATTTAACACCGATTCTCAACTTTTTCAAACTAGTTCTATGTTTTTTGATTTATTAAGTTTCATATGGATCAGTTCTTGGTTCTATTATCATACATATGTCATGGATTATATAATGAGATAGTTTAAAAAACCTGAAAAGAATTATCCAATGAAAAAACATGGAATTAGAAGTATTGTTCCACACATTGAAAACATGGTACTACTATATATTTGGTGAAATTTTCACAGTATTTATTGATTATAAGATCCTAAAGCACATATTTTTGCAGTGATACTTAAATATTAGGATGTAATGATGGATAAAGTATCTCTATATATTTGACATCAACAAGATCTATACACCTGAGAAAAGTAATTATGTATAATTTTAATTTAGATATAAGTCATTTAGTGATGTATTTAAAAAGGCTCAAAACCCATGGAAGTTGATGAGTTTTATTGTTGATAACCATCTGGGATATACAGAATAGTATAAGAATTTTTTTTCTTTCTTATCACTCTAGTTATCATTTTAATCATTGTGTTAGAGGAGTATCAATGATTAGATCTTGATTCCATCTCCATTAGGTCAATCTAATTGGTAGGGAGAACATGGACTATTAGACCTGGGATATGAAATCAATATTGTGTTTTCAAAACCAAATAATGGTACCTCAATATTATCGGGATCAAATTATTCTGAAATATTACCATTCATACTAGGATATTCACACAACAAATTGAAGATGTATGAAGTGGAAATTGCTTATTTTTGGTGGACTGGTATAGAAACTAATAGTTCACATTATGTTAGTAAATTTATAAATTTTTATTATGTCAAGGCTAAGAATTGATGACCAGAGGGTATGTTTCAATCAATGACTACACCATTTTTGAAATTGGTAGTGACTTTTGTGTACATTGTCATAGGTCTAATGTGAATGCTTCAAAAAACATGATACTATTTGATTGATTTTGGATCGACATAGAAATACATCACATGTTCTCCCAATAAGATAGTATAATACAATTTAATATCTTTAAAATTTATATATTCAATTATTTTTAAAATTATATAGAGTAAAAATATCTATCATCTATGATAAGGATCCTTGATTTACTTCTCGGTTTTAGAACTCATTATAATTTGTTCTTGGAACATAATTGACCATGAGAATGGAATATCCTCATCAGATATATTGGATATCTAAACACAAAATTTATATTTTGTAAGATATACTCTAGTAATTTTTCATGAAATTTGGTGTCTTGTGGGAAGATCATATCTCATTGAGGGACTTATCATATAATAACAATTATCATGCCATGATACATACGGCCTTCTTTAAAAAATTTTATGTCCATTATTTCTTTTATCCACTTTATTTAGTGGTAATAGGAGAGAATTCACTAATATGACCTAGCCTTATCCATGAGGCTATAGAAAGGAACGAAATGATTCAGAAGTAGATGGATGGGTCTCAAAGTATACATTAATCATATATATATAATTAACTTCATCATTTTTCTTGAAATTTGAGTGATCTTGTATTTTTAAAAGTTTCATTGAGACTTCGTCACTTTAACTTGGGAAGGGAAGGGAAATTATATTCATGTTATATATTCACAATTGATATTATAGGATAGATTGGCAATGTTTCATACCAGTTATCCTTAATTACAAGATTCCTCACTATATAAAATGTGTTTCATGTCTCTTAACTAAAGAATTATTATATAGATCCTAATCATGTGATCATTTTTTATCATGTTAATATTCAGTCAGATGTAATGTTTATCCATGAACCAATCCAAATTAGTCAAGATATGAACGTGAGAGGTAGATCTATTTATTTGGTAATTTATCATTGAATTATGATATAATTCAAGAATATACTTAGGAATGAGATAATTTTTTACAAGACCAATGTAAGAACCTATTCTATCTTTCTATGGAAGAAAACCCCAATGGTGGGAAGAATATAACACCCTCGATTTAATATATTTCACTTTTTATAGATTTTATGAAGTTTGGGAATGTTTGAGTTAAGACACGGAATATTTCTAGAAGGGTTAATAAGAATTTGGAAGAATTTATGAAGGTTCAAGGTTTGATCATGGTTAGTACAAATCATACTTATTTCTCTACGAAACTTTGTGAGGGGTTTCTGGGTTAATGGGAAAGAACATGGTTGGTTTAAATTTTGGAAAAACTACCTAGATAATCATGTGACATGGTATTTTTTAGGATAGATCCAATCCTCAGAGTTGGCTGAAATGTTTTTTAACATTGTGGCCAAACCATGAAATAAGAATTCAATTATATGTAAATTGGTTTTTATCCCTGAAACCTACTGAAAGGCCTCATTCCTCCTCTATTACTTAGGCTCTCAATTTCCAAGGTTTCCCTCTGTTATTTTTTACGGGTACTTAAATTCTTGTACTTTGATTCCAATGATTTCTCAAGAATTTGATCTTTGAAATCAAAGGTACATACTTGGTACTTCCTTATCGACATGGATTATCTCATTTCTTCTTCAATGAAACCCTAGATCAGTGTTTTTATTCCTTGATATATGATATCAGATGATTTTTCAACACTTTTTCTTGGTATCTGATAGGAAACATAAGGATGGTGTTAGGTCATTTATATCATGTTAATAATCAGTGTTTTGGATGAACATGAGGTATGTGGGTATTCCAACCTTTCACTTTTCATTGAATGTGAAATATCTCATCCATCATGTAAATAATTAGTGTTTTGGATGAAAATGAGGTTGGTGGATATTCCAACCTTTCACTTTTCATTGAATGTGAAATATCTCATCCATATAGTTGGTGACCCCACATGGGATAAAAATTTATAGTTTTTAAAAATGGATACTTTAGATAAAAAAATATGTTTTGATTGGTTTTTTTCACATGGTTTTGGATTATGTGTGTTCTTTTGAATTCGAAAAACGGATCACATATTGAAGTCACCATGATCGTAAGACTATTTTTGAACATCAAGGTTATGTATGGATATATTTTCTTCTATGGATGTGTGAAATTTAATTTCCATGTTATAAATAATCTGTTATAAATGGGTCAGGGGTGGAAGTCACCGTGATCACAAGACCATTTTGGGAGGTCATGTTTTTCAGGGGTTCCTGATTGGAATCATTGATCTAATATCCTAAGATATTTGGATAAACTATTTTTACCTATTTTAATTAAATTATTATAATAGAATAAAATAAACTAATTGATCGCATATATTCTGGTTTAGAACTATTTTGTTAAAGTCTTCCTATCTGTTTATATTTTTATAAATTATTTTAAATAAATTTTGATAATCCCCACATTTTTTATAAAACTATGTTATAACTTGACTTTGGTCTTATTATAATGTGGGAAAAGTCTCCTAGGGTTCCTTATTATGTTTTTATACTCATCCATACATATGTACTATAGTAAATATATAGACATTTTCTACCATGATACAAGAAAGGGATGGATTTCATGCTTTACTAGAAGAGAACCTTGATAGTTCCTTTCATGGATGCAGGAAGATAGATCATGGATACATGGTTATATCCTAGATTTTGGGGTGGTGAAACATTAGTTCTTGAGTCGATTGCTACTTTGGATTCATTGTTTTCTGCTTCTTTTATTATAATTTTGACTCTAATATTGTTATTTTTTCATTGAGTTTTTTGGATTTTATATCATGCATAATTAATTGTTTTCTCTTTAATTTTTTATATGGTAATATTTTTATTTGTATCTATGTATTGTTTTTTTGTTTTATTAACGGTAAAACATCCCACAGTCATTATTTTTTTATTCCCTTTACATTTATTACTAACCTTTGGTGTTTGGGGAATGTCACCTAAGGTTAGTAACACCTCTGACCCAGCCCAAGACAATGGGTTGGGTTTGTATTTTATAGTGGTTATAATGATTACCATAGTGTTAATATAACTACATAGAAAACATTTATAAAAAAGGGATATTCTTTTTTCCACATGATTTAAAACAAAATCTTATGATTTTATATTAAAATTGTTTTCATGAATGATTTTAAAGTTACACATCAAAAATATTTTCGGTTTCTTAAAAGGATTTTAATGCATGACATTTATTGAGAAAATTTTAAATTTTAAAATTGATTTTATCATGAGTATTATGTTAATATGTTTTCATTAATAAATAATCATTCCCAAATGATCCAAAATTATATGAAAGTTGTTTTAAGATCTTGTTTTTAATCAAATTCTCTTTCAACCGAAAATTTTTTATTCTTAGAGTTGGTTTTTAAAAAAAATTATTTAGGATTAAAAATTATTAATGTAAAATGAAATTACATGATATAAGCTATATGAATTAACTAAATGATAGAATACTAGATTTTACCTCATTTTTTAAACCTTGGTGTGTTATTTTCATGCCTTCAATAAACACTTTCCTAGTTCCGATCTTGATTGAAATTTTATGTTTCTAAAATATTTATATGTTATACAATGTGTTATTAAGACCATTAAATATGTAGGTTTTTAAAATATTGATATGAATTCCTAAGTTTTTTTTTGTTTTAATAATTATCAAGTGACAAGAAGAGTAAATATTAACTTCATTACAAAAAGACCATGCCTAAGTCTAATGAGTGCTTACATGAGTTAATTGGAAATAAGGATATAATCTACGATATATACCAAGATCATATTGTAATAAATTATAATTTAGAGTTATTTCATACCTTATATACCCTAAAATCATGTTTTTATTAATTATAAAATAAATTAATAATCTTTTGTCAAGAAATAATATAATGAGGAATGAGAATAAATTATATCCATATTTTTGTTTGAAATCATAACTAAGTGAAATTATTGAGGTTCAAAAATTTATATTTCGTTCTCAAATAATATAAATAAATAAATAATATTCTATTATGTGTTGTTTGGTAAAAGATTATAATGAGTTATTAACATGCCTTATTGGAAAAATTGATTTTCTATAACAAATAATAATTAGGAAAATGGTTGGCCAACATGAATTGATTTTATTAATAAAATCATTAACATAAATCTTTGTTCCCATTTGGTTATAATTTTTGTGAAGTGATTAATTTAAAATAAGTTCCATGTTATAATGATTATGTTTTATTGTTGCAGATAAACCCTTGGGATCACCATACATAAAAGGATATCTATTTAAAGCTAGTAATGAAATATTGTTTTTAAAAAATCATAATTTGGTTAAAGATATTCTTTTTTGTAACACTTAAATAATGTTAAAATAAGGATAAGAATGTAATTATAATTCTCTATTGGTTGGGGATGAAATGGATATTTGTATGGCCCTTATTGTGATTTGTAGGGCTTTCATGGTATTTGTGTTAAATTATATCAATTTTGGTCTTCTAGTGTGTCATTCTAAAATAATCACCCTTATTTGAGAGGTATCATACCCAATAGTAAGATATTAGATTTAGTTGTATCCTGTTAAGTGTCATGTTCCTCTTTTGTGGTGCTCATGCTTTGTTTATAATGAATATTCTAAGTGATATATCACAGTTTTAGTTGTTTTGATCCACTATGTTTTTCCTTTCTATATATGGTATTAATTATTTAGGATTATAATATTTTGAGAGTTATCTGGTTTAATGGATTGAACCCTCCCAGTCCATTCCTTTTTGTTTTCCCGAGGATCGAAGGCATCCAATGTGAATTTAAAGAGATTATGGATGTATAGAAGAGTTACATCAATCTTTAGGGTCACCAAATCAAACTAGTAGGTGTGATGTTTTTCCTAATGAGTTACTTGTACATTCAAACATTGGGAATTAAATTTTTATTAGGTATTTTTAAAAGGATTTAGCCAACTAGAGTTTGTTGGGTGTTATTGGGTGCACCATGGGGAGGTAAATAGACTGGGAGTTCATTTAGAAAAACAAATCCATGGGAATACATATATGTTAAAAAGGTAGGGTAATTTCCCAATGTGTTGGGCATGTCAATCCGTGAGGGGGTGGTGATTTTAAGCTCATGAGTAACGGAGGAAAATAGTGAGTTGGGGGTCTCTATTTTTTGGTATATAATGTGGTAGGTTGAAAAGATTAGTGTATTCTCCCCATTCCATAGTCCATATCATGTTCAAAATAAATAGTATTTTATTTTTATGGTACTTTTGGGATTTTTGTAAGGTTTAGACGAGTCTCATGTATGGGTAGTTTTAATTTTGTGTGAGGGAATGTCAAGGATTTATTCTTCTATGTATAGGTAGATCTAGAGTTTGTGTGAAGATGTTGAAATTTTCTAAATCCTCGCATTAGGGAAATCATGTCCTCCCATAAGGTTAGAGATGTGTAGGGGTATTCACTTAATGGTAAAATTATAGCACTCGTATAGGGATTTATTTATATACAATGGTAAACAAAACTACCTTTCGGTGGAGCCTAGCTGATTCACTTTGTAAAATTAAGGCTCCAGTGATCTAAAAGTCTTATCTTATGCTTATATTTTCCCTGAATAATCTGAAATCAATATTTACCAGGAAATAAGGAAATAATATTTAAAACAAATGTAATTTAAATGTAGTTATGAATAAGATGATAAATATTTTAATTCAATCAATCTTCATTTATTTTAGTAATTTTAATTGGGTTGTGTGAGGGAAATAAATGAAATATATATATTTATATGAATTAAAGCAAGGGAGTTTTGGTGAGTCTTTATGGGGGACATCTAGGTAAAAATATATCTATAATTTCTAAAAACAAGTTACTTACTTAATTTATTTTCCTATTTTTACCTTGATTATTGATGATTAATACATTTACATTCTATATATTCTAGAATTCTACAATCAGTTTGAGTTCCATCCAATATTTCTAAGCCTATGTGTTTTCCTCCATCTCTCTCTTACATAGGGTGCGTCAAATTGTGATGTCTCTTCCGCTTCGTAGGGGATTCTAGAACTTATACCCTTTATATTTTGTAAATTATTAAACAATCAACCATATTATTCCATTATCAATTGGTATAAATTAACTTAACAAATATAATAACAAAAAACATAAAAAATAAAAAGATATGTATTTTTATTGTATTTTATGCATATTTAATAATTATTTCATGCTCTATTGTTTTTTATTTTATCATAATTAAAATATAATTAATAAAAAATATAAATATTATATTCAAATGGGTAGGAGATTAATGGAAATAAATAATTTCATGAATTTTTTGTGTTTATTTTATATTTTTACATCCTTGATTTTAATAACCTTTATAGCATGTTATAGTTGTTGGTATGAGCCCCTTAAATGTTGTGTACTTCTTATTGTTGAGACCATGAATTTTTAATGATATTTTTTTATAAAAATCCTCACATAAATGAATAATAATTACAAATTAAATTTAGTGAATTTTTTGAATAATGAAAACAAGATTGGTGTTGTTGTTGACCCATGTCTTCTATATTCTTGGAAGGATTATTTTTTTGTGAGGACTAAAAAATAAAATGTGGTTGGTATATAATGTGTTGCTTGTTACTGATTCCAAATAATGTAGTACAAATATAATTCATAAATATTAACAGTGATATTTTGTAGGAGAGAAGTTAATGGTGGGATATTAATTAAATTCATAAAAGTGTCATAGTTGTAAATAAATAAATACATATTTCAATTGAAATGTAAATTGATTATATTGCCTTATCTTGTTTAATGAATGTAAACATGAAATTTGGTTAAGTTAATGAATAAAATTGGATTTTTTGATGGTTTTTATGGTTTTTTTGTGTGGTTTTTTGGCTAGTTTGGGTTATAGTGTCATCACTAGTGGTGGATGGATATTAGTGACGAAATGGGGGAATAGATGTATAGTTTTAACATTTTTCGTGTGAAACCCTAAGCTATGATTTATGTGACACTACAAATTCTTGTATTATCTTGAGATTTCTAAAGCCACGCCACCTAAATCGAGTATTTTAGACCGATGAAAAATCTTTTAGTTCCTAGATTTTTCCCTAACATCTAGTTTGTCGAGGAAAAATGGTCAAATATACCCCCCTTCCCCACTCCCCCTTTTCTATAGACGGTATGTGATGGACTACGGCTGGAATAATCATACAAGTTCTACAAGTGCGATGTGGTATAACTGATAAAATGATGATGAAGGGATTATGGTTATGTAGTGGGGGTTATTCATGGTAATAGAATGGAATGAGGTTCATTTCTTTCATGAATTGGATACACAATTTCTCCAGTTCTGAGGTGTTGGATATGAATTTTATGTGATCATTATATGATAATTTGATATGTGTTTATTATGAGATAATAATATAAGATGATGGACCTCATAGACTATGACTTTTATCATGTCACTATGGAGTCTATTATGAATTAAATTATTTTATTGAGTGTTTTTTGAAGTTCTAAAACATTTCAAGTTGATATTTAAAACTTTTATAGGGTTCTTGGGTGGCATATGAGTTAGTTATAGTTATAAATAACCATCTGAAAACTATGTGTTTAGCTCTGTCTGTAATATCATGATATTTTAAAAGAAGACTATATTCGATAGCTTACATGAAATGATACATTTAAATCTACCAAATATAATTTATTATTATATAAATATGACTATAGAGACCATCTATTTTCATATATTATCAATACATAAATTTTGTGGAATACTTAAAAAATTATATAAATATATTCCCAAAGGTTGCACTAGTCTAGTTCCTTTGGAAACATAGAAACATAAACCGTAATACCAAAGTGTGTGACGTTATCTCCCAATAAGTTATTCTTGACTAGAATCCTTTATAGAAATATCAAAAATTATACATATATTCATAACCTATAGAAGGAAACATAAAAAGGGGTGAGTTTAGATGCTCGATAAGGGTAATAAAGGGGGATATGTAAGAATAATCATGAGCACAAGGATATGAGAACATGGACATAAAAATAGAAGATCATCCTCGGCATATCAAAGATCATATGCATGCAACATGGAATAAATCTTGGAAGTTAATAATACATGAATCATAAGTAAATTAACAACAAAATCCATGAAATAATATCATTGGAATAAAACATGGAATTTTTATAGACATATAATCATATACAATGACTTCCATAGTGGACATGGCATTGTTTCCAAGACCATCTTAGTAGATAAAGTCCTTTACTGAGTCGGTTTTACCCATCATTCCAATCCCCTATTACTGAAATGTGTTCACTCTTCATCCAATCCCTATAATACTGAACCAAGTTCACTCCTTGTTTGATCCATGTCTATCAAATGAGATATAAAACTTTACCCAATTCATTGGAGGGAGATATATGTCCCACCAATTTCATAACAAAGTCATACATTCATGTTTTAAAATATCATAAATAATCATATCATTACCCATGAAATAAAATATGTATTTTAAATATGTATTCATATCACACCCTATGGAAAATGTAAGGTTTCAAATTTATTTCATGAAAAACACAACCAGTAAAAAGAATTAGGTTTCAAAAGCACATAAACAATCAAAAAGAAATAGATTTAATAAACATCATGCCATCAAAACATAATCCATTCAGATAAATAATCTGAATAAAAACATTGAATAATTTCCACATAAAGTAATTATTTACACCAATGGATGTTATCTTATATGGGAAATAATTTTAAAATATCTTTTAAAACATTTCTTGATTAAAATATCCTCTTTTCATTAAAAACCGATTTTTAAAACCTAAAACATTTTGATAAATATTTTCATCAAAAATTGATTTTAAACTTATAAAGGAATATTTGAAAACTATAAAGAAAAATTAAAATAATTTTTCCATTAAAATTATCTTCATGTCACATTTTAATACATTTTTTAAAACATTTTTGAAAACATGGTTTTCGAAAAAAAACAAATTCCCAACCGAAGTGAAAAATATGGTCGTATTTTATTAAATACATTTTCTTAATTATCTAATGTACCAAAGTGTGTAAAATGGTACTATTAAATTGATATATATTGAAAAAATATAGGATAATAAAATTAATTATTTTCTTGAAATATGGATTATAATATTTCAATAATGGAAGAATAATCATAAAAAATCTCGATTAACTATGAGATTGTTTCAATATGATCTTACCATATATTAACATGGGATCATCCTCTCCATGTAAGAAAATGAAATTAAATAATGGTTAAAATATAATGAAATAAATTATATTACTGATATAACATTTCAAATGGAATTATATACACCTTGAAAAAGAATGTAGGTTCATAACAAAACATGTGTCTCAAAGAAGGCAAATTATTACAAAACTATCTTACCGATTTGGTAACTATTGAAACATTTACCTCATAAAATAAATATTATATAATGTATATTTAAATAAAATTAAATTTAATTATAATAATAATTTAATACATTCATGGTCAATATTCAAATCATATAAAATTAATGGGTGGTAAATAAAGAATATATCTCACATGAATAAAAAATGAGATGAAATTCCATTACATTATGTCTTGACTCTCTTCATAATCATAAAATAGTCATATATAATAATTATATGATTATTATTCATATGTAAAAAAGCATATAGCTATATCTAATACCATATATGGTTTTATTATGACCTAATACAACCTTCTTGTTTACAATGTCATGTTAAGGTTTCACATCGGGTAACATTTTCTTTGTTCTTTTCATGTGTCTTAATTTGTTATATCTTTGGTCCTCACACTTATATCATGCTTTATAAAATTTAAAACATGATATAAATACAATTTATATAAATTATATTTGTATTATAATAATCTATAGAATATATAACAATGAAATGGAATATGATATTCATTGAAATGGTAAGTCATACGTACACATGAACATTGTTTCCCTTTTTCGTATTGAAAGAAAGAATGAAAATTTCATATATGTATATATATATATATATATTATAATTATATTATAATTATTACTTCACATATATCATATCATTTAACTAATATAATCCTTAATTCATTCCATGTATTATGATAATGAATCACATCGCTTTGAGGGGGTGATAGTCCACAATTCCTCAATAAAAATTATCACATTCACACCAAATTTAAAGTACTAAGATATATGTGGAAAAAGGATTAAAGATTTTTAAAGATTTAAAAAATATAATATATAACATCTATAAACATATTTTCCACCATAATTTCCACCATGAGACTCAATAATGGAAAAATAGACAATTATCTTATTGAGAGATGGTAGTTTACAATACACATAAACAGTATATTTGATACCAATTAAATGGATTCATGTATAAGTTTAGGTTGAAAATTTAGCATAAAATCATACTAGTATATTAAATATAATGGTTTTTTCACAATCATGGAATAAAGATAGTAAAGGGGTGGAGAAAGAAAATAAAATAAAGGAGTTCGAGAGAAAATGTTACCTCTTAATCAGGTAACTCCTTATGGTTTGTGCCAAATGGCTTCCTTGAATTTCTTTCTGCTCAAGGAGATGATTTAAGGAGTAATTTTGGTATGTTGTGAAGTTTATTGTGAAAATATTGGAAAAACATAAGCGTTTTTAGACGATTGAGGAATCAGGATAGGTGGTGGCCTTTATAGGGGAGGGAAATGACTCACTTGGTATTTTTTAAATCAAGTTAGGTGTACCAAAGTTTTTACCTAAAAAAAGTCATCAAAAACCTAAAAAACTCACTAATGTATGGATAATGGTATAATTATGTCCATAAAATATGTTTGGACATCTAGATAATTCATTTGGCCTCTTATATTTAATGTTTATTCCCTTGATAAACTTAATTTTACCTTAATCATTGTTATTAATTTTAATTACATTCACTAATCATATTATTAAAAAACTATTTTGAAAATAATAAATTTTTTTAATTATTATCATTCCAAATATTTAATCAATTTTTACAAATTCTAATCACATAAGTGGTAGAAGTTAATCAAAAATTAATCCTAAAGCTATGTCAGCAATGTAGGTTTTTAAAGTAAATAAATTCAAAAAATTGCAAAGTTTTTATACAAAATTTCAATGTGAAATTGTTTATAATGAATTAAATTTTATTATATTATAAAAATATGATCTAATTAAACTTTGAAACCAAATTAAGATAAAATTTATCCTTATAAATAAAGTATATTAAAAGGTAGTTTTAAATTAAAATCATGTATTTTCACTATTCATCCAAAACTGATGTTTCTCAAAAAAATCCAATAAAATTACACTATGCTAATTTCAAAATTATAAATTAAAAAATTAAGTTTATATTAGAAAATTTTATTTATAAATTTTTTTAAAATTATTTTTATTAAATTTCACAATATAAACTTAGAATTTGTTCATTTTAGATGATAGTATTTCTAATCATATAAGGACTTTACCAAAAATAATATCTTTCGATATCAATATTTTTTTCAATAAAACAAGTATCAATTTTTTTTAAATTTTTTTTATTATTATTCACAATAATATGTTTGATTTTTAGGTTATAATTCACTCATTTATATAAAATTATAATAATAAAATGAAGTTTCATAAAAACATCGGTGTTGTGCGTAACATACGCCAAGTTGGTGTTGCGTGTAATATATGCCCAGTCAATGTCTTGTGTAATGTACTCCAAGATGATTCATGTGAAAGTAATGTTTTAATTAGTGCAATTAAATATATCAATGAAAATGTTATCTATTTGAGAAAAAATGGGGTCTATAAAAACTTATTGTGTTACATTCTACCCCCCCCCCCCCCATAAAATGAATTTCACCCTAAAAAATAATCATTCATTTAAAAAAAATGAGGATAATTTTGGTTCAACATACCCTGAAGATACTACATAACATATTCTAATTGGCTATTTCCCCCACAATACTATGATAATCTTAGTTGTCTTGTTTTGTAAAAGATTCTTTGTACGATCTATAATTTTAACTTGTTTTTCATCGTATGATAGATCCTTCTCTAGTGGTATAACTTGTGAATTCAGTTTATGTGAAGGGTCCGGTATGTACTTACTCAAGATAAATAATGGAACACAACATGTATTTGAGAGAGAATTGTAGGATTTTCCGATCAATAGGCTACCGTCACAATATGATCAAGAATTTCAAAGGGAACGATATACCTAGGGCTTAGTATCACTTTTATCCTAAATATCATAAATTTCATCCATGGTGAGATTCATAGAAATACATTTTCACCAACTTCAAATTCTATATCACAACATCAGTTATCAGCAAAAAAACATTTGCCAACTTTGAGCTATCTTTATATGCTCTTGAATGACTCTAACCTTCTCTACCATTTCTTCATCAAACTTAGGTAATAATATATTTCATTCTCTAAATTCATCCTAACACATTGGAGATTTACATTTCCTCCCATATAGGGATTAATAAGGTTCCATATGAATGTTTCAGTGAAAGGTATTATTGTATGTAAACTCAACTAGAAGAAGGTGTTAATCCTGACCACCTTTGAAATATAGAGAACAAGATCTCTGCATATCCTCTTGGGATTGAATTATTCATTCATACTGACCATCTGTTTGAGGATGATATGCAGGGGTAAAACTCAATTCTATATCAAGGTCTTGCTGAAAAATTCACAAAAACATTGAGTTAAACCATGGATCCAGGTCTGATATAACAAAATTTAGTACTCCATGCAACCTTACCACTTAATGTATATCCTTGCAATGTGATCTAGAGTGAAGCCTTCTCTAATAGTGATGTACTGTGCTATATTCATAAGATGATCAACTAACACCCATATAGAATTAAACCCTTT
Organism: Viscum album; assembly: GCA_963277665.1. Lineage (NCBI taxonomy): Eukaryota > Viridiplantae > Streptophyta > Magnoliopsida > Santalales > Viscaceae > Viscum > Viscum album. Next base: position 1,628,904,520 of record OY728141.1, read on the forward strand.
AGATGCTTTTGGTATTCCAAAGAAAAATCCATAGTGATGTTCTCCCATTTTCATTATGGTATGGGTAATGGATGAATCATCCCCTTTGAGTTTTGTATTTTATCCTTGACTTTTTGGAATACCATGCACAAAGATATGAACTCTGAGATATCTCTCTTCATTCCATCCCACCTGAAGTATTCTTTCAAAATAATTTACATCGTCGTACATACATGATGAATAAGGAATGAATAAATATGAGCTTCCTCTAATAGATCCTTATTCAAATATGGTATGGAACAAACACATACATAGTTCTTGAACCACATCATTCCATCTAGGTCAAGGTTAAACTCATGAAACATTTCTAACTTTCTTTTTCAGCTCTACATATTTTTTATTTTCCTCCTGAATCTTCACTTTGATATAGGGTTGAACATTAATTTGAGAAAGATAATATTTTCCCCCTTCTTTCAGGATTTCTTGATCCATCCATTGAAAATCCATAAATATTAGATCTTTTGTGATCCTTAGTATGGATAAGCTAGCATGATCCTTTTGACTCAAAGCATCGGTCACATTGTTCTCTTTCCCAGGGTGGTAATGTATTGAGCACTCATAATTCATTATCAACTCTATCCATCTTCTCTGGTGCTTTCCCAACAACATCTGTGTAATATTTCATAATTTTATGTTCATTATATATATCACACTTTTCTCCATAAATATAATGCCACCATATATTTAACGAAAAATTTACCAATCACTAGTGCAAAAAACGTTTTTTACGTCGGTTATTTTTCATTTTTGATGTCAGTTTTTAGCCGACGTTAATACGGATGACGTTATAAATATATTTTTTTACGTTGGTTATTTAAAACCCGACGTAAAAAAAATATAATAGAGGTGTTTTCACGTTGGTTATTAAATAAAAGGCATGAAAAACCAGTTGGGGGAGGATTTATCACCTTGGTTATTTAATAACCGACGTGATAAACTAGTGTGTGGGTGTTTATCACGTCAGTTATTAAATAATAGATGTGATAAACCTCTGGGATTGGTTTATCATGTCGGTTGTTTAATAACGGACTTGGTAAACCATTTACCAGGACATTATCACGTCAGTTATTAAATAACTGATGTGAAAGACCAGTTGGGGGAGGGTTTATCACATTGGTTATTGTCACACTCCAACCACAGGATGCCTGTTGTTTTTTTTCTTTTCTTGGTCCTGTAACTTTGAGCAGAGTAGCGGCGGGTCCAGGTCTGAATTTTCATTGAAGCATGGATGTTTTCGGTGGGTTTCGAGCTAGTCTGTAGTCACCGCACTACTAGCAGTCACTGCACATTCAGTCCAGGGTGGTGTGCGGTCACCACGCATTCAGTCCGATCATGCGTTCGAACCTGGTGAGTGCGCGATTTCCCACCTGTTTGGATAAATAATAAAATTTAATTAATAAATTTAATTTGAAAAGAATTCTATAGAATGTTTAATAATAATGATAACAATAATTTATAATATTTTTGATATTATTATTATTATTATTATTGTTATTATATTATTATTATTATTATATTATTATTATTATTATTATTATTAATTATTATTTTTAGTCAGACCTTTATTATTATTTTCTAATATTTATTTACTTTATCCTTTTTTTATATTTATTTTATCTTATCCTTTTTTTCATTTATTTCTTCTCTTTTTTTTTCTTTGTTGTTCTTCCACGCGGGTGTTACCCCGCTCACCTGCTTCCTCTCTTCCTCGCCCCAGCAGCCGCCTCCTCGCCTGTAGCCTGTGACCCGGGCTGTCGTCACCCAGCCCCTCCTACCTTCTCCGCTGCCTCGCCTGAGTCCCGGCCCGCCGACCACCCAGCAGCCCTTTGCAGTAGCCCGCACCCAGCAACCCCTCCGGCCGCCACTCTGCATCCCGCTCGGTCCTCCTATCACCCCTCCTGCATGACTTGTTGTGCCCCTGCCGGCCAGCATCATAGCAGCCTGCACCCTTCCCTTTCTTCACCGCCTGACAGCACACCTTCTTCTCTCATCTAGCCAGCATAGCCAGTGCGATCTCCTGCTGGCAATCCCATGTCCGCCTCCCTATCAGCATCCGCCCCTCCCATATTTTGTGCACATGCAGCCTCGCCGCCTGCCCCCTGCCCCATGCGCTTCACTCTCCCTGTCCAACCTCCTGAAACAGTGCATGTCCTTCCCACTACCAGTTCTTCTTACTCCCTTGATCCCCAGCCAGACTCTCCCTGCTTGGCCTCCCCCACGTCCGGCGTCCAGCCGACCAGCAGGCCCCTCCTGGTCCGGATTTCTCCCCCTGCTCGCCCAGTACCCATGGCCAGCTCGACCCCCGCCCAGTTCTCCTTCAGCAGTGACCTCATCTACCCCTATGAGTCCCACGCTAGCCCTCCGCAATCAGTGATTCGGCTTCCCGTCATGCACATGATGCAGCCCGCAGTGCACAACCCTCTCCTTCTCTTACCACGTTCGCGCACTGCGAGTCCGGATCGCCCTGCCTCCTCGCAGCCTGCCGCTCTGCCAACCGCCCCATTGTGTGCCCTCCGCAACCCCCCTGCTTCAGCATCCTGCTCTCCCACTACCCATCCCCTTTTTGCGTTCGAGTGGCTCTCCGAAGATCTCCCTGCTCCAGCCAATCGGTAGCTAGAAGCCCTCCCCCTTGTAGCACCGCCTTTCCCCGCAGCTGCCCGGCACCTCGTCTTCCGTCCGCCTCACCCACGTGCTGCCTGCTGCTTCCCGGATCCCTCAAACCCTTCCCATCGGCCGCCTCGCATCTCTGCAGTTCGGCGGCCCTTGTCGCACCCCATGGTCGGACCGCGTCCAGCCGCACGCCTTCCGCTGTTCCGGCGCGACGCCCTCCAACGGTCTGTTTCTTGTCGCAGCCCCCCCCCCCCGATGGGTATACCCTTTTATTTGATGCTCCTTTTGATATTTTTATTTAATATATATATATATATATATATACCCTGGTTTGATTATTAATTTTATTAATTTAATATTATTTGGGTCGGTTTGGCATTTTAGGACCCGCGCGGGGTGTTTCCGAGTGAGCGTCGTCATCGCTCCTGTTTCCTAGTGAGCGTCGTCATCACGCCTGGTTTCCGTGCTTGCGTCATTGTCGCGCCTTGGTCTTGAGGTAGGTCCCCCATTGCACTCACCTTTAAATTTATAATTCATTAATTTCTTGATGTTTTGTTAATTTTAATGAATGAAAAATAATATTAGATAATAAAATTTTAATTGATTATTTAGTGTGAAAAGAGCCGTTTATTTTATACCGAACACTTGGAACGATTTTTTGACGGGATGACACCCAGTATTGAAAGAATGATCATTTTTCCTTTAAACATAATTCACATAATTTCAAATTTACTTTTAGTTTTAAAGATAAATGATTTCATATGAACACGTTTTTTGGGATTTCTTGAAAAAATGAGGTTTTTCTTTAAAATTTGTGAAGGGCCGTTTGGCACTTTAGTAAAATAAATTATTTTGAAAAACCCATTAAGGGGTGATCTTTGGTGTGCGTTGATTGCATGAGCTGTATGTGATGTTTGTGCATCATGACTGATTGTTTGGAAATTTTGATTCACCACTCTTTTATGGTGTGTGTTGGCATGAGAACCTGGCATATTGAGTGAATTTTCTGAGAACAATTGTTGCACTAGTTTAGATTACGCACTGGCTAGTGGCCCCAAAGTAGGGGAATACTGAGTTATGGCTGCTATGGGGATTGGGCCCCTCGGTTAGGCCATGTAGGGCTATGCCGAGCATTATGGCATTATGACGTCGTCGAGTTAGGGCATGCCTTCAAGATGAGTCAGATGTATTGTACATTCTGAATTTTTCAAGATCTCCTAGGTTCGATCCATGTTTCTTTTAGTGTTTTTTTATATATGGAGGACAGTTGAGAGGTCTAGTTCGGTTGCTAGCCCCTGTGTGACACTTTTTCCATCTCCCTTAGCGTGTGTTGTGTGATATGTGTGGTTTTTCCTTTTTGGCTAATAACTGAAGTTTGGATTTCTAAATAGATCGTAGAAAATGTTTTAAAAAGGAATAAAACTATTCCTTTCAGACATTAAACCTCTTTTAAAATTAAAAAGGGCAATGGACTGATACTTTTTTTAGAAATGGAAGTGTGTGTGTGTGAAAACGAATATTTTTGTATATTTCGTTCAAACCTGTAAATGGTGAATTTCATTATTTAAAGGTAGTGCATTGGGAATAGATATCGGGCTAGCCTACTATGTTTTAATACTCACGCCTATAGTTCTTTTCTGTTTTTAGTGTTTGCGCAGGTTACAGCTTTGGTGCGTTCTCCTTGGGTGACGTTTGGTCGTGAGTTGGAGAGTGACCCACGAGGTCACATGGAGATAGTGGTTGTCTCTTTCGGTTAGTTTTATTTTATTTTGTTCTTGTTAGTTACTTTACTTTATTTATTTTGCGCTGCTCTGTTTATTTTCTACTGCTTTAATTATTAATTTTTATTGGGCGAAATCATTCCCACTTGCTCTCTGTTGATTCCCTGACGCTTGTCTCTAGCCCAGGAGGATCGGGAATACCTCTCGGGTCATGTCGCGGACCGGCTTGGGTGACCGGTTCAGGGTTGATCCAGGTTGGTTTGTGAAAAAATGGTATCAGAGCAGGTTGGCCATTAGCAGACCTTGCTTTTCAGAGCGCCCTTTGTTATTTGGGATGTCCAGTAGATGGAGATTAGGACTGTCGGGGCTCAAGAGGTAGGTTACGGGTCGGTGCCTGATCACCACCGCTCGTGACGAGACCTGAGTTACCAGGGTTAGTCCAGGATTTGAGTCTCTTATCTTTGGTTGCTTTGGATTGAGGGATGACAATAGAGGTGAATCGGTTCACTTTTCGGACTCACATGGGGTGGTGACCCATGTGGTGTCCAAGTGTCATGCTCAAGGTTTTCGTAGTGTTATGATTTACCTGGGGCATGGATCACCACCATGTCATTGGGTCAGACATATGCACTAGTTTGTCATTCCAAGGGGTTATTACTGCTTCTGTTTTGTTTTAGTCTCATTTGATTTGAGTGTGCGTTAAAATTGAAATTTTTTTTTATGGAAAAGTGTTTCTTCCAAATTGTTTTTGAAATTAGTAAAGCGGGTTTTCAATGAGAAAGTGTACTGGTTTGGAAAAACTTGGTATGTGTTTGGATTTGGTATGGAAAAGAAGTGTTTGAACCTTGGCACTCCTTATGGAGGGTCACAAGTGCATGGGTATGCATGGAAAGTGCATGGGGGCACTTGTTCACAGATTATGTGAGCGGGATTTAATGAACACACGTGTGATGATTCATAAAGTGCCATAGGTGAGTTTATAAAATTTTAAAGAAATAACGGTTTTGGAAAAGTGATTTCTCCTTGTGTTGTATATGTTTGGATTATAGGCTTATTGCCCTTAGCTTGTGTTGTTGCTTTGATTGAGTTTTGGCCTGATGCCTGTTTCGATGGTGTTTCACGTGTTGTCATGAGTATGCCACCCCGAAAGCCTCCCAAAGTTGTCAATGAGTTATTCTCAGTTCTCAGTTCCTTTTGTGTGTTTCTTTCTTATCTAGGTAGTCGAATTATATTAGAGGTAGTTGTATAGTTCTGAAAGATAGTGTGTCTTCAGGTTGTTGGGAACTCCCAGGATAGTAAAGGTTCGTACCACCCTAGAGTTGTTTGAGGGTTCAGTTCTGGGTTAGTAAAGATGAAATGTCTCATCGGCGTTAGAGTTTTGTGTGTGATTAACAGTGGTTGACTTCTGCAAAGTTTCCCCACCTGGCAAAGAGTGCGGGCCAGTGGAACCTGTCTCCAAGAAACTATCCTCGTCGGTACCGTCTCCTAGTTCGTCGGACCACTCTCTTGTGCGCCACTAGTATGGCATATCCGGACATTCTAAGTTGTCATGTTGCATCCCTTTGAAAATGTACGACCATCGTGGCTGTTGGAATCATCAAACGGAAGAAGGAGTTAGAAACCAGGAGATGAAAATGCCTGACTGTGAGGTAGGAGATGCTTCAGCTATCAGGGCCCCAGCCATAGGTCTCGAGGTGAAGCTCGCGCACATTCAGGAGTTGCCGAGGGTGTGTGGAACCTTGTTCTGGATTATGTTTCCAGTTTTGGAATGGAAATATTCAAAAAAAATGAAAAAAATATTCCCTTGCTCTATTATCGTCACTGTCGTAAGCTCATCCTTTGTCATGGTGGCGTGATGAGCTTATTTCCCTACCATCCAAGCAGTCCTGTCTACCCTCAGTGTGGTTTTTACGTTGTTTGGTCTCTTTGAATGGTGTGGGCCCATGAATAATAGACCTGTTCTGATTTTGAGTTGGTCTTAGGTGTGTCTGTTAGGGAGATGTTCATTTCGTGAATTTTTTGGGAGGTTTTGAGTGAATTTCTCATCCTCAATTTGCTTGATTATTCTGTAGCAAGATTTTCATCAAGTCTCAGGTGTGTTGTTCGGTACATGTGTGGAAAATGAATGAGTTTGGTTTGGGAGTTCCCATGTGCCCCCTCCCCCCTGGGGGAGGTTCGTTCGGGATTCAAGTGTTTTTGTATTAGTGAGTTATTGTGGTGGGGAGAACCCTCTCACGTTCTCCCCTAAATCTCGAGAACTGTTTTTTTAAATGGCTGGGTGTGATGTTTGTTGGGAATGGTTTCCCCGATGCTCTCGGACCTCTATGATTGTGTCTGGGAATAAGCTCAAGTTGTATCAACTGTTGGCTTGGTGAATTTCTAGGGGCAGAAAGTGTCTGTGGGGGGGGGGGGAGAATTGTCACACCCCGACCATAGGATGCCTGTTGTTTTTATTCTTTTCTCGGTCCCGCGACTTTGGGCAGAGTTGTGGCGGGTCTAGGTTTGAATTTTCGTTGAAGCGTTGATGTTTTCAGTGGGTTTCGGGCTAGTCCGCAGTCACCGCACTACTAGTTGTCGCTACGCATACAGTCCGGGGTGGTGTGCAGTCACCACGCATTCGGTCTGATCATGCGTTCGAACCTGGTGAGTGTGCGATTGCCCACCTGTTTGGATAAATAATAAAATTAAATTAATAAATTTAATTTGAAAATAATTTTATAAAATGTTTAATAATAATGATAACAATAATTTATAATAATAATATTATTATTATTATTATTATTGTTAGTAGATTATTATTATTATTATTTTTGTTGTTATTAGATTATTATTATTATTTTTATTTTTATTTTTATTCAGACCTTTATTATTATTTTCTAATATTTATTTACTTTAGCCTTTTTTTATATTTTTTTATCTTATAATTTTTTTCATTTCTTTCTTCTCTTTTTTTTTCTTTCTTTATTGTTCTTCCACGCGGGTGTTCCCCCGCTCCCCTACTTCCTCTCTTCCTCGCCCCAACAGCTGCCTCCTCGCTTGTAGCCCATGACCCGGCCTGCCGTCGCCCATCCCCTCCTGCCTTCTCCGCTGCCTCGCCTGCGTCCCGGCCCGCCGACCACCCAGCATCCCTTTGCAGTTGCCTGCATACAGCAACCCCTCCGGTCGCCGCTCTGCATCCCACTCGGTCCTCTCGTCGCCCCTCCCGCATTACTTGTTGCACCACCGCCGACCAGCCTCATAGCAGCCCGCACCCTTCCCTCGCAGCACCGCCTGGCACCACACCGTCTCCTCTCCTTCAGCCAGTGCAGCCAGTGCGATCTCCTGCTGCCAATCCCATGTCCGCCTCCCTATCAGCATCCGCTCCTCCCATCTTCTGTGCCCATGCAACCTCGTCGCCTGCCCCCTGCCCCATGCGATTCTCTCTCCCTGTCCAACCTCTTGTGACAATGCCTGTCCTGCCCACGACCAGTTCTTCTTGCTCCCTTGAACCCTAGCTGGACTCTCCCTGCTTGGCCTCCCTCGTGTCCGGTGTCCAGCCGACCAGAAGGCCCCTCCTGGTCCGGCTTTCTCCCCCTACTCGCACAGGACCCGTGGCCTGCTCGACCCTCACTCGGTTCTCCTTCAACAGCGCCCTCATCTTCCCCTGTGAATCCCACACCAGCCCTCCGCAAGCAGTGATCTGGCTTCCCCTCATGCACATGATGTAGCCCGCAGTGCAGAGCCATATCCTTCTCTTCCGACGTTCGCGCACTGCAAGTCCGGATCGCCCTACCTCCTTGCAGCCTGCCCGCTCCGCCAGCCACCCCATTGTGCGCCCTCCACAACCCCCCTGCTTCAGCATCCTACTGGACCACTACCCATCCCCTTGTTGCGTTCGAGCAGCTCGCCGACGACCTCCCTACTCTAGCCAATCGGTATCCAGAAGCCCTCTCCCTTGTAGCGTCGCCTTTCCCCGCAGCTGCCCGGCACCTCGGCTTCTGTCCGCCTCACCCGCGTGCTGCCTGCTGCTTCCCAGATCACTCAAACCCTTCCCATCGGCCACCTCGCATCCCTGCTGTCTGGCGGCCCTTGTCACACCCCCTGGTCGGACCACGTCCAGCTACAGGCCTTCCACTGTTCCGGCGCGACGCCCTCCGGCGATCCGTTTCTTGTCGCAGCCCCCCCCCGATGTGTACACCCTTTTATTTGATTCACTTTTTGATATTTTTATTCGATATATATATATATATATACCCTGGTTTGATTAGAAATTTTATTAATTAAATATTATTTGGGTCGGTTATACAGTTTAGGACCTTAGCAGGGTGTTTCTGAGTGAGCGTCGTCATCGCGCCTGTTTCCAAGTGAGCGTCATCGTCACGCCTGGTTTCCGAGCTTGCGTCGTTGTCACGCCTTGGTCTTGAGGTAGGTCCCCCCATTGCACTCACCTTTAAATTTATAATTTATTAATTCTTGATGTTTTGTTAATTTTAATGAATGAGAAATAATATTATATAATAAAATTTTAAATTATTATTTAGTGTGAAAAGAGTGGTTTATTTTATACCGAACACTTGGAACGTTTTTTTGACGGGCAGACACCCAGTATTGAAAGAATGCCCATTTGGCCTTTGAACGTAATTCACGGAATTTCAAATGTACTTTTAGTTTTAAAGATAAATGATTTCATATGAACAAGTGTTTTGGGATTTCTTGAAAAAATGAGGTTTTGCTTTAAAAGTTGTGAAGGCCCGTTTGGCACTTTAGTAAAATAAATTATTTTGGAAAACCCATTCAGGGGTGATCTTTCATGTGTGTTGATTGCGTTAGATGTATGTGATATTTGTGCATTGTGACTGATTGTTTGGCATTATTTATTCACCCCTCTTTTATGGTGTGTGATGGCATGGGAACCTGGCATATTGAGTGAATTTTCTGAGAACGATTGATGCACTAGTTTAGATTTTGCACTGGCTAGTGGCCCCATAGCAGGGGAATACTGATTTATTACTGCTATGGGGATTGGGCCCCTCGGTTAGGCCATGCAGGGCTATGTCGGGCGTTAGGGAGTTATGACGTCATCGAGTTAGGGCATGCCTTCAGGATAAGTCAGATGTATAGTATGTTCTGGATTGTTCACGATCTCCTAGGTTCGACCCATGTTTCTTTTAATATTCTCTATATATATGGCGGACAGTTGAGAGGTCTAGTTCGGTTATTGGCCCCTGTGTGCCACTTTTTCCATTGCCCTTGGCGTGTGTTGTGTGATATGTGTGGTTTTTCCTTTTTGGCTAATAACTAAAGTTTGGATTTCAAAATGGATCGCAGAAAATGTTTTAAAAAGAAATAAAACTATTCCTTTTAGACATTAAAACTATTTTAAAATTAAAAAGGGTAATGGACTGATACTTGTTTTAGAAATGGAAGTGTGTGTGTGTGTGAAAACCAATATTTTTGTATATTTAGTTCAAACCTGTAATTGGTAAATTTCCTTATTTAAAGGTAGTGCATTGGGAATAGATATCGGGCTAGCCTACTGAGTTTTAATACTCACACCTATAGTTATTTTCTGTTTTTAGTGTTTGCACAGGTTACAGCTTGGGTGTGTTCGCCTTGGGTGAAGTTTGGTCGTGAGTTAGAGAGTGACCCGTGAGGTCACATGGAGATAGTGGTTGTCTCTTTCGGTTAGTTTTATTTTCTTTTGTTCTTGTTAGTTACTTTACTTTGTTTATTTATTTTTCCCTTCTCTGTTTATTTTCTACTACTTTAATTATTATTTTTATTGGGTGAAATCATTCCCACTTGCTCTCTGTTGATGCCTCGGTGCTTGTCGCCAGCCCGGGAGGATCGGGAATGCCTCTCGGGTCATGTCGCGGACCGGCTCGAGTGACCGGTTCAGGGTTGATCCGGGTTGGTTCGTGACAGTTATTTAATGACCGACGTGATAAACTAGTGTGGGGGTGTCTGTCACGTCAGTTATTAAATAAATGAAGTGATAAACCCCTGGGAATGGTCTATCACGTCAGATATTTAATAACCGATGTGGTAAACCATTGCGCCATCCTTTATCATGTCGGTTATTAAATAACCGGCATGAAAAACCATGCCACAGGGGTTTATCATGTCATTTATTTTATAATAAATGTGAAAAACTAGTTGGGGGAGGTTTTATCACGACGGTTATTTAATAACCAACATGATAAACTAGTACGGGGGTGTTTATCACATCGGTTATTAAATAACCGACGTGATAAACCCCTGGGAAATGTTTTATCACATCGGTTATTTAATAACTGGTGTGCTAAACCATTTCCCAGGACTTTATCACATAGGTTATAAAATAACAGACATGGAAAACCAATTTTAATAAAAAATAGAAATAAATCCTCTACTCTCCCCAGAAACAACCAGAAACCACACCAAGAATTCGTACCAGAAAAGCTGAAGTAGACCAAAACAAGAACCAATGAAAAATTAAGAATTTACATTGATAACATTTAAAACATACAATGTTGACTAAAAAGAACTTAAATACAACCAAAACAATCACCAAATACAAAATTACAATTACAAATTTCAAAATTAAATTTTACATTACAAAAAAACTAAAATCCAATCAAACCTGTAAAATAATTTGACCATTCCACCTGTAAGTGTTTGACCTCTTGAGAACTATACAGATTAGGTTCATCAAATTTCTACAAAGATAAAGGAAAGTAGTTAACATTTAAAATGAATAAATCAACTGAAATATTATGGTATTGTTCATAATAAAATCTAACCTGGTCAAACATCAAAAGTGTTCTCGTTGTAATTATTTCATACATAAATCTTAACATATAATATCCGAATTCTATGAAGCCTTGTTTTTTATGACAGTTCTGTTTAAATGAGTGTCAATTAAATATAAATTTTTATGTAATACATCCAAAAGTAAAAATTATAAATGGATATTTACCTTCACTTATACATATTTGATCTTGCCACCCCTTTTGTTTGTGGTTTTTCGTAAGTTGCTCCATCCCCTATTAGAAAATAATATAAATGAGATAAATTTAAAATTTATTATAATATAAAAAACTATTAGTAAATTGAAACATATTTCTCCAATGAATTCTTAAAACTTTTCTGCACATCACCATGGACAGAGCATATCCAATATAGTGTTTTCTCCCATGGACAAAAAACACCCAACATCCAATGATCACTGATATAAAGAAAAAATTTAGGATAGTAGTTTTTTTGTTAAATGAGATAGAACACTATCAGGTATATGATTCATACCTCTCACAATAAGGAATCATCCAACACTATGTGATAATAGTTTGTTGAAATCTTTTTGCAGCATAATTTGCTCTTTCTTCCTCATCCAATGAATGTGCATCAGGGGAAAGAAAATGCGTGTCCATGAACCCATATACATCTATCTAGTCATTCCTCTCACACATGTTATAAAGATGCCAAATAAAAAATAAAAATAAGTAATCATTTTTTATAAATTTAACGCAGGGACAAAATTGTGTTAAGGATTATATTGAAATAAAATGCACCACGTTGACACCCAACCTGTCTCCAGTAACAAGCTCAATGATATCATTTTTCAAAATTCCCACATTTATTACACGTCCAAAAACAAGACCTTCCGATGGAAATGAATAATTCCTTACTAATAAATTTGAATATCTTGACATTCTTTCATGACTACTAGAATCTGTATCTAATGTCATAGTCATTTGTCTTTGATGTTGTCAATAAATTATTTCTTTACCTTTAAAGTATTCTTGTAAATAAATTAAAAAATATATTAGCTTTAAAAATCTAAAACAACTTTATTAATAAATAAAATATAAGATATAGCACACATACCTCTATGGAAATGACTCCCAGAAGTCTGTATGGCCAAACTAAAAAGTGGCCTATACTATGTCCAATTGTCGTCACCTCATCTATAGGTACTGGAACTCAAGCTGTTATATCTATAATATCATGTACAGTGACCCTATGCTACTCTACCTCTAACTGTTGATGATGAACTGTATATTCTATACAATATACCAGCCCATATGCCACTATATGATGGTGAGGATCATCAATATACAACTCAAAATAAGAAGGAAGTTGTGGCGAAGGAGTGGGATAAAAAATAGGGTACGCAGGTTGAGGTGGAGAAATGGAGGCCTCTGGATGAGGTGGTAGAGTGGGAGCTACTGCAGGAGGTAGGGGAGTGGGATTTACTTCCGAAGGTGGAGGATAAAAAATGGGGCCTGTAGGGGGAGCTGGAGGAGTGGGAGCTACAGTCTGAAATTGTCTTTGCATTTCTGCAAACATAGACTGTACTAATGCTCTGATTATTTCCTCTATCGTCACATTAATATTTTGAACTTTAGCCTCCAAGGAATATATTTTTTTTATACACACCCTCAATGGAAGACATTGAAGAACTTGGAAACACTTTTCTTACCAATACACTCTTCGGGTATCCTCGTATATGACAGGGGTGTTCGGGCTTTCCCAATGATTCAGATAAAATATCATGCCTCTCAGTAGCTGTAAATTCCCATGTGTGCTCTGCTCCTCAAGAGAATACTGTATTAATTAATTAAAAAATTATTGATTAAAAGTATATAATTTATAGAAAACAATTTAAATAAATAAAATAAGTATCTTACAATCCTCTCAGCTACGATCCTCAATTCATTTGAAAGATATTTCCCCTTTTTTATCATCTAATCCCTCTTCCATTTTTCTAGTCTAGATGGAGGAGATGGAGGAACAACCTCTCCTGAGCTTGGAGACTCGGCTGTAAGTTTTGCTAATTTTTTTCCATCATTTCTTCTTCCAATAATGTATACCCTCTCCGATATAAGCTATGAGGGTATACATTTTTAGCATGGATCTCCTGATGATATTTCCTTGTTTTCTTTAAATTGACAATAAGAAATCATTAACAAATTATTAATAAGTTCAGTTATATAAGAAAACATATAAAAGGTTACATTGCACTTAACAAAAATGATTCTTGTCTCCTACTTTGAACAAATGTTCTCCATGTGTCTTTATCTATAAAAGGATATATACGATATATATTGTCATGATTTCTTTGACCATAAATGAAATCAGATGTGAGGGTCGATTTGAAATCCCCCCAACTTCTACCTGCCATCGATAAACATTTCTTCTTGAGTCCTCTAGTGTCAGGAATATCAAATTTCATCTAATAATAAAGAGAGTGTTTATATGATACTATATTTTTTTAAAAGATAAGTCAAATAGTAGAAAAAGAACTTCCCAAAATAGTCTCCCTCAACTGAGATTTTATCATTTCATCCACACTTTTCCAATCATTGTACAAAATGATAACATTTCTTTTGCCTTGATTTGATACAAAACTCTTAAAATCTTTTTCATCTAGACCTCTTGGAATACAATTTTCATCAAATTCAACAACTATCCTCTGGTCCTGGGCATGGGAAACTGATAATTTTGGTAAATTTGTGTTGCCACGTCTACCAACTCTTGAACTCTTAGTTGTTATGGGGCCACATGAAAACGATTGGAGAACATCAACCGTAGAATGTAAATGTTCCTCCCTAGAGTAATCATCATGATTCTCACCTTTAGAATCATATGGTTGATCAACTGATTGATTTTTCATTTTCCTTGAAATCAAAAAATTAAACATTAATTCACAAATAAACAAATTCAACCATCAAAATGGTAAATATGGTAAATATGGTTTATCATGATAAAAAATGGTAAAGATGGTAAACATGGTGAACATGGTAGTGTAAATGGAATTTAAAAAAAATCAATAAATATATAACTTGCGTAAAGGAAAACATGACAAACTATAATAAAATATGGTAAACATATGGTAAAATATGGTAAACATATTAAACATGGTAAACTATGGTAAACATTGTAAACATGGTAAACATGGTAAATATCGTAAACATGGTGAAGATGGTAAACATGATAAACATAAGTTACCTATAATATTAGGAATGTATTAATGGATTGTTTTCCCAAATTCCTTCATCATGATCATTCCCTATGGCACAAAACATGTCTATAACATTCTCATCATTACTTTCTGCTAATCTTTCCATGGAAGTAGGGATATCACATAAATCAGGATCTATATTAAGTTGATCCCCACCAACATATTGTTTTTTTTTCTTTTAAAACTATAGACCACTACATATCCAATTGATCAACAGTATAGAAAATATATTTTTTCATGTGTTTCTAGTATAAAAGAATCAGTTGAGTCTTCCAATCTATTCAGATTAACAATTTTCATTCCAAATTCATCATGTCTCACACTGTGGTTACAAAAAAACCATTTGCAGTTAAAAAATGAACATTAATTTTAAATTAATCAACCTCCCATATTTCTTCAATGACTCCATAATACACACTTGATGCAGAAATTGGACTTCTCTCTTTAGAAGTTGAAAAATAGATTGCTTCTACAAACACCAATACCCCAATATTATGAACATCACTTTTGTTCTCCTGAGCTTTCATATGAAATATATAGCCATTAATGTCATACCCGGACCATGTTATCAAATTTAAACATAGACCACCCACTAACCATCTTAATGTCTCTATGATATCTGATCTACCAAGAAGGGTCTTTTTAAACCATGTAAAACATGTTTTGTTGTGCTCATTCAAAATCCACATTTCATTCCTTTTTGGATGACATTGTTTCAACTCATTAATATGCAATGTGATATATGGTTGAGAATCATCTATGTTATTCAAGATGTATAATTGTACCTTCTTCATCGTTTCAGCTGCAATCGATTTGACTTTTAAGCCACGAATCCCCTTTCCCTAAGTATTAACTCATTTATGACGAGATATAGGCAAACCTATGTGCTCCACTACAGATAATTATCTCATAAAAAACTATGCAACCTCCTCAGAAATATACTTTTTAATAATGGAGGCTTCAGGTCGATAAGTATTGTTAACATACCCCTTCAATATTTTCATATACCTTTCAAAAGGATACATCCAAAAAAGATATACAGATCCACAAATCCTTATTTCACAAACCAGATGAACCATTAAATGCACCATTATATCAAAAAAGGATGGAGGGAAATACATTTCCAATTAACAAAGTATATATATTTCATCCGTTTCAAAAATTTTCAATGCATTCACATCAATCACCTTATTACAAATTGAATTGAAAAAATAACACCCCTTTGTTATAGTATTTCTGACACAGATGGGAAATATTCCACACAATGCAACCAGTAGAAGTTGTTGCATCATGATGTGAAAATCATGAGATTTCATACCTATCAACTTCAAATCCTTTAGAGAGACAAAGTTTTTTACAGTTGAATAATAACCTTGAGGCACTTTGATATCATGACGGAACTGACAGAATTTAATTTTCTCTCTCTTGGATAATGTATGAAAAGCGAGAGGAAGAAATGTTCGTCTTCCATCAGAAGTCAAAGCTAACTCTAAGCGTATTCCCATTGATAGTAAGTCTAATCTTGTATTCAATCCATCTTTAGTATTTCCATTAACATTTAACAATGTTACAATCAAACTGTTGAAGATATTCTTCTCCATGTGCATGACATCAATATTATGCTTCACTTAATGATATCTCCAATATGGTAGCTCAAAAAATATTGACCTTTTCTTCCAAACATGTCTATCATTACCAGATTTATGTGTCTTTCCCAATGTCACATCAAGGTTTTTCACCCTCTCAAAATACTCATCAGGGGATAAATGTTTTGGAGAAATATCTAATTCTTGTGACCCATTGTATTCCTTTTTTAGTCTTCTATATGAGTGATCCATAGGTAAAAACATTCGATGGACCATGTAGACTATTTTCCTCCCATGATACAATTGACAATATGAAGTCTGTTGTTCGAAAATTGGACATGCTTTATTCCCCTTAACATTATATCTAGACAAATTTCCATATGCTGGGAAGTCATTTATAGTGAACATAAGCACTACATGTAGTTGAAAATAATTCATTTTATAAGAATCATACAGTCTCATACCATCCTCCCAAAAAGTTTCAAATCATCAATCAATGGTGACAATAAAACATCAATATCATTTTTGGGTTGTTTTGGATCCGAGATCATTATACTCAACATGACATATTTGCGCTTCATACAAACTTCAAGAGTGAGGTTGTAAATTACCAATAAAATAGGCCATGAACTATGTTTTCTACTGAGACTTCGATATAGATTCATTCCATCTGTGCACAATCCATGTTTGTGATTTCTAATTTCATTTCTGAATATTGGATACAACTCATCAATTTTCTTCCATTGTGGACAATCACGTGGATGAAGAATTATCCCATCACATATCCACTCGTCAGCATTCCATCTTATTCATTTTGCATCATGTGAGTTAGAAAATAAATGTTTCAAACAAGGAATTATAGAAAGATACCAAAATACTTTGGTAGGGATATTTGTAATCTCTACATCAGCCTGTGCTTTTTCTTTCAACTTATACCATCATGTCCCACATTTAGGAAACTCTGAAAGAAATTATTATTCCTTCCTATATATTATATAGTCATTCGGACATGCATGTATTTTCTTGTATCCCATTCACATCGGGCATAATATTTTTTTTGCCGTATAATGTTACTCTGGAAGATTGTTCTCTTTTGGAAGAATGTTTTTCAACAATTTTAGTAGCTTCGTAAAACTTTTTTCACTCCATTGATGTTTTTAGTTTAGGCTAATCAATCCTAACAGTGCCGACAAAACCGTAAAATCTATACAAGTAGGATACAATGGTTTTTCAGCATCACTATATAGACGCGCAATTGTCGTTCTATCTCAATTTTTGCTGCTGCAATATCACGAATCATTACTTCAATTCCATCTGAGTTATCATCTTGCAAATCATCATCATCAATAGATCAGACATTCTGTCCAGTTTCACCGTGCCAAATCCAACGACTATAACTTGGATTAAAACCCTGACAAATCATATGATCTTTGATCTCTCTACTTTTTAACCTCTTCATATTCAAACATTTCAGGCATGGATAGAAAAAAATGTTGTTTCTTGGAACATTTAATTTAGAAAATTCCAAAAAAAGGATCAACACCTTCCTCATATTCAATACTCATTCGATGTGTCTTAATCCAACTTTGACACATTATTACTTATAACAAATATCAAAATTAGACATCTTGTAAAGAAAAAAAATTATATTTATATGAAAAATATCATATTTTGAATGCAAAACAATTTTGACATATAAAAAAATGAAATCAAACTTGTGTAAAAGTTATTATTTGTAATAAAAAGAAAAACAATTAAGAAGACCAAAAAGAAAAACCATAAACATTGAATTATACACAACCCTTGTTGGCTAAACCCATAATGAAAAAATGATGATACAAAACCCTCAATGGCTCAACCCAAAATGACAAAATGATGTAAAATCTAGAATTTATTCACCAAACATTTCATAATAGACAACCCTTGTTCATTTGAAAAATAATCAATTTGATTCTATCATCATATTAACTGTCAATATGAATTGAAAACATACATAAATAGGTGAGAAACTAGATTATAAACTTGAACATTCGAATAAAAGTAAACGAAATCAAACAAAATAAATTTAGGGAATCCTCAAAAAATAAGAAATCAAACCTAGGAAGGTTGAAAGTCTTAATTAGGGATTGCAAGTCAATCTGATAGATTTTCTAATAATAAATATGATTAAGGATCTAGACAAGCCGACATTGAGGGAATGAGTTCTAGGTGGGTTTCTAGGTTTTCTGCATGAGAGATACGAGCCGGAAACTACAGATCAAAGAAAAAAGATTAGCATATGGGTCCCGATAAATCATTTAAAGGGTTTATCACATCCGTTATTTTGTAACTGCTATGATAAATCATCAGCACTCGGTTTATCACCTCGGTTATTTTATAACCCACATGATAATAAATTTTTTTTTAAATTTATCACGTTGGTTATAAAATAATCGATGTGATAAATCATTTTTTTAGTTTTATTACGTCGGTTATTTTATAACTGACATGATAAACCTCTTTTTTTAAGTTTATCATGTCGGTTATAAAATAACCAATGTTATAAACTGTGTTTTAGGTTTATCACATCGGTTATTTTATAGCCAACATAATATACCCTAGATCCTCAGTTTATTACATTGGTAATTTTATAACTGACATGATAAACCTCTTTTTTATGTTTATCACGTCGGTTATAATATAACTGATGTGATAAATCGAGGCTCAGTAGTTTATCACGTCGGTTCTTTTATAACCAATGTGATAATCCTTCGTGATTCCGTTTATCATGTCGGTTATTTCATAACTAATGTGATAAATCAAATCTTGGAGATTTATCATGTCAGATATAAAATAACCTGCCTGATAAGTCCTGTTTCACGGTTTTCCACGTCAGTTATATATAACCAACATAAAAAATGCCACCGTAATAAACGTTTTTTGCACTAGTGAATGCTAACTCCAAATCCTAAAGTGAATAATTTTTCACATGTATCATAAACTGTCATGAGGAATAAGAAATAATCATGTTATTATAAATAAGTACACATCCCAATCCCTTCTTCAATGCATCTCTATAGATTACACACCCTTCTCCACTATAGGGTAATGTAAGAATCAGTTCTATAACTATCCTTTTCTACAATTCCTTGAAATTTTCATCACATTCATATGACTTAAAGAACCTGACACCCATCTGAGTTAACATGGTATGAGTATTAGATATTCATGAGAAATTAAACACAAAATGTTCATCATATTTATCTAAAAAAGAATTATATGAATCTCAATCATCGTGGTTGGTCTAGGGAATCATTCAATAGCCTACATCTTTGATGGATATACTGTTATATCATCTCTTGAGATTATGTTACCTAAAAATTAAACCTTTTAAATCCAAAATTCATACTTCATAAATTATTCATACAGCTTATCCTTATTTAGGGTCTTTAATACAATTATCAAGTGATATTCATGCTCTTCCTTTCTAATTTAAAAGATAAGAATGTCTTCTATAAAGACTACCACAAACTGATTGAGGTATTCTCTGATGAATCTATTAATTAAATACATGATGATATTAGGGGAATTAGTAAGACCAAAAGGCATCACTATATATTCATAGTGTCCATACCTTGTGTGGAATTTTTCCTTGGTTTATCCTCCTTCTTGACCATTAATTAATGATATCAAGAATGAAGGTCAATATTGGAAAAGTTTTAATCTCCATATAGTCGATCAAAGAAGTCATCGATATGGGGAAGAGGATACTTGTTGTTGATTTTTGTCTTGTTAAACTAATGATAATCAGTACAGAGTTCCATTGATCCATATTTATTTTACAAAAAAATAATTGGTGCATCCCAAAGTGACACATTCCAAAATGAATCCATTATCAATAATTTCATGGAATTTCTTCTTCAATTACTACAACTTAATCAGGTCCACTATATATGGAGTCTTTTAAAATTGTGTGGAACTAGGTATGAGTATTATTGATAACTCAACATTTTGTTTTTGTGGAAGTATAAGAAATTATTCCAGAAAGACATCCAAAAAATCACGAACATTAGTCATATCCTTGATGTAGATTTTCTCCCCAACCATTTGAGATAAAAAAAAACCCTTTTGAATGGGAATTGAGACCCAATCACTGGATTTAATCTCCATATTAAATCATTATTATTATTACATTAATGTAGGATAATTAGAGGGTTTCAAATATCAAACGTAACTTCACTTCCTTCAAAATTGATGTGTGTTTTATGCTGAGAAATCCAATCCATGCCAAAGATGACATCATATTCAATCAATGAGAGAATACCAAGATTTTTAAGAATCACAGTCCCACAAACATAAACTAGAGAGGAATCATAAACATGGGATGAAATCATCATACCATTAGTGGTTTGAACTTCTAAATCAATATCTAATTGTTTTGATGGAATCTTATCACCCTTAGAAAATTAAATAGATATAAATGAGTGGGTAGATCAAGAATCAAATATAACATTAGAAATTATAGAGTGGATGGTAAGTGTACATTTCATTACATCGTTATCACACCCCTAATCTGAAAAACAAATTGTAATAGATTTTTTCTTTTCCCTTGTCTTAAGAGGTTTTTGACACCAATCATCATCACCAGCCCTTGGGTTTGTGAAATGGTTAGTATAATTCTCGTTCTCATTACACTTGTAGCATTGAATAATGGGAGGTGCATTTTGTGTCATTTTTTCTCTATTAAGAACATTATCCAACTCCTTCCCATCACTTTGGAAATAAAATTACTAATGGTCTTCTCTTCGACACATAAAAAATTTATTATATCCCTTAAAGAATTTTTTTTCTGTGCTTCTTCCAACACATAGATTATAATGGGAATATCATCTTCTTCTTTGAATGGTTTTTAGATTTTCCATTAGACATCATCTTCCTCTTCTTTTCAAAAACATGTGGTTGA
Source organism: Viscum album (assembly GCA_963277665.1). Taxonomy (NCBI): domain Eukaryota; kingdom Viridiplantae; phylum Streptophyta; class Magnoliopsida; order Santalales; family Viscaceae; genus Viscum; species Viscum album. Next base: position 1,628,925,400 of record OY728141.1, read on the forward strand.
TAAAATACTCCAACCTCTATTTCAACCTTGATTGCACAATACACAATCTCTTTATTGCTAAAAAAGTCTCTTATGACCCGTTCCCTTCTGATACTTGGTTTTAAGCCATAGATGAACCTATCAACTTTACAATCAAGTTGGATGAAAATTATTGAATTCTCCCTCACATGTCTTGTGAAATTAACCTCATAGGTACCAATAGATTCATCATCCCTTTTCTTCAACTCAAGGAACTCTTTTTCAATCTTGGTACGAAGAATATGTGGAATGTACATATTGAAAAATAAGTTATTTAATTCATCCCAATCAATGGATTCAGTCTCATCTTTCTACCTCATATTCTTGATTAGATACTGCCACTGGTCTACTTTCCCTTCTAACGAATAGACATCCAGAATGAATTTCCCAATCTCCAAACACCGGAGAATGGAGAACATCTTTTCAGTAGTGTTGATCCATTGTTCAGTGATAATTGGATCAGAAGAACCTATGAAAGAAGGTTTAAATTGACTCATGAAAGAATCAACATAATGTTGTTCCCTTGTTTTCACATTTATAAGTCCACCATGATTTATAGCATTTGAATGATATGTGATCATAGAAACATGGTTTTTCATTCTATCTTTTCCAGCTTTAGGTTTCTCAAGTGTAAAATTGTTGTATTTTTTATCACAATCACCATTAATGTGGTTCCTTCAGGTTACATCCATTGACTGAAACCAAAAATCATAGAGTGAGAAACAATTATCATATTGAGGAACCACATAGTCCTAAAAAGTAACTTATTGGGTGTCTAAACTATGACACATTCTTTGATTTATGACACCATAGGATTATCTTAGGTTATTCATATGAAATTTCTATTTAAATCCTTCATGATGGTTCTAGGAGAGTTTGTTAATTCCGAATGTATATCCCTCAGGAGTTTCAAAACAAGTGTACAAAAAGAGTCATTTTCATGTACCATATTACCTCAAGTAAAGTATGGAACTTCTTTTTAAAGTTATTGCCCCAAGGTATATTTATGCCAAATTCATTTCTACTTGTACTATCTGGACATGGACATATTTCATGCAAACCACTCACTCTATCCGTTACCAAAATTCTAGGACATCTTCATTTACTTTTCCTTAAATAGACTTATCCCTAGAGATTTCCTAAGGGTTCTCACTAAGGTTTTATCATCTTTGATTCCAAAGGCTAACTAAACCTTTTCTCTGATACCAATAATAGAGACCCTCTCTTTCATATATTGACATTACATAACATTGGTGGAATAGTTCAGACCTTATACAAACAGACACCTAAAGACTGCACTAGTCTGGTGCCTTTGGAAAAATGGAAATATAAAAACTAACATAAAAGTGAGATACATTATATACTAGTAGGTTTTCCTTGAATGTAACCCTTCTTAAACAAATCAAACATAATTCAAGTCTTCATAACCTAGGGGAGGGAACATAAAAAGAAGTGATATTTGATGCTTAGTAAGGGTAAACAAGGGAGATATGTTAGAATAATCACGATCATAAGGATATGGGAACATGAGCATGAAAATATAAGATCATGACCTGTATATAAATGATCAAATTCATGAATCATGGCATAAATCTTGGTTGTTCATAAGAAATGAATCATAAGGAAATAAGAACATAATCCATGGAGGAATATCAGAGGAATAAATCATGGAATTGGGGAAGAAAAATAAGCACATATAATGATTTCTATAGTATTTGTGGCATCGCTTCCTAGGCCATATTACTAGATAATTTCCTTTATTGAACTGGTTTCACACCCCATTCTTGCCCTATATTACTGAACCAACATCACTACTCATTCTGGCCCTGTAATACTGAACTATGTTCACTCCTCATTCTAGAAATGTCTATATAATTAGATATAAATCATTACCCAATGAATTATTGGGAGATATAGGTCTCAAATATATCATAATGAAATCATATATACATGTTCTAAAAAAGCATATTGTCATTTCTCCTTTTTATTACATAACTTTTCATGACATTTTATAAACAGAGGATCTGTAAAAGTTTAGTGTCATATAAATAAGGTACATAATAAATGAAGTCATAAAACATTATTCTATTACACATGAAAGGATTCATAAATTTTCATGCTAAGTACATTTATTTCAGCTCATGACCTTGGAGAATACATTAAAGGAAAGGGTGAACAGAATGCCCAGTAAGACAAAACAAGGGAAATAGTTTACATGTGAACTTGAGCAATATCAATAATAAAATGAGGAATATCGTAAAGTCATGATAAAGATGATATCATAATAATAATATGTTGAATAATAACATGAAAATTTGGATAAAAATTTAATTTATACTTTCATAATCATATCACTAAGGCCCATCCCCAAGGATTCAAAAAAATTGCCAAGGTTATTCACCAAGGTATCGTAAAACTTGTCATCTCTAGAGATTAATTTCATTACCCAATGCATTGAAGCACTATTAGGGTGCACCAATTATACATATTTATTTTCTTATTAGTCACACAGATCATTATAAAACATTTCATAAATAAACCATAGAGAATAAAATAAATGGGTTTCATATCAAAATTATGGCATTTTAAAAGGTGCTTAAAAACATGATCATTGTGTCATTAATAACTCATAGAAATGGAATGATGGTTTTCTGTATTTAAAATAAATAATAAACAAAATAAATTTTATGTATTCATTAATACCCCTAGAAATGAAGGAGTTTTTTGTATTCACATAAAGAAAATAAAATAATTTCTTCATAAAAAAAGAGAGATTTTGAGATGAAAATTGAACATCATAACGGGTATGAAAAATAGTTTTATAATACATTAAAAAGGGATGGGACAGGGGTAAACCATTAATAAAAGACTCATAATACAGTTTGGGTATATAATAAAATGTAAATAAGAACATGGTATGTCAATTTGAAATACATATCACATAAAAGAGAATTTTAAAGTAAAAGAGAAGTTGGGAATCCCCTTACATTGAAGAGTAACTCCTAAGACTCAAATATTGGGACCTTGGGGGATTAAGGGAGCCTTGGGAGACTCCATGAGAGGTAATACTATCTGAAAATCATGGAGAATGTTTTTGTAATCAATTTAAATGATGTAATGGGTGAGTAATTATAGTAAAAGAGACAGAGTTTTTTATTAAATTCAATGGACACCTCATTAGTGGTATTTGAAAAACCATGGGATTTCCCATGGTATTTTCCAATGGTATTGGCCACATGAGACACCTCATATCATATTTTATTACTAAAGAGTCGACCAGATTTATTACATCATTAATGGTGTCATTAAACATACCAAAAATTCAAAACTGCATTTTTATTATTCACCAAAAAACAAAACATTTTATAAAAATATCATAATTTAACCGTAACCTAAAATCAATGATATGAATTAAAAAATTACATTTATTTTATCTTAATAAATATATACATATGATAAATTTAATTTTTTACTATAAAAATACATTATTAGAAATAATAGCGGACAGAAAATGCATAGTGACATGCATAGTATATGTTTCGACACTTGAAAAAAAACTAATTTATCATTTATAATTAAAAAACAGTTTTTTTATAACACATTTAAATTATAATAAAAGTTATTAATAAATATTAATTTTAATATAACAATTTATATATTTCTAAAAAGTAAAATTTTTACTTGAAAAAAATAATTTATCAAATTTGATCTCAATTTTGAAAAAAACTATTCATAAAATGGATATGATAATGTGAAACATTTTATTTAAAAATTAGGATTACATTTTAAGTAACTTGTATCTTGACACATAACCCCTTAAAATACTCTCATATGACCTAAGGGTAAGGTGTACGATAGTGATGGACTCTTGGGGTGGCCCAGATAACATCGTCTGAGTAGTAATATCCACTTACTTGTAATTCTCCCATAGGCAATTTTATTCAAGATTAACATGTTGAATCTCAACATGGTATTGGTATAGAGTGAATCCTAGTGACACAACCTCCTTCCAAAGCTCTGAAAAATGGACTTCGTATGGCCGACGTCAACTAGATGAGGCCACCAACTATTTTTTCTGGATTAATCATCCCCTATCATTTATATTTATGAATAGTAATTATAACACTTTTTATTATTTCCAACGGTCATATTAACCAATGGTCATATTAACTAACTATCATATAATGGTCAAAAATTGATGGTCATATTTCATTTATAATTAAATAATATTATTGATTATGAAATAGTAATTCATACATTTTTAGGAAACAAAATATTATTCAAATGATTAAGTCGTTACATTCTACCCCAGTAAGAAATTTGGTCCTAGAAATTTCAACTCGTACCCTATGAAGAGAAAAGGTTTGGGTACTTCTCCCTAATAGTCTTTTCTGGTTCCCATGTGGCTTCTATATTTTTTTTTCTTCCATAATAATTTAACAAGGTGGGTAGTCTTGTTGCGTCGAACCTTGTCCTTATGATCCAAGATCTCAATTAGTTTCTATTCAAAAGAGAGGTCGGGTTCCACTTGTATGAACTCTGGTTTTAGTACCTGTGAAGGTTAAGGTATTTACTTCCACAATAGGGATACGTGGAATACATCATGAAATTGAGATAGATTTGGGGGAACTACAAGTAATTAGGCCACTGCTTCTACACGGTCACGGATTTCATAGTGTCTAATGTACTTGGAGCTGAGCTTCCCTTTCTTTCCAAACCGCATGAATCTCTTCCATGGATAAATTTTAAGGAAAATATTTTATCCAACATGAAACTCCAAGTCCCTTCGACAGTTGTCGACATTGATCTGCTTCCAACTCTAAGCAGCCATAATGTGTTTCTGGATGGCATAAACATTTTCTATCATCTCTTGCACAAGATTAGTCCCAAGAAGCTTTCTCTCACCCGCTTCATCACAAAAGGTTGTAGTTATACATCATTTCCTATCTCGGGCTTCATATAGTTCCATTTGAATGCTCTAGTTTTTATTTAAGAACTCGACTAATGGGATATGTTGGTCCCATCCACCTTTAAATTCCATTAATCATGTTCTCAGCTTCTCTTTGGATATCTGAATAGTACTTCCAGACTGTTCATCAGTTTTTGGGGGGTATATGGCTTACTAAAATTCAATTTAGTACACATATAATGTTTAATACTTCTCTAGAATTTTGATTTTAACCTTGGATCACAATCGGATATGTTATAAAATGGAACTCCAGGCAGCCTTACCACTTCCTTCACCTAAATCCTATAAATTTGATCAAGAGATAAATCTTCTCTAATTGTGATAAAATGGGAAGCCTTGGTGAGACGGTCCACTATAACACATATTTAATTATTTTCTTTTGAATTTATCAGGAGACCAATGGAAAAGTCCATAGTGATATTGTCCCACTTCCATGCTAGTATAGGTCGTGGTTTTAATACCCCTATAAGAATTTTTGGCTCTACCTTCACTTGTGGACATACTAGGTGCCTTATAGTGTAGTCAGCAATCTCTTTTTTCATATTATCCCACCAATAATGATCATGAATCCCCCTATATATTTCTGGTCTTATAGGATGTGTATAGAATGTAGATCTATGAGATTCATCCATCATCACCGTATTTATTTTTGGACTAGATGAAACACATAGTCTTTTACGAAAGTTTAGTTCACATTCTTGATCAATATTGAACTTGGGAAATATCCCATACTTCAAAGCATCAAACATATTCTTTTACATAGGATCTTCTTTTGGATATTTATCGATCTTCTCTAGTAATGATTGTTGATAAATAATTTGGGATAGGATTGAAAATATTCATTCTATCACAATTCCCATGTCCAGTTTCACTAGATCTCAGATCAAGGGATCTCCTTGAATCATCATTATTACTAGAAAAATAGGTTCTTTCTTACTTAATGCATCAGAAACATTATTTTCTATTCTAGGGTGATATTGAATTGAACAATAATATTATTTAAGAATTCACAACAATTTATTTTGTCTCATGTTCAATTCCATTCATGTGAAAATATAATTCAAACATTGATGATCTATGTATATATCAAACTTTTCCCCATAAAGATAGTGCATGTATATATTTAGAGGAAAAACAACTATAGCCAGCTCAAGATCATGTGTAGGATAATTATGTTCATGAGTCTTTAGCTGTTGTGATGTATAAGAAATTACCTTGTCATTTTTAATGAGGATGCACCCAATCCCTTTTAGATATGTATCATTAAAAATAATAAATCCTTCTTCAATTGAGGGTAGACATAACATGGGCGTAGTAACCAATCTCTTCTTCAGATCTCGGAAATGTTCTTTACACTCTATAGTTTAGAAGAACTTGAACCCTTTGGGATTAAACTGGGTTGATAGATTAGAAACTCATTTAATGTTTTGAAAAACCTTCTATAATATCCTGTTAATCTAAGGATACTACAAATTTCAGTTACTGTTGTAGGATGAGCCCACTCCTCTAAAAACTTTTTATTTTAGGGTTGACTGAGATTCCATCACTTTTTACACTGTGCCCCAAGAAAGAAACATGATGTAACCAAAACTCACACATTCTAGACTTTCCAAATAACCTCTCCTTCCACATAGTTTTCAATATAACCCATAAATGATCTCCATTCTCCTCATGAACTTTTGAATGTATCAAAATATCATCAAAAAAGTTAACACAAAGTTATCAAGGAAGTACTTAAAGACTCTATTCATCAAATCTATAAAAATAGAAGGTTTATTAGTCAATATAAAGGGAGTAACAACAAACACATAATGTCAGTATCTTAATCAGAAGGAGGTCTTTAAAATTTCTTCTTTCTTCACCCTCAATTGATGATAACCAAATCTAATATCAATATTGGATAATAATTCATCCCCCCAAAGATAGTCAAAAAAATCATTAATTCTTGGATAATGGTACTTGTTATTTATTTTGATCCCATTAATTTCTCTATAATCAATGCATAACTGCATTGATTCAACCTTATTCTTCACAAAGAGAATAATTTCTCACAAAGGAGACACACTTGGCAAGATACATCCCTTCTCTAAAATATTATGGAGTTGCTTATTTAATTTCTCCAACTCCGCATTCGCCATTTTATACAAGGTTTTTGAAATCATCATAGAACTAGGCATGAGTTCAATGGAGAACTCTACCTCTCTTTATGTGGGAGTTCTAGGTAACTCCTTAGAAAATAATTCAATGTATTCCTAAATAATGGGTACATTCTCTGTCATTATACTCTCATTTTCTTCTTCTTCTTCACTGATAAACTCCATAAGTATGGCAATAATAGGTGCATCTAGATAAATATCAGTTTGATATATCTCTCCATTAAAGATAACTATAGGTTTTCCATTTAAGACTGCTGATATTTCCCTGATTCTTCTTTTGATCTTAGAATTATACATTATGATCCATTCCATCCACAGTATAATTTTAAATTAAAAAATTGGAATGACTACTATATTTGTGATAAGATTGTGCTTTCTAAAGTAAATATTGGAGTTTATAAACACATTCGATTCTTGGATAATCCATCCATGATTCTTGACTGATAACTGGACTTTTAGTATTTTAGGAATTGATTCTATATTATTTGCAAACATGGAGGAAATAAAGGAATGTGTTGAACCATAATCCTATAAATTACTTTCTAGATTTGAGAGAACAAATAGATTACCTTCCACCACATCATTTAGAGCTTCAAAATAAGCAGTTGTGATAGAAAAAGCATGATCTTGCTCCCTTGGCCTATGCTAAGGCTGATTGTGATTTCCCTCCACTTCCCTCAAATTTGGATAGAGATTTTCAAAATTCCCAAGTAATCCACATGTGAAGAATTGGAATTTATGTAGGTATTGCACCATCTTCCCATTGTCATTAGTGTTGGGACGTTTAGGCTTCACCTCACTACAACAATTCCAAGTGACATGTCCATCTCTTCCACACATGTACACTTCCTACTCTAGAGAAGGTAGTTCTATGAATGAATCTTCCCAAATTTATTACACTTGGGAAGTTGAACTTTCCTTCCACCTCTTCACTGGTCAAAGATCCTACCTAGTATTGGAACCATTGATCTATTCTTTTAATTGGATTTATTATACCATTGTGTCTCACCAAAATCGATTTTGACTTTCACAACACTTCTGACAATCTCCTCAAAGTATTCATAGTCTCAGTTTGATAGATTATTCCATAGATGAGATCTTCGTCTGCTAAAGAATCTATCAACATTACCATTAGGATCCATGAAAAATCTATAGGTGAAACGTGAAATTCTTTGGAAGTTCATCTCAAAGTTTCCCATAGATTTATTGTCATTTTTCTTCATCTTGAGAAATTACTTATCCATTTTCATCCTCATAGAATGAGGTAAATACTTATTGAAGAAGATCCCTCTAAACTCTTCCCTCTCCAAAGCTTCAATCTCTCCGCTTGGCCAAAATTTTTAATCAGTGCCCCCCACTAAACAACTTCTCCCTCTAAGTGATAAATAGCCAAGGTGAATTTCTTGTATTCATAACTATGAAGTACTTAATAGATCTTTTCTATAGTGCTTATCCATTGTTCTTCAATCAATGGGTCTGTAGATCCACTGAATGTTGGTGGTCATTAACGCATAAAGGACTCAACAAAATGTTGTAAAATTTTTGGGTAAATTGGTCGATTAGCTTCATTCAAGTTATTTACCATAACTTGATTCATCTTATTCATCATTCTCATGAAATTTTCCATTCTGGCTTCGATCAGAGGATTTTTAGTTCATGGTCCATTACGGTCAATATTTTTATGGTTCCTCCAATTTACCTCCATTTTCAAAAAGAATAAAACCTTTTTAAGAAACTTGTTTTAGTTAATATTTTTATGACATTGAATGATTTTTATATCTTAAAACATCATTATTAAACACATTATTCATTATCAACAATTACAAATTTTTTAAATTCTTCATAAATGGTCAAAAAATGCATGAGATTAACCAAACATATCCCTTGGGAGTGTTAGGCCAAGAGTGAAGCAAGCCTTGTTTTCTTGCACAAATTCTTATTTGAGTCTATCTAAAAAAAGTTTTTTCATCTTTTACCCCAAGATACATCTATTCCAGAACAACATCTACTTATTTGTATCAATATAGGAATTTTTTTTTTCAGAAGCCACTTACATAATAATTCACCAAAATACTAGGAATATTTCCTATATTTAAACTTTTTTATAGGGTTATTCCTAAAGTTTTCATATCCTATGTTTTATAAATAACTAAACAATCCTTTGATACTATTTCTGACACTTTCGTCGGGGCGCGTGCATCCGTCCGCTTGGGCGCGACAGGCGCGACTTTCTTGTTGCCCCACATTCCCGCTTTCCAAAGGTGGGCAGCATACGCTCCTTGTTCAGGTACATCTACTACTTGATCGAAATGGGATGATGGGATGTCGGTTCTTCCTTTCATGGATTCCTCCTTGGAGTTCGTCACCTAGTCTGGGTCTCCCTCATAGATTTAATACGTTGTTCATGAAACTCTTATCGATTCCATCTTTTCATGGATGTTGTTTAATGACACAACTTCTATCAGGACATTCCAAAGGTTCCGGTCAGGGCAGCAAACTTTAGTTGGGGGAGTAGCCACGTCGAGTCATCATTAACGTGTCTGAACACTGGGGGATTGGCGTGTCTGTTGTTGGTCCCTTATTATAGGGCTTCTCGAGGGTGCGGAAGCCCAAGGCATCCCACATCGAACGCGGGGTTTTGTATGCCATAGGCATGTATCTGAGGTTTTACTCAGCTTCCCATGTTTAACACGGGGTATTCCGCAAGTTTAATATCCACCAGAGATGGGTTGGGATGATTAGAACACTAACTAGAGTGGATCAGTTTGAGGAATCCCGCCCTTGAGGGGAACACCGATATCGGGTCCATCCCTTAGGGGGATTCCCAGATGATGTGGATGGATGTGTGGTGGCATGATCTCACCAGGGTGTGGTGGCCCCGGTAAGAATCAGGGTGGATGATGGAGAAGGACATGGAGTGTAAGGGGATGAGATGAGACCATCGTGAAGATGACGGTAGTGTTGGTCTTGAGTCTCGAAGATACTTCCTACATATCCCTGTGGTAGGGAATCAAAGTCTGCGTAGTTCGGTATGGAATGGGGCTACACTCTAGGGTGGCCCATGGATATGGGGTCGGTGAATCGACATGAAGGATGACCAGGGGTCCAGGTGGGCTTGAACCTCGTGGAGGCTTCCTACCTACCATGACTTAGCACGGATCAAATACCATGTAGTTCAGGTTGGACGCTGGTTGTCCGACGTGAAGGAGGACCAGGGGTCTAGGTGGTGGTGGGCTTGAACCTCGTGGAGGCTTCCTACGTACCATGCTCTAGCACATATCAAAGACCACGTAGTTCAAATTGGGTTTCGTCTGCGAACCGACATGAAGGTAAACGATGGGTGGTGGGCTTGAATCTCATGGAGGCTTCCTATGTACCATGCCTTGGCATGGATCAAAGACCACGTTGTTTAGGTGTGCAGTTTATCATCATGTTGGATGGGGGCATACAGTTTAACGTCATGTTGGACGAGGGTGGAACTCGATGTGAAGGAACGACCGAGTGGTGGGATTGAACCTCATGGAGGCTTCCTATGTACCATGCCTTGACATAGATCAAAGACCTCGTAGTTCTTATGGGTGGGGTTCAAGGTTAGTTCTTACTCTAAGCTCACATGAGTCATGCTCGGTGTGAGAAACAAGAGGTTGTAGGGACCTGACGATCAAGTCGCGAAGGGTGCGTCTGTGGGAAACGAGGAGGGGCTTACGTGTTAGGCGGCCCATGGTGCTGGGACTTCCTCCAAGATGGAGGCCCAGGGTGCGACAAGGTGCAGAGGGAGAGAGAATTGGGTCCAAACAAATAAGATGCCTCATTCCCTATCACACCCACCCCTGGCCTTGGCGGTGGAAAAGTATGGAGGTGCATGGGTTCAACCTTCCATCGGAGAGGCTAGGGGCTTACGCTCTGAGGCAGCCATTCCCTCGTGGACAAACGCCACTCCAAAAGGGAGGATCTCATTCAATGTAAAGAAGATTCCATTCGCATGGAGACGAGAAGTGTAAAGAATGTTCGAGACGGGGGGACCCAGCATGCGAAGCACGGGGTTGGATCACAGTTTAACGTCATGTGTTGAGGACAAGGTGCTTGGAAGTTTAACATCCTGCATATCGGACGAGGTGGGTTCACTCCGCACCCCTAGGACTTACATAACCATTACCCTCTTCTCCTTGTGGGAGGGAAGGCATCGGCAAGGCCGTATAGAAGGGGGGTCGCAGAGCGAACTATTGAGGGGTCCACGTTAGCGTGGCTATGTGAAGAAGCAATATCCATTAGCATACCTATGCGAAGAAGCATTAGGCAAAGCAATGCTACGGATGGTATCGTCCAAGGGACTTTGAAATCGTATCGTTCAATCCTGGAGGGCCACATGAGAAGAGTAATTGCCAAGAAGAGGGGTCTACAGGTAGGGGCCTTGTAGGACTCGGGTGCTCTGCGTAGTGGAAAACACTTGAAAAGGGGTGTGCTTCACGAAGTGGAGTGACTCGGTCTTATCATGGTGAAGGGGTGAAAATGGGGTGTGCTTCGTGAATTGGAATAGAATTCGTGGAGCACGGCCTCGTGAAGTGGAGGTACCTCGCAACGCATGGCACTGCTCAACAATGTGCTTCACAAAGTATAGTGATCTTGTCTTGGCATATGGATCACATGTACAGGATGGATGTTTCGTGAAGCATGAACTCTCCATGGCTTTCCGAGTCCCCTTGGGGATCCCATTCCTTTTCGAAAGCCCTTAGGCTTCGTGAATGGAATCCCTCTCAGAAGTGGGTCTCAAAAAGAGACAAGGAGAAGGCCTCTCGCGATGCAAAAATACATCACGGAGCTCATGATTCCTGGGGCGAAGGATGCTTCGCGATTTGGGAGCTGAGAAGCCGAAAGTTCGGATTTTACATCCTGGAGGGCTCAGGGGGAGCCCAGTATTTATAGGCAGGGGGAACTGCGAAGCCAAGCTCACGCGGCGCGAAGGGGCTGTGGTTTCTTCGTGGTGGGTCACGAACGTCAACCGGGTTTGCAGAGGGTCACAGCCTCCTCTGCTTCACAGCGGGCTCGTGAATGTCAGGGTGTTCGTGGAGCGTTACCACCTCTGGTCCTTCGCGGAAGGCTCGCGAACGCCAGGGAATTCGCAGAGTGTTACCGCCTCTGGTGTTTCGCGGCAGGGTCACGAACGTCAGGGCGTTCGCGGAGCGTTACCTCCTCTAGGGCTTCAAGGCGACCGCGTTGCTCGGGGGTCCTCCACAGATGCTCTTCGCGAGGTAGCACGCGGGATTCTTTTTTTTCTTTTCTTTGTGTCCAATATTTTGGCGCCAACAAATTACCCCCTCAGACTTGGAGCCGCGGAGGGATTAGGGGTCGAAGTTTTAGGGAAAATCTCCAAAATTATCGGTCGTTTGCGGTGCTGACTCACGAAGAGGGTCTGCGGGGCAGACAGCGGTCGCGCGGTCCAGATGCGCCGCGATGCTCCGCGTGGGCGGGAAGTGCCGCAAAGGTCCAGGATCATGCATATAAATAGGGGTGCAGACCTCTCTTTTTTCCTCTCATGACTTTTTTCCTTTTGCACACTTGACTTCGCGAAGCTCCGCGTACTCCGCGTCTGCTCACCGTGAATCGAGCTTCACGGCGACCCGCGAGTCTCTGAATCCACGATTGTGCCAAGTGAATGTATGCTTACAATATAGGGCCAGGCTCCGCATCTTGGTTTCGTGAACAAACTTTTCAAGCAATATTCACGACCCGACCTGAAATTTTTTTGAGTTTCGAAACCGTAATGGCCCATCAAGAAGCTGTGTTGGGGGTTCTTGCAGACGCCGCCTGGAAGGATGAGATGGCCAACCGTCTGGGCCTTAGTGAGATAGTACGAAGTCACTCTGACCATAATTCTTTGACATTCCTCCTATCAGAAAGCCAAAAGAACTATCTGTTGTGCAAGAATCTGGTCTTGTATGGATTCGGGCTGAGGGATGATGTCTTCATTCCTGAGGCGAGTAGGGACGAACCAGCTTGCTGGTTCATGAGCATGCCATGCCAACACCAATGGTTTAGGGCGGCCGATGGTCATGCGTGGGAGGATTTCACACCCGTCACTGCTGAATGTCTTTAAACCCACCTGAACAACATCGACGGGGAGCTGCTGCAACCGGAGACATCCCCTCCCATGTACCACACCATACTGAAGGCGGCTCTATAGGATCCGAAAAAGGGGTGGTCCGATGAGTGGGACCTGTGCCAGGGTGGCAACTTCACCAACGACTGGGCATGGGCCTACTGGGTAGGAACCTCATGCGAGGTGTTTGGGGCCAAGCTGAGGAGGGTGGGCCTGTATGAGGCGGCATGGGCCTCACAATTCTACATTTATCAAATGAAACAGCTGATTTCGGAGCTGCTGAGCAGATGGTCGTCTAGGACCAACACTTTTCACCTGCACCATGAGAAGGTGGGAATCATTCTATGGGATGTCCATCATATTTTGGGGGTCCTGATCCTAGGGGCTATGTATTATTAGTTCCTCCCCGTCATGAGAATGTGGGAGGATCCGGAGTAGATGTCGCGACTGGCATCGACACTGATGGCACTGGTCCCTGGAGAGGACAAGGTGGCGGTGAGAGATGTACACTTTATGAAGTGGTTCAAGTGGTTCCTGAACTTCCCGGAGGATCGAGAGTTCCCTATGAGGCCTCAAACTTGCCCAAAAGGGGCTCAATAGGGCAAGGAGCACTCGTATTGGTGGCTCTTGGAAGACAGCCAATGGAAGACTTGGGGCATCAGTGTTAGCACTGAACAGCAGCCGAGAGTCAGGATGGCGGCATTCATCGCAGCCCTTATCAGCGGTTGGATCCTACCAGTGAGGGAACCAACATGGGGGTGTAGCCCAACTCGTTCATCATGGCGTCCATGCTGGCCATGGGAAGGCGGGACAATCTGGGGATTTCGATGCTCGCCAAGCTGTACAAGATGCTGCAGTATGTTAGCAAGGGCAAGAAGCCACCGGGGATATGCGGGCCCTTCCACCTTCTGTACGGGTGGATCGCAGCACACATCAGGGGGGTTTATGAGTATCCAAACCCCATCTTGGCGCCAGGGTCGAACTTCTTCCCCTCTATTCTGAATTTGTCCGGGAGCTTCCCATTCAAGCTAACTGTACCGATGGTGCTGAACCGGGTATGGAAAACGAACGAGTTCAACATCCACCCATTTCCATTACCTACGGGAGTGCATAATGATTATGGTCAAGGAACCAAAGAGAACCGGGCCTATCGCTTGGCCTTTCAAGGCGGAGTCTTGGTGGCGTGGGTGGACCGTGAGATGCTCTGCGAACTGTACTCCCCGCATCGGTTCACGAGGCAATTTTAGTACCTACAGCGGCTGACCCCGCAGGTCTACTGGGAGGTGCGTCACGACGAGCACCCATGTGTGATGAGGTAGATGTGGCTCATGTTCACATGGGAAGACGGGAAGATTCGAATTTCATTGCCTCCATCCACCACCGCTTTCGGATTGGTGAAGGAATATTCCATCAGCTGGGAAGCATCTTATTCGGGGGAGATGCTGAGGCAGCCAACCATTTGGGCTGGTGATGGCGGGCCTCCCATATCCCGAGGTCGGGGTCGGAGGGCAGCAAGGGCCTCTCACGGTGGTGGGGCTGCCATCGCGGTGAGACTTTCACTGGCCGAGGGTGTGGCCGCAGCGGCAGATCTAGCGGTGGCAGTGGACCCGATGGTCCTGGAAGAGGAGAGCCATTCGGAGGGTCGGCTGCCAAGGGGATTTCGAAGGATATCCACTCAGGCTTCAGGGAAGTGATTGTGCCATATTGACATGCCAAAGGATGCTGTTTTTTCGGAGGCCTAGGACATTTGGGATGTCAACCGGAAATTCCCCAGTCCACCTAAGATGTGGGCTCACTTGCTTCGTCTCAGGATGGAGTTACTGGGCATAGGCTCAGTCCGGGCTAGTTTCACGGCCTCTCCAGCGGAGGCGGAGCAATACATGGATGATCTGGAGGACTACATTCACTCCAGTGGTGTCCCACGCCCAATGAAAGACTGGGTGAGGGTTCTGCTGGATCAGAAGGTCCCCCCACAACTGTCAGCCACCGATATGAGGGAGCGCTTCCCCTTGCTAGAAGAAATGTAGGAATCCTCTCGGGAGGATGGGGCTAGCGGTGGGACCTCGTTGGAGGAGGGCGAAGTCGGAGATCAAGACTCAAATTCCGATGATTTCACAGAGGCCCTCGAGGTATCATCCTGAGATTATTTCCTCATGTTCTGCTCTCAGTCCATCATGGGTTTCTTACCAATATTTGAACCATGCAGGGGAACTTTTACGTAGACCTCGATCTCATCCTTTGGTGGGTGATGACGCAGGACCTTCAGAACCCACGCCTACTACTGCGTTCAGTTCTGTGTCTGGTGGGGCCAGAGCACCCGAGGTGGCTCCTCCAGAATCTCCAGACCTTCCAACAGTATACGGAGGGCCACGCCTCGAGGTCCTGTCAGCATCGACTCAGGAGCAGCACTAGGAGTTCGATCTTTGTAATCTTTCTCCATTGGATTCATTGCTGTCATATGTAGATCGTTCCAACTGACGTTCATGCCATTTTCAATCGTGTACAGTTCTTCGAATTGCGTGGACTTCTGTGCAAAGGATGGTTGGGAAGTCTAGTGGCATCCCTCCCAGGGGCATGCCGGTGATTTTGGAGATAGTTCCCCCACCTACCCGAGCTGCAGCACTCCCTACCATCAGCGGGACCACCAGTAGGGTCGTGCCCGAGTTTATCGAGGTGGAATCCAATGGTGAGGATCAATCGGCCGACCCAAGTCCCGTCACGCCTGCTCCGGTGCCAGATGTCACGCCAGATTCAACGCCAGATGCAGATCCTACTGAGGACTTCATGTGGGCGTATCCTTCATACGAGCCTACCAATCGGACGGACTAGGATGAAACGGCCTCCGATGAAGAAGACAACAGCATACTCTGCCGCCGATCGTGTAATCTAACCATGCACTTCATCAAGGACACCCCCCAAGTGTCATGGCTAAATGAAATATACAGACTCCGCTCGCGACTGTGCGAACTGTGCATTGGGGGAGTGGATGCCCAGCGTCCTCATACAATCATCTGAGATCTCATGGCAGAGAAGATCCGGGTGTATGATTGCGGGCTCAGCGTGGGCTGGTAGTTGAGGACGGCGATGAATGTCAATAATCTCCAGGAGGCTAAAAACGAGGTCTAACAGATGCAGGCGTGGGCGGACGAACACTCCGCCTCTATCAATGTATAATCTGAGCTGATATTGCGACTGAAGGCCCAACTAGCCGAGGCTGAAGAGGGCCGGAAGAGGGTTGCTAGGGAGATTTCAGTCATTCATACTAACATGGAGAGGGCCTAAGCTGGGGCTGATGAACTACGCCCCATTGCCACTGAGGAGGAGCGGGAGCTAATTCGACAGCAGCAATTCCTGGACGCCACTAGTCGAAGAGTGGTGGAGATGCAATGATCTTTTGACGGGGTCAATCCTTCCATGGGGGGAGTTGACCCCCGGGTACTGTAATGATTACAAACCCTTTAGTAGTACTCTCGTGCTTTGATTTACCTTTTTTTATGCTGTAGCACGCACGATTTCCACTGTTTACACTGTTTCTGTCACGAACCAGCCCGGGGTCCACCCTGAACCAGTCACCCGAGCCAGTCCGCGGAAAGTCCCGAGGGGCGTTCCCGATCCCACCGGGATGGAAACTAGTGTCGGTCATCAAAATTTAATTGTTGCAAAAAATTTGTCCCATAAAGATAAAATAAACGCAAGCAACTATCCAAAGATTGACAATAAAAAAAAGGCTAGCAGAGGAAAAGAAAACTAAATAGCTAAACATACCTCCATGTGACCTCTCAGGTCACCTCCCGACCAAAGGCCGACCTTGCTCAAATAATGAGCAACTCAGCCAAGAAAACCCCTTAAAAGGGAAGCTTCAACTAAAATGATGAAATAGGCATGAACATTAAAAATGCTCAGTATGGATGCCAAAGTAAACCACTGAATCCAACCAAGACCACTTTCCAGAAACAATCCCCAAAACACTAGTTTGCACAAACCAAGATAGAAAAATAGGGTTTTCGTATCTTAAAGGAAAAAAAGAAACCTGATCTTCCATTTCAAAACCAACACACGCCACAACCCGTTTTCCCCAAAACAATGCATTTCTTGAAAACTGAATTTCAAATCCAAGTTTATCACATTTGTGCAAAAGAAGAACAGGTGATAAGTAAATGCTGGAAACCAAGAGCAAGTAAAAGTAAACAACCAGATATAAGCAATAACCATGGGTGATCCTAAACATCCCTAGAAAACCCATGGACGTACTCGGGTTCAGACTACCTTCTGGCATGGTACTCCACAGTCAATAACCAATTGGCCGCCCTAACAGCCAACCAGTGGCACGCCCCACAAGGCCTACCTACCAAGGGGGGACTAACCCTTCTAATTGGGGTTACCCAGCAACCTTCACTTGATTATCTAAAGGATGCCCAGGAACCCACGGTGGTTTTAATAATACTGTGTAAGTGGGAGGCCCTCGCACGCACGACTTATATCACCACACGTTCCAACCCATTACACGGACACCACTACCCAAAAATCCTCTAAGGGAAGTCCCCCTGTAGAGATGCCCCACAAATATGCATATATGAAATTCTTTCACATTCAACAAGGTGCCAACCGGGCCTTCACAGCATGTGCAGTTTCAAAATGTTTCGTAATGTGTTAAGTTGCCAATCGGGCACCCACATTTTTCACAAAAGTCAGTGAAAACACATTCTTTTAAAAGAGTCAACACAAATATTACGATTGATTTGGAGGAGACAAACGAGCCTTTAAGAAAAACGACGATCTAACTCCCACATAAAGCCAACCGGGCCAGCTTCTTTCAATTCCCTTTGAAACAACACATTATTTTCTCTGAAACCTAGTTTTAAGAAGACATAGCTTTAATGTGTCATTTTCATTTGGAGGCACATCCATGTGAGAACCTAGTTCTCTCATGGATGTGCCAACTTCTAATGACACATCTAGTTTTTATAAGAATCATCTTAGAAACCATTTTTATACAACACTTGAGAATTGAAACCAAACCCAATTCTTTTCACAACACTTTATAAAAGAAAATCGCGTCTTTCAAACCAACCACCATTTCCAAAACTTTTCTAAAACAACCCATTGGTTCATAATTTTTTCAAACAAATGCACCAAACCAATTTTACATTTTCAAAAACACAGTTACCATCAATTACAATAAAACACATCACAAGGAGATCAATTATCTTTAGCAAGAACCTATGCATTCCATATAAACATACATCAAAATCCACTTTTAGAAATTTAAAACAACACTAAGACCATGTCTAATGATTTCCATGTATATAATAGAGATCCAAATGCTATATAAGAATTAATTTAAAACATTCAAGTGCTCAATGTTTGAATCAAAAAGGTAAATGGTTGGAAACACCTACCTCAAATACGCAGCTCATACGATAGCAGCTCGAACCCACTTCGCACTACACGTATACGCACTACACAACTATTAGAAGGAATCTTTAAAACAACAAAATAACGTCACCTTAGAACCAACCGCACAACAACACCTTTCCAAAACATGACTTTCACCATTTAAACAATTTAAATAAACCCTTTACACAAAGAACAAACACAAAACCCCCTTTTGAAATCATACACAAACCAAACCTTTTTGAAACTTAATTCCCACCCCTTACACAATCAAATAAACAATCTTCATAGTCAATAAACAATTTTCACGATTAAACAAACCACTAGGAAAATTTATTGAATAGTTTTCAAACACGAGGCAACATTTCAATGTCCAAAGCTCAATTAAAACCTCTTTCAACACAAAACCCATTTTGACACCATGTGAAAAAGTAAACTGCACCATCTGCACTTCATAACACACTAACTGCACAATTTCAAAACACTGACAAACAGTTTGAAATTGGTTTTCACAATAAAATACACTATCATTACTTGAAAATACTACTAACAAATTAAATGAAATCTAAAACTCAATCAAGAACAATTACGCAGCATGGAAACTAATTAAATAACGCACTATATTGATTAAACACCCAAAATAAACAGATGACAACTCAAAAAAATCATAAAACCCTTAAATCAAAATTAACCAACAATGAAGAAATTGAAGAATCGTTACCTGAAAATCAAGTCAAACCCACTGCACTCATCAATCGTGGCAAAGGAAATCCTCAATAGGGCTATAAAAACTGGAGAAGCATCGCGTGCCGGATGGACAGCGGCGGCGAGGCAAAGGTGAGGTGGGGGGGTGGAGTTGGCCGGGAGGCGTGACCAGTGATAGAGTGGGGCTGGCCAGACGATGCCGGGATAGAGGGAAAACCAGAGGAGGCCGGCAGGGGGGGCTGCGCGCGGCGGCTAGCCGGAGGGAAAGGGGGAGGGCGGCGCACGGCGGAGCCGAGGGAAAGGGGAGGCGGCGGCGCCGGTGCGGTCGGGTGAGTGAGCAGGGGGTGGGCCAACGACGACTGGAGGAGGTGGACGGCGAGGCAGAGGCAGATGGTGAGGCAAAGGTGCGGTCGGGGCGGCCGTCGCAGACAGCGGAAGACGGCAGTGGACCGCAGTGGATGGGTGGTGGCTGGAGGCGGGGTCGCATGGAGGGGGGGCGGCGCGGGCCGGCCGAACCAGGAAGGGGGGGAAACGGGGGAGAGGGGGGGAGAGGGGGGGATGCTCGGGAAGACTAGGGTTGGTTTTTAATATTTTTTCTTTATCTTATAATAATAATAATAATAATAAATAATAATAATAATAATTATTATTATTATTATAATTATAAACATATATACATATATAAATATATATAAACATATATAAACACACTAATATAAACATAGATACATATATAAATATATATATACATATAAACTTATAAACATACTTGAACATATATTTAAACATATATACACATAAGCATATAATGTTAAAACATATTTATATTTATGTAAATATGTGTATATATATACACATATAAACATATATACACATACGGATATATATATATATACATAATGTTAAAACATAAACATATACACACACATATACACATATAAAAACCTAAATACATACATATACATATATCTACACACATAACGTTAAAACAGGATGACAGTGCGGTATTTGCGCACCGTGCGGTACCCAAGCGGACTGCGCGTCATAAACGTACAGCGTTTGCGCACTATCCAAAACCATAAACTCACCCCAACATTAAAATTTTAAACCGGGACTCACCCGCACTCATGCAAAATCACCCAACGCCGAGAGAAATAAAATAAATAAAATGACTAAAAAAGCGGGTGTGACAATTCTCCCCACCACAAACACATTCTACCCCCTGAAAGTCACCAAGCCAATAGTTGACACAACTCGAGTCCATGCCCCGGAAAAACCGAGTAAGAACTATGAATCCCGGGATGAACATACTCTCAACTGGTCACACCCGACCAATGCAAGCGAGAACTAAAGCCCAAGGATGAGGGGAGAACACTGGAGGGTTCTCCCCACCACAACAATTTACTAACACGGAGACCTATAAACTTGAACCCACCACCCCAGGGGGGGAAACACGGGAACTCCCCAACTGAACTCATCCTACCCTCTCAAAGCTAATAGAACAACTCCACCACTAGGATTAAAATTATACTGGGAAGAAATAGGAACACCGAGACACTGGGAAGGAGGAATCCCCTACAAAACTCAAACACACCAAATGAAAACTCACGGAGAGGCGTCCAGCCCAATAACAAGCCCATAAACGACACCCATTAACTTCACAGAACCAAACATCCCCCTAACAAACTCATTTGAGACCCAACTCAAAATTAGAACAACCCGTTTATTTGCAAGCCCAACACCCTTCAAGGAAAACCGAGCGATTTAGAAGTTTCATTAAGAGTAGACGAGGCTGCTTGGATTGAGGTAGAACGAGATCATCAGGAGACCACAACAAGGATAAGATGACAAAAAAAATAAGAATAGAACAAGAAAAATTTGTATATTTCCCTTCAGAAAGATGAAAACATAATCCTAAGCGAGGTTCTACACACCCTCGGCAACTTATGACTGTGCGTGAGCTTCACCCTGAGACCTGTGGTTGGGGATCTGATGGCTGAAGCATCCCCTTCCTCACAGCCAGGCATTTGCATTCCCAAGTCCCCAACTTCTTCTTCTTCTCGATGACTCAAACGACCACAACAATGACATGTTTTTTCAACGGAATGAAAGATAATGGCTTGGAATGCTAGAACTGGCCATACTAGTCGCACGTAAGAGGATGGTCAGACAAACTGGGGGTCGACACCGACGAATATGGTGTCTTGGCAATAGGTTACTCCGACATGAACTCCTTACCAAATGGGGAACCTTCTCTATAGACAATTACCATCAAAAACACCCCATTATTCAATGATGGAAAGACATTTCACCTTCACTAGTCCAAAACTGGACCCTCAAATAAACATGTGATTGTACGAACCCTAACAACCTTGGGAGTTACCAATAGCCTAAAGACCCACTCCAGTTCCACAACCACACAACTACCCCTCATGGACTTTGATTTATTTGATCGATAGGAAACCTGTAAAAAGAACTGAAAACTGGGCATGACTCATTAGCAACCTTAGCGACCTTTCGGTGCGGCATACTCATGACAACACGAGAAACATCATCGAAACCAGCATTAAGCCAAAACTCAATCAAAGAAACAACATAAGCCAAGGTCAATATACCCATAAGCCAAACATATAAAAACACAACCATAAATCACTTTTCCAAAACCATCATTTATTTAAAATTTTAAAACTCACCTATGGCACCTTATGAACCGTCACTTGTGCGTTCATTCAATCTCGCTCACATAATCTGCAAAAAAAAGTTCCCCTACGCACTATCCGTATATACCCACACACGTGTGACCCTCCATAAGGAGTGCCAAGGTTCAAACACTTATTTCTTTACCAAATCCAAACACATGTAATGTTGTTCCAAACTGATACACTTTCTCTTTAAAAACCCAATTCACTAATTTCAAAACAATTTTAAAAGAAACAATTTTCCATTTTAAAACAACTTCCATTTTTAGCACACGCTCACATCGACCGAGATCAAAACGAAACATAGTCAGCGATAAACTACCGGAATGAGGAACTAGTGCATATGCCTAACTCGATGACATGGTGGTGAGCCATATCCCAGGTAAGGTATATCACTAAAAGGACATTGAATTGGATACTTGGACTCCACATGGGTCACCACCCCATGTGAGGCCACAACATGAACCAGTTCACCTTCATTATCATCCCTCAAACCGGAACAACCAAAGGAAAAAGACTCAAAACCCGGACTACCCCTGGTAACTCAGGTCTCTTCACGGGCGGTGGTGATCAAGCACCGACCCGTAACCTACCTATTAAGCCCCAAAAATCCTAATCTCCATCTACCATACATCCCATATATCAAGGGCCTCCTCTGATACCATTTTTTCATGAACCAGCCCGGGGTCCACCCTGAACCGGTCACATGATCCGGTCCGCGGCAAGTCCCGAGGGGCGTTCCTGATCCCCCCGAGAAGGAAACTACTCTCGGGAATCAAAATTTAATTGTTGGGAACGATTTGGCCCATAAAGATAAAATAAACACAAGAAACTAACCAAAGACTGATAATAAAAAAAGGCTAGAAGCAGAAAAGAAAACTAAATAGCTAAACATACATCCATGTGACCTCTCAGGTCACCACCTGACCAAAGGCCGACCTTGCTCCAATAATGAGCAACTCAGCCAAGAAAACCCGTGCAAAGGGAACCTGCAACTGAAATGATGAAATAGGCGTGAGCATTAAAAATTCTCACTAGGGATGCCAAAGTAAACCACAGAATCCAACCAAGACCACTTTCCAGAAACAATCCCAAAAACACTATTTTGCAAAAACAAAGATAGAAAAATAGGGTTTTTTCATCTTAAAGGAAAAAGGAACCTGATCTACCATTTCAAAACCAACACATGCCACAACCCGTTTTCCCCAAAACAATGCATTTCTAGAAAACTGAATTTCAAATCCAAGTTTATCACATTTGTGCAAAAGAAGAACAGGTGATAAGTAAATGGTGGAAACCAAGTGCAAGTAAAAGTAAACAAGCAGATATAAGCAATAACCATGGGTGATCTTAAACATCCCTAGAAAACCCATGGATGTACTTGGGTTCAGACTACATGTCGGTATGGTACTCCACAGTCAATAACCAACCGGCCACCCTAACAGCCAACCAGTGGAACGCCCCACAAGGGCTACCTACCAAAGGGGGACTAACCCATCTAATCGGGGTTAACCAGTAACCGTCACTCGATTCTCTAAAGGACTCCCAGGAACCCACGGTGGTTTTAATAATACTGTGTAAGTGGGAGGCCCTCACATGTGTGACTCATCTCACCACACTTGCCAACCCCTTACACGGACACCACTACACGACAATCCTCGAAGGGAAGTCCCCCTATAGATATGCCCCACAAATATGCATATATGAAATTCTTTCACATTCAATAAGGTGCCAACCTAGCCTTCACAACATGTGCAGTTTCAAAACGTTTCATAATGAGTTAAGTTTCCAATCGGGCACCCACATTTTTTCCAAAAGTCAGTGCAAACACATTCTTTTCAAAGAGTCAACACAAACATTACAATTGAGTTGGAAGAGACAAACGGGCCTTTAAGAAAAACGACCATCTAACTCGCACCAAAAGCCAACCAGGCCAGCTTCGTTCAATTCCCTTTGAACCAACACATTATTTTCTCTGAAACCTAGTTTTAAGAAGACATAGCTTTAATGTGTCATTTTCATTTGGAGGCACATCCATGTGAGCACCTAGTTCTCCCATGGATGTGCCAACATCCAACGGAACATCTAGTTTTTAGAAGATTCATCTTAGAAACCATTTTTATACAACACTTTATAATTAAAACCAAACCCAATTATTTTCACAACACTTTATAAAATAAAATCGCATCTTTCAAACCAACCACCATTTCCAAAACATTTCTCAAACAACCCATTGGTTCATCATTTTGTCAAACAAACACACCAAACCAATTTTACATTTTCAAAAACACAGTTACCATCAATTACAACCAAACACATCACAAGGAGATCAATTATCTTTAGCAAGAACCTATGCATTCCATATAAACTTACATCAAAATCCACTTTTATAAATTTAAAACAACACTAAGACCATGTCAAATGCTTTCCATGTATAAAATAGAGATGCAAATTCTATATAAGAATTAATTGAAAAAATTCAAGTGATCAAGGTTTGAATAAAAAAGGGAAATGGTTGGAAACACCTACCTCAAATACGTAGCTCATATGGAAGCAGCTCGAACCCACTTCGCACTACCCATATACGCACTACACAACAATTAGAAAAATTCATTAAAACAACAATAGAATGTCACCTTAGAACCAACCGCACAACAACACCTTGCCAAAACATGACTCGCACCATTTAAACAATTTAAATAAACCCTTTACAAAAAGAACAGACACAAAAACCTCTTTTGAAATCATACACACCAAACCTTTTTGAAAATTAATTCGCACCACTTACGCAATCAAATAAACAATCTGCATAGTTAAGAAACCATTTTCACGATTAAAAAAACCACTAGGAAAATTTATTAAATAGTTTTCAAACATGAGGAAACATTTCAAAGTCCAAAGCACACTTAAAACCTCTTTCAAGACAAAACCCATTTTGACACCATGTGAATATTTAAAATGCACCATCTTCACTTCATAACACACTAACTACACAATTTAGAAACACTGACAAACAGTTTGAAATGGGTTTTTACAATAAAATGCACCAACATTACTTGGAAATACTACTAACAAATTAAATGCAATCTAAGACTCAATCAAGAACAATTACGCAGCATGCAAACTAATTAAATAATGCGCTATATTGATTAAACACCCAAAATAAACTGATGAAAACTCAAAAAAATCATAAAACCCTTAAATTGAAATTAACCAACAATGAAGAAATTGAAGAATAGTTACCTGAAAATCAAGGAAAACCCACTACATTCATCAATCATGGAAAAGGAAATCCTCAATAGGGCTATAAAAACAAAAGAAGCATCGCGTGCCGGATAGACAGCGGCGGCGAGGCAAAGGTGCGGTGGGGGGGGGGGTGCGTCGGAGCTGGCCGGAAGGCGCGACCGGTGATGGAGTGGGGCTAGCTGGATGATGCTGGTACAGGGGGAAAACCGGAGGAGGCCGGCAGGGGGGGCTACGTGCGACGTCTAGCCGGAGGGAGAGGGGGAGGGCGGGGCGCGGCGGAGCCTAGGGCAAGGGGAGGTGGCGGCGCTGGCGCGGTCGGGTGAGCGAGCAGGGGGCTGGCCAACGGCGGCTGGAGAAGGCAGACGGTGAGATGGAGGCGGACGGAGAGGTGAAGGTGCAGCTGGGGTGGCCGGCGCAGACAGCGGCAGACGGCGGTGGACAGGAGGCGGCTGGAGGCGGGGTCGCATGGAGGGGGGGGGGCGCGGGCCGGTCGAACCAGGAAGGGGGGGAAACGGGGAGAGGGGGGAGAGGGGGGGGGGGGCTGCTCGGGTAGATTAGGGTTGGTTTTTATATTTTTTTTCTTTATCTTATAATAATAATAACAATAATAATAAATTATTATTATTATTATTATTATTATAAATATATATACATATATAAATATATATAAACATATATAAACACACCTATATAAACATAGATATGTAGATACATATATATATATATACATATAAACTTATAAACATACTTGAACATATATTTAAACATATATACACATAAGCATATAACGTTAAAACATATTTATATTTATGTAAATATGTGTGTATATATATACACATATAAACATATATAAACATACGGATATATATATATACATAACATTAAAACATAAGCATATACAAACATATACACACACATATATACACATATAAAAACTTAAATACATACATATAAATATATCTACACACATAACGTTAAAACAGGATGACTGTGCGGTATTCGCGCACCGTGCGATACCCAAGCGGACTGCGCGTCATAAAGGTACAACATTTGCGCACTATCCAAAACCATAAACTCACCCCAACATTAAAATTTTAAACTGGGACTCACCCGCACCCATGAAAAATCACCCAACACTGAGAGAAATAAAATAAATAAAATGACTAAAAAAGCGGGTGTGATAGGTTCATTGCATCCTTATAATGTTTTCGGAATGTCCAGCGACAATTCCCTAAGCTCACGTGGGTCGGGCCCTATGTGAGAAACAAGAGATAGTTACCTTATCGCCCCACCAAACATAGGAATGCAAACCAGGATTCGGGCATCCGGGGTTTGGATAACTAGTGAAGATTTCCGGAAAGTAGGAGAGACCTGACTGGAGAAGGATGTTCTCAAAACAGCCAAATTACCGTTTTTTTAGCATGCTCTTGTGCATGAATGGTGCAATGCCAGGGGTGCTAAAATCGGTCTGCACGGATGGAATGGGGAAGTGTGAATCCTGATACCCCAGATTTGGAACACTGTGGGGGTGGCGTGACAATAAAGGACAACCGTTAACCATGGCAGAAAAACCGTTTCCTTACTATGTTTTCCTGAGATGGGGACAACAAATGAGGGTCGACTATTGACCTTGTTCAAAAACACAGGACCATTTAACAAATGTTTTTGATCAATCCTTCGGGACGTTGTCCCAGGACAGTAGGCGGACCATAGGTTGAGCATCCATACTATTAGGGGGTCCTTCCAAACATGACCAATCATTCGGAACGTTGGCCCAGGACGGTAGGTGAGCCGATGCGGCATGGGACCAGGCCGTTAGGGGGGTCCCTTCAGACATTTAAGAGGATGGGGATCCAAATAAGGGGCATGCGAAGTGTGGGAAGCAGAGTGATGGTTTGTTCGAATAGAATCCAACACTCGTGAAAGTACGCCACTGTGGTGGGAGTACGCTAGAAGGGCACATCGGTCTGATCATGGATCATTCCTTCATTCAAATAAGGCATCTCTGGTGAGGGGGTTTATCGCTTCCCAATATCACCTTGGGGAATCCTGAACATGTTTAGGGAAGAGTTTTGGTCGTTCGATAACCTACGAGGGGTCCGTCCAGGGAGCTGGAAAGGGGAAGAACAGGTTTTATAACTTCTGGGGGCTGGACCCTGGCCAGAATGTCGGGATGTCTCTATGTATCCCATGAAAATGGGAATTAAGCCACGCGTAGTTCTTGAGGCACAGTTTAACGTCATGTAGGATGATAAGAAGCCTGGTTGTGTCGGTACATATCCCACCAAAACTACTTAGCCCACGTGAGTCATACTCGATGTGGGAAACAAGAAGTAATGGGGAACTTTCCCAACACAAGCAGGGGAAGGTTAGAGTGAAGGGACAGTTGGTGAATATCGGTCGACTGATGCTAACATGCCCACGCAGTGCACCTAGACACGCGAAGAGGTAGAGCCGAGTATGTAGGAATTCCACTTGAACATGAAGAAGTAGAAATGTGTGAATCATGATGATCGGAATTTGGATCACAATGAAGGCGGCGTGACGATGGAGGATAAATGTTAACCGTGGCGGAAACACAGCATCCAAATCACACTTATCCTAGAATGGGTAAAAAATGAGGGTCGACCGTTGACCATGTTCGAAACACAGGACCATGTCACAAATGTTGTCAAGTGTCTTCCGGGGCGTTGGACCAGGATGGTAGGTGAGCCGATGCGGCATGGGACCAGGCCGTTAGGGGGTCCCTTCAGACATGGAAGTGGATGAGGATCCAAATAGAGAGTATTAGACTGGGGATTCGAGTCCCTTCCCATAGGAAGATCTTAGTTTAGGGTCGTAGAATTCATACCATGGATGGGAGGAAACACAGGAGGCACGTAGCGGGTAATTAGAAAAAACCGGACATAAATGTGTACATGAGCCCCATCTACCATGTGTTTTATGGGGAAAATGCTCGAGTCGAGGGACCGAACAAAGGAGATTAGGCTGGACCCGTGGGGAATACCCGGGCGCTCCTACGTATCTCATGAGGATGATAATCAAACCATATGTAGTTCTAGAGATGGCACGGCATGGTAAGGTACCAGTGCGAAGGATGAAAGGGGCACGGGGAACTATCCCTCACACCAAGAGAAGCGGTATTTGATAGATCTTGTTTTTCCTTTAAGGTGAGTGGTTTTTTTTTGTGAAGCGACATACCTAGGGTGGCAAGTCCTGGAGTCGCCACAAGAATCAAGCCGTAGTAGGCATTCCAAAATGGTATGGGGCATGACCAATACCCAACGTGATGTCCTCTATGATGAGGTTATCACAATGCAGTGCCATTTTTCATCGTGTGGCTAGGAAGATAATGTCACAGTTTAGGGTCATGTGATGGGACAAGCATGCATTTTAACGTCATGTAGCGTCGATGTAGTAGAGGTGATTCTAGGCGGGGAATGTGCACGGTGTCATGAAACACAACCGATGTGAATAGGGACATGATCCCACATCTTACAGTATGCCACTCTGAGAGGGAGACCTCAGGACGAGGGGCCTATATAGAGGTAATAAGTGAAACAGGGGAGAGATACTAGCTCCCCAAATGGGATGGACCTGAAGAAAAGGTGTCTGGGTGGTCCTATGTATCCCATTAGGATGGGATTCAAGCCACATGTAGTTCTGAGAAGATCTTAGTTTCTGGTATTAGAGCTCGGACCGTGGGAGCCCCGAAGGATGCCGTAATGCAGCTTCATCCCCCTGACATGCAAAGCTGCACTGAGGGATAGTGCCAAAAGTGTTGAGGTTCCACCTGGACAGGATGGGGGTGGAACATAATGTGATTCATGTAACCAACATTCAAGGACTGAAGGGGCTGGCGTGGTGACATGGGATTACTACTGACCATGGTGGAAACATAGTATTTAGATTGCATTAGCCTGAAGTGAGAACAACAAATGAGCATCGACCACTGACCAAATTCGCAACGTGGGATTTTATCGATTTGTTGTCCAAAACCCTCGGGGGTGTTGGTCCGTATCAGTAGGAGAGCCCTTAGGCATAGTATCCAGGCTGTTCTTGGGGTTCCCTTCAGGTGTGAAAGATGATGGAAGCCCGAATGAAGGGAAACACAAAGCTTGACAAGTGGAAGGAACTTGACCAAGTTGAATCTGACACGCTTGGTAATAAACCAGAGTACTTTTAACACAGAGGTAAACCACTGTAAGGGGTCGAGGGACTCAACTTGAGGGTAACCAAGAGATGTTGGATTCCCAGAAAAAGGGTAATCTCTAAGAGGTGGGGCTGGACTGGAAGTCTAGACACTCGGGTGGTCCTATGTATCCCATAAGTATGGGAATCAAGCCACACGTAATTTTGATAAGATCTTAGTTTATGGTCTTGGATCTCGGAGCGTGGGAGCCCCGAAGGATGTCGTATTGCAGCTTCATCCCCCTGACATGCAAAGGTACACTGAGGGATAGAGCCAAAAGTGTCGAGGTTCCACCTAGACTGGATGGGGGTAGAACATAATGTGAATCATGTAACCAACATTCAAGGACTGAAGGGGTTGGTGTGGCGATATGGGATTACTACCGACCGTGGCAGAGAAGCAGTATGCAGATCGCATTATCCTGAAGTGAGAACAACAAATGAGCATCGACCTCTGACCAAATTTGCAATGCAGGATTTTATCGATTTTTTGTCCAAAACCCTCGGGGGTGTTAGCCTATATCTGTGGGAGAGCCCTCTGGCGTAGTATCCAGGCCGTTCTTGGGGGTCCCTCTGGGTTCGAAAGATGGTGGAAGCCCGAATGAAGGGAAACACGAATCTTGACAAGTGGAAGGAACTTGAACAATTTGAATATGACACTATTGGTAATAAACCAGAGTACTTTTAACACATGGGTGAACCACTGCAAGGGGTCGAGGGACTCAACATGAGGGTAACCAAGAGATGGAGGATTCCCAGAAAAAGGGGAATCTCTAAGAGGTGGGGTTGGACCTGAAGTCTAGACACTCGGGTGGTCCTACGTATCCCATAAGGATGGGAATCAATCCACACGTAATTCTGATAAGATCTTATTTTATGGTCTTAGATCTCAGACCATGGGTGGATGACAACCTTATAAGTAAGTGTGGACCTCAACCCGATCCATAAGCCCATGTGAGTTAAACTCAGTGTGGGAAACAAGGGGGGTAAGATCTTTATTGCAATACCCGGAACGTCCACTTAAGGGAAGTCGGTGAAGGGCCCCTAAAGACACATTTAACACTACTTTTCCCCAGTAATGTGCAGATGCACACTGAGGGATAGTATCTAGAGTTTCGAAACTCTACTCGGACATGATGAAACGGAAAAGGGTGTGAATTATGTACCCGACACTTTGGGCTTAATGGGGGTTGGCGTGGAGATAGAGGATAACTGTTAACCATGGAAGAAACGCAGTATCTTGATCGCATTAGCCTGAAGTGAGAACAAAAAATGAGCATCGACCACTAACCATATTCGCAACACGGGATTTTATCGATTTTTTGTCCAAAACCCTCGGTGTGTTGGCCCGTATCAGTAAGAGATCCCTTAGGCGTAGTATCCAGGCCATTCTTGGGGGTCCCTCCGGGTGTGAAAGATAATGGAAGCCCTGATGAAGGAATACAAAAATCCTGAAAAGCAGGTGCGTACATGTCTGAGTAAATTTCTCCATTCCAGGTAATAAACCAGAGTACCCTTAGGCGCATTGGTGAACTGCTGGAAAGGGTCGACGAAACAGCTCGGGATGGAGAGGTACATGGTGTGGTCATTACAAGACCAACGTGAATGAGGACATAATCTCGTACCACGCCATATACCCCCCTCGTGGAGGGAGGGTAGGTCAAGGGGAAAAGTGGGGATGGAGACTCCCAATAGATGTGGCTGGACCCAATGTCTAGAAATTCAGGTGGTCCTACGTATCCCATAAGGATGGGAATCAAGCCACACGTAGTTCTAGAGATGCAGTTTAACGTCATGCAGGATGAGGAGGGGGGTAGGACTCCCAAGACAGGGGAAGTGTACAGCATGGCGAGTAACCCGATGTGAATGAGGACATAATCCCACACCGC
The DNA here is from genome assembly GCA_963277665.1 of Viscum album. NCBI lineage: Eukaryota > Viridiplantae > Streptophyta > Magnoliopsida > Santalales > Viscaceae > Viscum > Viscum album. The sequence continues at coordinate 1,628,956,764 of OY728141.1, forward strand.
ACCATATATCCTTTATAAGAACCTAGGTCAGGGGCCCAAAAGGATGAGGGGCCTGATAATTGGTGCTCGGGTCAGGAAGGCCCGACCAGTTTGAATTTTAATGTCTTGCAGGGGGACGGGGCCAGGGGCCCGAAAATTCCAAGGGGCCTGAGGCTAGGCCTCGGTCAGGATGGCCTGACTAACTTGCAATTTAACGTCTTGCAGCAAGGACGGGGGTTGTGGGCTCAAAAAGGCCAAGGGGCCTGAGGCTAGGCCTTGGTGACAGAGTGCGTACGACATGGAAAGAAAACCATTGTGAATGAGGACATAGTCTCATACCACGCTGCACATCCCTTATAGGGGCATCGGGGTCATGGGCCCGACCGTTGTCACAACTCGGAGAGAAGTTTGTCACTTCGGGATGGGGCAGAACGAATCACTGCACTCAATGTTTGGTTCATCTAGGGGTGGACCCGAAGATCCAGGACACTGTTGACCACGTTCGGAACACAGTGTCCCTATGGTGACCTGATATGGGAGCAACAAACGAGTGTTGGCCACTGACCAAATTCAAAACTCTGGACTTGTATCGACTTGTTGCTCAGAAACCCTCGGAGGCATTGGCCCGCATCGATAGGAGATCCCTTGGGCGTAGTATCCAGGCTGTTCTTGGGGGTCCCTCCGGGTGAGGAAAGTGATGGAATCCTAGTCAAGGAGTGGGTTAAGCATAGCTGTACCCATCCACGAAAGAGGCGAGCGTCTCCTTAGGGGACGTACAGCCGGGTCTAGGCCTGCTCAACGTGAGTTGGGGAAAAAGTGTGCATCCTACCATATGTCTTGACCCAAGGGGAAGATTTTGGCTTTTGGGTTGGGCCAACAGACAAAATGTCCGGGCATTTCTACATATCCCATGAGGATAGGAATAAATCCATACGTAGTTCTTGAAGGCCATGTAGTTTAACGTCGTGTGGTAAAGATGTGGGAGAATAGAAGAATGGGAGTGGGCACATGGTGAGACCATTATAATCCTCGTATGAGTGGGGCTAAGGAAGCCTATTCCACACCATGCGAGGACCCTCCGAGGAAACTATACCCAAGGGGGGTAGTCAAAGGGAAAAGCTCGGTATGGGCTCAAGACGTGACATCTGAGCATTCCCACGTATCCCATTAGGATGGGAATCAAGCCATACATTGTTCTGGAATCATAGTTTAACATCTTGTAGGAATAAATGCAGTTTAACGTCATGTGGGATGGGGGACACATCTCGTCGGGGAATACATCCGGTATGGCGGGTAACCCTACGTGAATGAGGACATAGTCCCACACCACACCGTACCCTCCCGCAAGAGAGCATGAGTCGTGGAAGGCCAAGGGGCCTCAGTCAGGAAGGCCTGACCAACTTGTAGTTTAACACCTTACAGTAAGGACGAGGGCAAGGGGCCCGAAAAGGCCAAGGGGCCTGAGGCTAGGCCTCGGTCAAGGTGGCCTGACTAACTTGCATCTTAACGTCTTGCAGTCAGGATGAGGGTCAGGGGACCGAAAAGGCCAAGGGGCCTAAGGCTGGGCCTCGTTCAGGATGACCTGACTAACTTGAAGTTTAACGTCTTTCCGTCAAAACGAGGGTCAGGGGCCCGAAAGGCAAAGGGGACTAAGGTTGGGCCTCGGTCAGGATGGCCTGACTAACTTGAAGTTTAATGTCTTGCAGTCAGGAAGAGGGTCAAGGGCCCGAAAAGGCCAAGGGGCCTAAGGCTGGGCCTCGATCAAGACGGCCTGACTAACTTGCAGTTTAACGTCTTGAAGTCAGGACAAGGGTCAGGGGCTCAAAAAGGCCAAGGGGCCTGAGACTGGGTCTTGATCAGGACGGCCTGACTAACTTGTGTTTTAACATCTTGTAGTCAGGATGAGGGTCAGGGGCCCGAAAAGTCCAAGGGGCCTGAGGCAGGGCATCGGTCAGGACAGCCTGACTAACTTGCAGTTTAACATCTTGCAATCAGGATGAGGGTCAGGGGCCTAAAAAGGCCAAGGGGCCTGAGGATGGGCCTCGGTCAAGATGACCTGACTAACTATCAGGTTAATGTCTTGCAACCAGGACAAGGGTCAGGGGCCCAAAAAGGCCAAGGGGCCTGAGGCTGGGCCTCGGTCAGGACGGCCTGACTAACTTGCAGTTTATCTTCTTGCAGTCAGGATGAGGGTCAGGGGCCTGAAAAGGCCAAGGGGCCTAAGGATGGGCATCGGTCAGGACGGCCTGACTAACTTGCAGTTTAATGTCTTGTAGTCGAGACGAGGTTGAAGGGCCCAAAAATGCCAAGGGGCCTGAGGCTAGGCCTCGGTCAGGACGACCTGACTAACTTGAAGTTTAACGTCTTGCAGTCAGGACGAGGGTGGGGGGAAATAGGATTCCCTGGATAGGGTTGGTGTACAATATGGCAAGTAAACCCGACGTGAATGAGGACATAACCCCACACTACACCGTACAATCCCATAAAAGGGAGCCTAGTTCAGAAGCTCGAGGATAGGCCTCGGTCAGGGAGGCCTGACCAGCTTGTAGTTTAATTTCATGCAGGACGACATGCATTTTAAGGTAATGCAGGACCAAGGGGGATCAGGAAAAGTATTTCTTGAGAAACATGGAGTTGGTGGGAGGAGTTATACGCTCACTATATACAGTCACTAATGAGTATGCTCCATTGGGGTAAACCTTATGAATGACGTAGGGTCCCTCCCATTTGGGCTCCAGCTTGGGTAGTTTCCTTCTGGGGATCATCGGCGCTCAAAGGGCCAACACCAAGATTCCCTACAGAAAAGATAAGAGGTGAACCTTCTTGTTGAAGGCTCTGGCTATCTTATTCTGATGCCTTTCTAGATTATATAGGGCACGCAACCTGTTCTCATCCAGTGCTTCCAATTCAGCTAGACAGATTTCTCCCACCTTATCTGGCGCCTGTTGGTCATAGACCGCAGCGTGTAATGACTATAGTTGGATCTCGATGGGTAGGACGGCCTCAGCTCCATACACCAGGGAATATAGAGTCACCTGGGTGGAATTGCGAGTCATCATCCGATAGGCCCAGAGGGTGTTGGGGAGCTTGTCCGACCAACTTTTCTTGTTCTGACCAACCATATTCTGCAGAATGTTAGAGAGGGTTTTGTTTAACACCTCGATCTTTCCATTTTCTTGCGCATGATAGGGAGAGGTATGGTTCGAATGGATGCTATAATTGGCATACAATTTATTCAACTCGACTGCTCGGAAGTTGGTGCCATTATCGGTGAGGACAGCATGAGGGACTCCAAACCAGTGGATGATATTGGAGCTCACGAAGTCAATGATAGAATGGGCCTTAACCTCCTTGAGTGGAACTGCCTCTTCCCACTTGGAGAAGAAATCTGTAGCAGTCAGGATGAACCTGCATTGGCGAGCATTCGCCGGTGGGTATGGCCCCACGACATCGATTCCCCACACAGAAAATGTCCAAGAGTACTTGGGGGAGTGGAGCGGCTCCGGCGGCCGATGTAGGAAGTTGTCATGAACTTGGAATGCGTGGAATCTCTTGGAAAACTCAATACAATCATGGATCATAGAGGTCCAGACGTACCCTAATCTCCAAATCTGATGGGATGGCTTGGGAATAGCCTAGTGGGCACCACAGAAACCGGTGTGGACCTCTTGCATGACCTGAGAAATCTCTACTCAAATGCAACAGAGGAGAACACCATCAAAGCTCTGCTTATATAGGATCTTCTCAAGACTGGGACCACTCTGAAGGGTAAACTACAATGTGCAGCATTGGATTCTCTCGCACTCGGCTCGATCCTCTGGGAGACAACCATTTCAGAGATACTCGACAAAGGGTGACCTTCAGTCGATAGTGGCCTCGACCACTATATCTGAAAGAACTGAGGCCCCTGGTGTAGAGGATCTGACTGCAAGATGGCCTACCTGCAGGCCGTCATCATCCTTCGTGGTGATGGGGGAATGACCCTCCGGTGTGCCACATGTATGATCAATTCATCCTACTTGTGTTCTGCGAGTGATGCAGCTAAGGTGGCCAAAGCATATGCTCAACCGTTCTGTGACCAAGGGACATGGGTAACCTCCGGTCGAGAAGGAAATTGGGCCATTAGACGGAGGGTGCACTCCAATAATGGAATGAGATCTGGTTTCATGACGACATAATCGTCATTGACCTGCATGATGACCAGTTCGGAATCCCCTTTTACGTGAAAATGGGGCACATCGATCTCAAGGGCCAGCTTGAGGCCGGTGATGAGGGCCTGATACTCTGCCTCGTTGTTGGTGCAGCCTTTTGACAAAGAAAAATGAGTACGGTAAGACGGATTGTGTCGGGGTGTTGAAGACGACACCCATACCCACTCTGTTGAGCTTATGATCGTTGAGCCTCCTACCGGTGGGGCTCCATGAGGCACTGTCGAAGTGAATTTTCTAGCATGATATGGCATGATCGACTGAGAGGATTACCTCATCGGGAAAATCCAATTATAGGGATTTATCCGTGGAAGTTGGATGGGAAGCTAAGAATTCGGCCAATGCCTGTCCCTTGACAGCCTTCTGGGGAATGAACCTGATGTCAAACTACTGGAGTATCACTGCCCACCGCACTAGTCGGCCAGTCAACATGGGGTGGTTCAGAATGTACTTCAGTGGGTCTACCCGAGAGACCAACTGTACCTCATGGTGCTGCAGGTAATCCCGCAATTTATGGACAGAAAATACGAGCGCAAGGTAGCTCTTCTCGATGGGTTAGTATCTGGTCTCCCTATCAAGGAGCATGCGGCTGACGTATTAGATACTATTCATCATACCCTCATTGTTCTTCTGGGAGATTAGTGTGCCGAGGGACCATTCCAGGGCGGTCACGTAAAGAACCAGTGGCTTTCCTGGGACGGGAAACATCAAAACCGGAGGATGGAGCATATTCTGCTTGATTTCCTCGAAGGCGGTCTGACACACTTCATCCCACTCATAGTCGAAGCCTTTCTTCATGAGCCGGGAAAAGGGCATACACTTTCCTGCCAGATTCACAATGAATCAGCGTATATAGGCTAACTGGCCTTGAATACCTCAGAACTCCCGAATATTTCTCAGGGGAGGGATCTGGCTGATGGCTTTGATTTTCCCTGGGTCGATCTCGATGCCTCGGTACCTGACAATGAATCGAATAAACTTCCCAGAGGTGACCCTGAGGGCACACTTCAGCGGGTTCATCTTCAGTTGGTGGGAACGGAGGAAGTTGAACACTTTCTCAAGGTACTTGAGATGATCCTGTCACTGACAAGATTTGACCACCAGGTCATCCACGTAGCACTCCACCAATGTCCCGAGAATTATCTTGAATATGCGGTGCATGGCCCGCTGATAAGTGCAACCTACATTTTTCAGGCGGAATGACATGACCTAGTAATAGAAAGTTCCTTGGGGAGCCCTGAAGGCAATGTAATCCTCTTATTCGGGGGCCATCCGGATCTGGTTGTACCCAGAATACCCATCCATGAAGGAGAGGGCTTGGAACCCGGTCGTGGCGTCAATCAACAACTCTGTTATTGGGAGGGGAAAATCATCCTGCGGACAGTGGCGGTTGAGATTGCGGAGGTCGATAAAAACTCTAATCTGTCTGTTCTTATTCCTAACTAGCATGATGTTGGCTAGCCACTTGGGGTATTGGACTTCCTTGATGAATTTGGATTTGATGAGCTTGTCAACCTCAGCCTCAACCATGGCATCTTGAGAAGGATGCATCTTTCTAGAAGGCTGCTTGAATCCACGATGATTTGTCGAGAGACCATGGCAGTGAATAGCTACCTGAGGATCTAGTCCTGGAATCTCGCCGTAACTCCAGGAAAACACGTCATGGTTCTTCTTGAGAAATTACACATACCACTGCTGCTCTTTGAGGGACATGGTGGCACTAATCAAGGTGGGTCTCAGATCTGCCTCGCTACCAAGGTTCACCTGTTCCAGTTCATCGAACATTGTAGAAACGCCTTCTTCAAAGGCAGGGAATAATCCTCTAGATCTTCTTCTCCACTTGTAGAGGGATCTTCCGTGGAGGGAGTTTCTTCTGAACCACTAGGCTCTGATGGGAGGCTGGCGCCAGCCTGAGCAGCAGTGTTCATCACGTCAGGAGACTCATGCGCTACTGAGACCATGGAGATGAAAGCGGTTGATCCAATCCCATCCGTCCTTTGGCCCAAGGGGCCACGCTTGATGACATTAATGCAGTGGTGGCACATCGCCTCGAGTCTGTTGATTCCAGACTAACAGAAGAGACGCGTTTGACGTACTGTCGTTGCCATGATCCTGACATTTCGGTACTGCATAGGGGTAGGAGGTTACGGGTTTACCTGATCCTGGTTAGTGTAGGAGTACGAGGTGATTTCCCTACGTCACTTGGACCTGGGAATATGCCTTCCTCTTGCACCCGAAACAACAAAATACTGCCCCATGTCGGGGGTCGTGGCCTCCAACCGATGGATTGGGAAGATTTATGCATCATCGAGACCTGCCTAGGGATCACTTATGGCCAGGGTGTGTTCAAACTCGCTTGCCAGGATTTTATTTTCCTTGCTCTTGTAATAGTCAGCATCCAGATAACGGGATTCACAACATGCAAAAGGAGATGCGTCTCCTTGGAGTATGCCTAATCGACTATTGAGGGAGTATTTGAGGCATTGGTGATATAATGAAGGGATCACTGCATGCAGATGGAGCCATGGCCTGCCCATCAATGCATTGTACATTGTACCCTAGGAGACAACCATGAATTCGGTGCTGGAAATTAGACCACTGAACTAGGTCTTCAGGTGGATCTTGCTGAATGGAGTCTTCTCATTCCTGTCATATCCCTGAATTCTAAGGTCGGAGGGAGTTAGATCATCCTCTGACAAACCCAGCTTCCGCAGTGTCTGGGTCGGGATTAGGTTGATCCCATAACCCGTGTCAACGAGACAATAGCAGACTTCTATGTCGTTGAACTAACCAGTGATGTACAGTGGGAGAATGTGCCCCTGTATGGGAGGCTCTTCGTCTTCACTGGAGAATGAGATAACTGCATGGAATTCGGCGTTCTCAATTACCTCAGTGTGGAAGGCTTCTACAGCTGCTACCTCTGTCTCAAACTGGAGTGGGATCCTTAGGGCCTCGGAAAGTGAATCATGCATTTTAGATGACACTCGAAGAGCCTCAAGGATAGAAAACCTTGCTGGAAGGCCGGAAGGGTGCTTCAGAACATCATACTTCTATGACAGACGTGAGCTTCTGACTACAAGAGGTTGTTATGCAATTGGAGGCACGGTGGGCCCTACTGGCGGGACCGGCGGCTGGCTGGTACTGGGTACATCCCACTACCTGCTAGTCGAGGCCTCAAGGGAGGCTATTGGATGAAGACCGGAAAACTGAGACTGGCCTGTAGTAGGTCAAGGCTAGTTGCAGTGCGGATGAGACAGCTATGCCTGATCTAGTAGCACAAACGGTGGCGGAGGTAGATCTGAGGGCACCGGATGAGGTTGCGCGTGATGAGCTATGTGTTGGGCCTGGTGTCTAGTTTCAGTAGCATACACAGACTAGTTGAAAGTACCCGCTGATGTACCTTGATGACCCATGTGTCCGTAGCCCCGCCGACGTTGACGTCTACTGGGGACATTGGGGAGGCTCGCCCGGCGTTCCCCCTCGTCGGGAGTCATGTAGGGATTTACCAGCTCCACGGTATTAACTGAAGCATACCCCTAGCTGTCGCTTGATGAATCATCCATCATCAGGTGGATTCTAGGAGGAATCCCCATTTCAGGGGGCATAAAGTCGCCAAGAGTGAGGGATGACGACGACAATGGGGGAGCACGATTCTTCTTCTTACATCGATGTTGCTTACTCTTTTGAGAATAGGTCGGCTGAGATGACGACGCAGAGGTACTGGATGCTTCCTCCAAAGGCTGCAGGTGATTCAGGCGTTCCCGAATGATACCATGGGCATGGGAAACTGTTTTACGAGCCATCTCGTCCTTGTACTTTTGGGACCCGCGGCTGGGAACCTGCTGCCAGTCACCTTCGTCATCACTACCGCTTTATGATCTGACAAAGACACATGCTACTTGTGTCGAAGCCGGGCCTAACCTGACTATGTTGTTGTTGACCTAGTCTTGGATCCAGTATTTAAACACAAATCACTACTTGAGGGTGTGCCCCAGGATCCTATGATAGGGGCATTAGTTGTGTCGATTAGTGAGATTCGCCTCTAATAGCCTTCTACACTCAGGTAGGCACACAATCCCCTGTTCTTGGGAAGTTCGCAAGTAACCGGGGACCTGACTCTCATTGAACGAGTAAGTATGTTTCCATCTTTCCAGAAAGGGAGCTCTGGGATCCTAGCCCTGACTAGGGGCCTGCTGAGGAAGCGGAGCTTGATTATCCTGCCTAGGCGGTGGTGGCACATTGTGCGGGGGAACCTGTCAGTTTTGAGGCGGTCGCTGCTGGGCAGGAAGTTATGCCTGAGGCGGAGGGCCTCTACGAGGTTGCGGAGCCGGCGCTACTGGTAGAAACTCTAGCTGCCCGGGGGATTCTACTTAGGCCACTACAGTGGGCTCAGCGCTGGCCTTCCTTGCTGGGATCACAGGGGGTGGTAGACGCGCCTGACTAGCCCGTTGCAGAGCTTTCTCGAGGCGCTTGGGCTTATCTAGGAAGTCTCAGAACCCTCCAGGATAGTTCTGGGTGATCAGGGAAGGAACCAAATCTATTTTAACATTCCCTACACACATCGTCAGTAATTCCTCCATATTCAATGGCATGTCGAGGGAGTATGTAAGACCCTTCCACCGGGCGATGAAGTCCACGACTCGCTCATCAGGCCTTTGTTCTCACTTGAAGAGGTCTGTGTTGTTGGTCTTCCGCATTGTGGAGTTTAACTGGTATAGGAACTTTTGGCGGAGATCTTCCCAGCCGGTCACCGATCCGATAGGGAGCTGACTGTACCAGAGGAATGTTGGGTCTTCCAATGTCTGCACGAAACATCAGAGCTTGGCAGCTTCTTGCAACACCGGGGTTCCCAACATTGGGACACACCTAGAAGAAAAGTGGGCCAAGTGCTGCGGTGGGTCCCCTATCACGTTGAAGGGTGAGAATGGGGGGTTCCCAAAACCCAAGGTGCAGGAATATCATCCACCCACATGGGATATGGCTTGCCATCTGGTGGGACTGCCACCTTCCACATTTCCAACACCTCGAGATGGGCGATGAGTACTGCTATAAGATCATCCGGGTGGGGGTCCCTGTCTTGACGGGGATCCCTAATCACAAGTGAGTTGCCAGGTTCATTGACACGGTAGATGGCTTCAGCAGCTCATGGAGCGACTGGCGGAACGGCCTGTGGGGCGGATTGGGGAACTCGTGCTGGATTCTTCAGATTGCCTCACCGTTCAGGAGGGTTTGGCGAAACGTATCGTGCCCTCTGGCCGTAAGTTCCGGCTTCTGCCCTGTCTGAGGAAGTAACATGATCAAGGTTGCCCGGAGGCATCTTGTTGGGGGGAAATTGTTCCTGCCCCTGCTGCCCCGGCTTGGGATCACCATAGTCGGGACGCCGCTCTACAGCGCGCTCGGCCAGGAGTTCGTCGACCAGCCTCTTCTTCTCATCGAGATGTTGGCACAATGCATCCTTTTTGGGGTCTTCGTCCATATTCTGCACTGAGGCTGACGGGTTGGTGCCCTTGACAATTCTGACGTGCTCCTTACCCTTACCGACAACTCGGCCGAGTACCAACGACTCAGTGGGTACCGGGAGGCCTAGAAGGTTCCTCTGCTGATGTGTAATCCTCCCTGATGGGTCCAGCAGTGGTGGTACACCTTCAGGGGGTAAGTCTCCATCAATAAATTCAAGCTCGTCCTAATTTTCCACTACGTCAGCCATGTGGACCGCGACCCCTCATGGGGGTATGTCCTCAATGTCACATAACGAATTGGGATACCGTCGGATAGGACTGAAGAGGAGGGTGACATACTGTCCCCAGCCACGGACTTCCACATGGGGGGTAGTTTCCCTGATGATTCTGCAGAGTACTTTGAGACTCTGAATGCATTTCCGTTGAAGGGTGCTCTGGCGGCCTGGTGACTCAGGGCACTGGGCCACAGGGAGTGCGGCCAAATCAACCAGGCATCATTGCTCTCTGATTTCCTCAAAGTGATCTCGACTCCCAGGGTACACTACCTGCTCATAACGAAGGTGGAAGTGCGTAACCCATAGGGTTTGGTGGAAGCACCCTACTTCTTCTGGGGTAAGGGACTCCGGTGCACAAAAGTTCGGTGCTGCGGTCGGCCAGAACTTCTCCGGGAAGTGATCCTCCACGAGAATGTTCCAGAAGCTCTTAGGCTCGGATTCAAGGTCTGGCCCCATATTTCCCCACTCGTCAACTGGAGGTGGCTATGGAACCGGTAGTGGTACCGAGGCGGACTGCTGGGACAGTAAGCTGGACGGCGGAGAATACGGCGAATGAGCTGACTGACCGTCGAATTCTGGGCCATCCTCTGAGGAGTGAGGTGACCTAACCACAATGTCGCAATACGATGGGAGGACCATCACATATTTTGGTGCAGGGATTGCGGTCACCGGCAATGGGTCACGTCGTTGCTCCACCGCTGTTGGTCCCCAAAATAGCTCTCTATGATCTATGGTAGAGGTAGAGGGCACTTCTGGTGATGACGGTGGTGATTGAATGGTCGGAACCTATGGTATTTCCACAATTTCATCCTCCTTAATATACCTACGAAGAGAGGCAGGAATCTGGTGGACTTCGCATTCTGGGAGAATGAGGCTGACATGCCTTGTTCCCACCCCGGTCCTTAACACAGAGGAGCGGAGAGATGGCTCCTTCGCTGAGTCGTATTCCGCTTCAGAATCTGAGAAGAAGGCTGGTTTGATCACCACCTGGGCCTTCCCAGGATTCTTCTTGTGGCGGCGACGACCCGCTCTCCTGCCCCTAGATGGATCTTCGGGACAAGGCTGATTCTCGGCATGTAGTCGCGGGGCTGTGCTGACGTCGTGGTGGAGAGTAATTCCGCTTGAGATGGCTAGGGTGCGAGGGGAACAGGAGAAGATATCGAAGGGTACATGGGGAGGACCTCAATGAATTGCACTCGTGTGTGAGAAACCTCTGTTGGAACCGGCAAGAGCATGGGGAGGACCTCCATGCTTGACGCGGGTGGAGCGAGGCAGACCTTCACCCCTCTGGTTGCAGGGGCGAGGAGGACCTTCGCCAGTTTTAGAGAGGATGTAGGGAGGATCCCTACATTGGAGATGGATCTTATAGGCAAAACCTTCACATCGACGGTCGGGGGAAGGATAAGGAACTCCATTCCCGGTGTGGTGGGTGCGGGAGAGGCTTCCGTGCCGAGTATCACTGCCATGGGGTAGGTCTTCATTCGGGATGGGGGTAACACGAGGCATACCTCCATGACGAGATTGGGGCGGGGAAGGCCCATGCTATGTAGAGTGGTGGTACGGGGAGGCCCTCCATACTGGGTGACATCACCATGAATTGGTTAGCGGTGATCACCACTCAAGCCTGCGCCCCGGAGAGTCAACCCAGCCTGCCCATGGGGCGGTTGGGGCCTCGATCCTGGTTGGGCATAGGAGTGCCCCTGCTCAGTGTGTGCAGGGGATTCATGACGTATATCGGTGGTGGCTCGGGCCATAGTAGCTGTTGACGTTAACGCCCCTTGACGGGCGTCCTCAGCTCGGGCTCGACGCTGGGATCGGGTCAGATGAGCTGGTACTGGTGGTGTTGGGGCATGGCCTCCCTGCTCCTCTGGAAAAGCCGGGCGGTGGCGCTGACGCGGTCGGGTGGGGGCCCTTGTCTAGAGTCCTTGTATCGGGGGCCTGGTCGGGCTGAGCCGGACATCGCCCACCTCATCAGCATAATGTAGGGAGTCGTCGATGCGTTTCAGGAATAGGCTCCTGAAACGATTGAACGTTGGGGTGGGGAGTAGGGGATCCTTGCGTGACCCTCGAGTGTGGCGTTGACGGTGGGGCATGGACACCTCTAGGTCCAGGCGGGCCATATTCGGAGTTGGAATGACCCCTTCCTCCTCGTACCTACATAAAAGATCATTGATCACCCTGTGTTGGATAATCTCTAATGGAGAAAGGGGACGTGGGCGTCCCACATTCGTAGGTGTAGATGTCGGTGTGATGGCCGTGGAGCCACGCGGAGCAGCTGTGCTAGTATTTCCCCTGCCCCTGCGTAGGCGGGTGGGCGGCGATTGTGTTCTAATAGCAGCAACCAGATTTTTGAGAGGCAGGGAGTTTAACTCATCAACACTACGAGGAAAAGTGATTGACAACCAGTGCCACAGTGTAATTCTGTCTTCCGTGGTTGGTGAGAGGAATCCACGCCAACACATTGCAAAACGGAATGCACCACGTTCTACTGCCCCAACTTCCGATGAGTTTCACGCCAGGACCGCTATTTGCTTAGTGGGGCTCGGTGCCGGATATCTGAATCATGTAACACGTCAATCTACTGATGTCTCAAGCACTACTAATCTCTATATTGAGGAGAGTACTTTCACGTCGGGTTCACTATTTTTGTTTCTGACGCTTTCACTGGGGCACGTGCATCTGTCTGCTTGGGCACGACAGGCATGACTTTATTGTTGCCCCGCGTTCCTGCTTTCCAATGGCGGGCAGCATACGCTCCTTGTTCAGGGACGTCCGCTCCATAATTGGAATGAGATAATGGGATGTCGGTTCTTCCTTCCGTGGACTCCTCCTCGGAGTTCGTCACCTAGTCCGGGTCTCCCTCACAGATTTAATACGTTGTTCGTGAAACTATTCCCATTGCCATCCTTTCATGGATGCCGGTTAATTACACTACTTCTGTCAGGACTTTCCAAAGATTCCGGTCAGGGTAGCAATATTCAGTTGTGGGAGTAGTCACGTTGAGGCGTCATTAATGGGTCTAAACGCTAGGAGATTGGTGTGTCTGTTGTTGGTCCCTTATTATAGGAATTCTCGAGGGCGTGGAAGCCAGAGGCATCCATTTTCAAACGCGGGGTGTTGTATTCCATAGGCATGTATCTATGTTTTTCCTCAGCTTCCCATGTTTAACATGGGGTATACCGCAAGTTTAATGTCCAGCGGAGACGGGTTGGGCTCATTAGAACACTAACTGGAGTGGACCAGTTTGAGGAATCCCCCCCCCATGAGGGGAACACCGATATCAGGGCCATCACATGGGTGGCTTCCCGGGTGCTATGGAGGGAAGTGGGGTGGAATGATCTCACCGGGATGTGGCGGCCCGGGTAAAAATCAGAGTGGATGATGGAGAAGGACATGGAGTGGAGGGGGATGAGATGGGACCATCATGAAGATGACTGTAGTGTTGGTCTTGAGTCTCGAAGATAATTCCTACATATCCCCATGGCAGGGAATCAAAGTCTGCGTAGTTCGATATGGAATGGGGCTTACACTCTGGGGCATCCCAAGGATATGGGGTCGGTGAACCGATGTGAAAGAAGACCAGGGGTCCAGGTGGGCTTGAACCTCATGGAGGCTTCCTACGTATCATGCCTTAGCACGGATCAAAGACCACATAGTTTAGGTTGGATGCCAGAGGGCCGACGTGAAGGAGAACCAGGGGTCTAGGTGGTGGTGGGTTTGATCCTCGTGGAAGCTTCCAAGGTACCATGCCTTAGCACAGATCAAAGACCACATAGTTCAAATTGGGTTTCGTCAGCGAACCGACGTGAAGGTAAATGATGGGTGGTGGGCATGAACCTCATGGATGCTTCCTACGTACCATGCCTTGACATGGATCAAATACCATGTAGTTAAGTTGTATATTTTAACGTCATGATGGACGGGGGCATACATTTTAACGTCATGTTGGATGAGTGTGGAACTCGACGTGAAATAACGACCGAGTGGTGGGATTGAACCTCATAGAGGCTTCCTATGTACCATGCCTTGACATGGATCAAAGAACCCATAGTTCATAGGGGTGGTGGTCAAGGTCAGTGCTTACTCTATGCTCACGTGAGTCATGATCAGTGTGAGAAACAAGAGGTTGCAGGGACCTGACGATCACATCGTGAAGGGTGCGTCTGTGGGAAACGAGGAGGGGCTTACGCATTAGGCGGCCCATGGTGCTGGGACTTACTCTAGGATGGAGGCCCAGGGTGTGACAAGGCTTAGAGGGAGAGGGATTTGGAACCAAAAAAAGGAGATCTCTCATTCCCTATCACACCCTCCCCTGGCCTTGGCAGTGGGGAAGTACAAAGGTGCATGGGGGCAACCTTCCGCCGGAGAGACTAGGGGCTTACGCTCTGAGCCGGCCCTTCCCCCGTGGATAAACACCACTCTAAAATGGAGGATCTCATTCCATGTGAGGAAGATTCCATTCCCATGGAGACGAGCGGCGTAAATAATGTCCGAGATGGGGGGACCCTGCATGCGAAGCACGGGGTCGGATCACAGTTTAACATCAAGTGTTGAGGATGAGGTGGTTGGCAGTTTAATGTCCTATAGCTCGGACGAGGTGGGTTCGCTCCACACCCCTAGGACATACATAACTGGTACCCTCTAATCCTTGTAAGAGGGAAGGCATCGGCAAGGCCGTATAGATGGGGGGTCGCAGAGCGAACCATCGAGGGGTCCACGTTAGCGTGGCTATGTGAAGAAGCAATAGCCATTAGCGTGCCTATGCGAAGAAGAATTAGGCAAAGAAACGCTATGGGTGGTGTCATCTAGGGGACTTTGAAATCACATCATGCAAGCCTGGAGGGCCACACAGGAAGAGGAATTTCCAAGAAGAGGGGTCCACAGGTAGGGGCCTTGTAGGAATCAGGTGCTCTGCGTAGGGGGAAACACTTGCGAAGGGGTGTGCTTCGTGACGTGTAGTGCCTTGGCCTTAGCCTAGGGCAGGGGTGCGAATGGGGGTGCTTTGCGAAGTGGAATAGCATTCACGGAGCATGTCCTTGGGAAGCGGAGGTGCCTCGCGAAGCATGGCGCTGCTCAGCAATGTGCTTCGTGAAGTATAGTGATCCTGCCATGGAATATGGATCACATGTACAGGATGGGTGTTTCATGAAGCATGAATGCTCCACGGCTTCCTGGGTCCCCTTGGGGATCCCCTTACTTTGCGAAATCCCTTAGGCTTCATGAAGGGTATCCCTCTTGGAATAGAGGCTCAAAATGAGACAATGTGAAGGCCTCTCGCGAATCAAAAATACCTCGTAGAGCTCATGATTCGTAGGGCAAAGGATGCTTCGCGATTCGGGAGGTGAGAAGCCGAAAGGTTGGATTTTCCATCCTCGAGGGCTCAGGGGGATCCTGGTATTTATAGCAAGGGGGAATCGCGAATCCTAGCTCACACGGCGTGAAGGGGTTGCGGTTTCTTCACGGTGGGTCGTGAACATCAACCGGGTTTTCATAGGTTTACCACCTCCTCTGCTTCGCAGCGGGCTCGCGAATATCAGGGCATTCATGGAGTGTTACCACCTCTGGTCCTTTGCAGTGGGCTCGCGAACATCAAGGTGTTCGCAAAGCGTTACTGCCTCTGGTGCTTCGCAGCGGGCTCGTGAACATCAGGGCGTTCACGGAGCGTTTCCGCCTCTGGGGCTTCGCCGTGGCCGCGTTTCTCAGGGGTCCTCCACGGATGCGCCTCGCGAGGCAGCGCGCGGGCTTCTTTTTCTTCCTATATTTGCGTCCAATATTTTGGCACCAATAGATACTAACTATGGAATCCCACCTTTTTATTACATATCTTTACATCACATTTTACAAACACGAGATATTTTAAAGCTTAGTCTCTTAGAAATACGGTATAAAATACATGAAAACATAAAACATTATTCTATTCCTCATGAAATATTTCTTCAAGGTTCATACAAAGTAGATTTATTTCATCTCATAACCTGGCGATATACATCAAAGGAAAGGGTGAGCAGAAGGCCTAGTAAGGGATAACAAGTGATATATTTTACATGTGAACTTGAGCAATATCAATAAGAATATGATAAATATCATAAAGGCATGACTAATGGTCATATAATAAAAATAATACCTTGAATCATAACTTGAAAATGTAGTTACAAAATTTAATTTATACATACATAAGAATATAACCAAGGACCATCACCAATATGTCGTAATAATTACCAAGGTTATTCATCAAAGTATCATAAAACTTTTTATCTCTAGAGATTGATTTATTTAACCAATGCATTGAAGCACTATCAGGGTGCACCCTTAATATGTATTTATTTTAATTTTATCCACAGATATCATAATCATACATTTCATAAATAACCCAAATATAATAAAATAAATTGGTTTCATATCAAAATTATGGAATTTAAAAAAGTGCTTAAAAACATGATCATTATGTCATTTGTAACCCATGAAAAGAAGTAAAGTTTTTATATATGTAAATTGAATAATAAAATAAATACTTTTTATGTATTTATTAATACAACTATAAATGAAAGTTTTTTGGGTATTCACATATTGAAAATAAAATAATTTCTTTTGAAAAAAAGAGATATTTTGAGATGAAAAATCTGCAGCATAATGGGTATGAAACATAATTTTATAAAACATTAAAAAAGAGAGGGGAAAGAGGACACCCATTTATAAAATAATAATAATATATTATATTGATATAATAAAATGTAAATAATAACATATTATGGAAATTTTAAAGACATACCATATAAAAGATAACTTGAAAGGAATATAGAAGGTGGGAATTCCCTTACCTTGAAGAGTAACTCCTAAAAATCAAAGTTTGGGACCTTGAGGGGATTAGGGGAACCATGGGAGGAATACTAGGGAAGTAATTAGATCATAAATTCATGTATAATGATTTTGAAATCAATGTAAATGAAGGAATTGGTGGGAATTTATAGTAAAAGAGAGGGAGTTTTTTATTAATTTCAAAGGACACCTCATTAGTGGTATTTAAAAAACCATGGACTTGCCCATGGTATTGGCCACTTGGGACACCTAATATTATATTTTATTACTCAATAGTCTAACATAATCATTACATCATCATTATTTCATTAATTATTTCATTAAAGATATTGAAAACTCAAAACAATATTTTTATTATTCATTGAAAAACATATCTTTTTATAAAAATATCATAATTTTAGAGTAACCTAATTTCAACATTATAAATTTAAAAATGAAATTTATTTACCTTCATAAATCTATAAATATGATAAATTTAATTTTTAACTATAAAAATTCAAGATTTTTAAAAATACTAGCGAACAAAAAATTGCATAGTGATATGAATAGTAAAATTTTCGACACGTGAAAAGAATAAAATTATTTTATCATTTTTAATTAAAAAGGAGTCTTCTCATAACACTATTTAATTATAATAAACATTTTTAATAGATACTTATTTTAACATGTAAATTTATATCTTTTTGAAAAGCACAATTTTTACCCAAAAAATCAATTTATCAAATTTTATCTCAATTTTTTAAAAAACCTATTCTTAAAAAATAAATGATGAAATAAAAATATTATTAGAACAATAGGATTACATTTTATTTAACTAGTTACATAAAAATAACCCCTTAAAACACCTTCATATGACTTAAGGGTAAGGTGTGTGATGGTGATGGACTCTTGGGGAAGCTTAGATAACAACGTCCGAGTGGTAATCTCCACTATCATGAACTTCTTCTGTATGTGATTTCATTCAAGCTTAATATGTTAAATCTCAGCTTAGTCTTGGTCCCGAGTGAATCCTAGTGATTCTACCTCCTTCCCAAGCTCCAACAAATGGGCTTTGTATGACCCATGTCTACTGTATGAGGCCATCGACTCTTCCTTCTGCATTTATTTTCCATTATCATTTCTATTTATTTAAAGTAATTATAACATTTATTATTGTTTCCAATGGTCATATTAATACAGAGTAATATTGAATATCTATCATATAATTTTCCAAACCCTATGGTCACATATCATTTATAATTACATATATTTATTGATTATGGCATAGAAAGACATACATTTTTAGGAAACAAAATATTATTCTAAAGTTCTAGTTATTAAAATCTTAAATAATCATACCATAACCCGTTAAATAAAATCATATTATAAACATGTAATTATTCAATAAAGTGTTAAAAAATAATTTTTCTATAATCATTTCATCATAAACATAACCTGTGAAAATAAGTGGGCTTCAAAAGCATGTAACATGTGAAAGAGAAAATTGTTTCATAAACATCATGCCATTGAAACATAATCCATTCAGAGAAATAATTTGAATTGAAACATTGAATAATTTCCAAATAAATTCATGAATAACACCAATGGGTGTTATCCTTGATGGTAAATAATTTTTAATGATCTTTTAAAAACATTTCTTGAGGAAAATATCTATTCTTCTTTGAAAATGTCCTTTTAGAACTAAAATCCTTTTTAAAACCTTATTCATTGAAAATAGCATTGAAAAATTATAAAAGAATATTTTAAAACAATAAAAAATTATTAAAATCCTATTTCCTTGAAAATTAACTTCAAGGATCATTTTTAAATATTTTTTGAATTCATTTTTGAAAACATTGTTTTGGAAATAAAAAAGATTCCCTACCGAAGATAAAAACATGGTTAGATTTTCTTAGCAATAGTTTATTAATTAAATTGAGTAAAAAAGTTAGTAAAATGGAACTAATACATGGATATATCATTAATAAATAGATTATAATAAAAATTATTAGTTATCTTGAGATATGGATAATAAGATTTCAGTAAAGGAATCATAATCAAAAATAATCTCGATAATGATGAGATTGTTTAAATACTCTTACCACATTGTAACATGGAATCATACTCTAAATATAAGAAAATTAAACTAAATGAAGGTTATAATATCATTAAATGATGTATATTAGATATATAACATATAAAATGGATGTATATACACCTCGAAAAATAATGTAGGGGTATAATAAAATATGTGTCTCAAAGAGGGCAAATTGAGACAAAACTTTCTTACCGATTTGGTAACATTTGAAACATTAACTCCATGAAATAATTATCATATAATGGATATTTAAAAACCAATAAATATAATTATAAAAATAATATAATAAATCTATTTTTATTATACACCCCACACAAATTTAATGGGTTGTGAATAGATGATGTATCTCATGGAAATAAAAAATGAGATGAAATTGCCTTATCTTGTGTCTTGACTCTCATCATACTCATAAAAAATTACTTAATTATAATTTTATGTTTATTACACATATTTAATGAAATTATTATTATATCTAAAACCATATTTGGGTTGATTATAACCTTATATTACCCAATTGTTAATTGTCGTATGTTAGTGTTTTACTACGGGTAACATTCGCTTTGTTATTCACATGTGTCTTAATTTGTTATATATTTGGTACTTATACTTGTATCGTGATTTCCATAATGTAAAAAGTTATATAAATATAATTTATATTCATTATATGTGTATTAAAATAATATTTATAAATTATATTTATGAAATGAATACATTGTTCATGGAGACGGTAAGCTGTACGTATGCATGAATGCAGTTTCTATTTTTATTTTCATATTGAATGAAATAAAGAAAGGAAATGATATATATATATAATAATTAAAGTATAATTATTATTTCATATATATCATGTAATTTCACTAAATTCATCTTTAATACATTCCTTGTAGTGTGTGAATGAATCACATCGCTTTGAGTGGGTGGTAGTCCACCCATCTTCAAACGAAATTATATTATTTACACAAATGAAAAGTTCAAAGATATGTGTATAAAACTTATTAAATAAAATTAAATACATAATAAATATAATATATAATATATATAAATATATTTTCTACCCTAATTTCTACCATGAGAGGCTGTAAAGGGAAAAACAAACAATCAACATTTTGTGAGGTGGTAGTTCGCTGTACACATACACAATATATTTGTTACACATTAGATGGAGGTCTGTTTAAGTATAGGTAAAAATAGCATATAAACATCATATTATATTTAATATAATTTATTTTACAATTAAGGAATAATTATAGTGTATGGGTAGATAAATAAAATAAAAGAAATGATCTTGAGAGAAGATGTTACCACTTAATCGGGTAACTCCTCTTGGTTTGTGCCAAAAGGCTTACTTGAATTTCCTTATGAACAAGGGTAGGATTATATGAGTAATTTAGTGATGTTCCTATGTGTATTGGGATGATCCTTTCCTAACCTTATTTGTTTGATAGGTGTGATAAATAGGGAGAAGGGGTGGCCTTTTATAGGGGAGGGAAACGACTCACATGGTATTTTTGAAAACAAGTTAGGTGTACCCACTTCTTTACCTAAAAAAAGTCATAAAAACCCTATCAAACACAATATTGTAAGTTTTATGGTGTAATAAATTCCATAAATGGGTTTTGGACAAGTTTCTAGGTCATTTGGGCCCTTAAGTTTGAGTCTTATGCCATTATTAAGCCTAATTTTTCCCCAATCATTGTAATTATTTTTAATTAATTTCACTAATATTTTTAGAAATAAACTAATTTGTATGTATTATACATTATAAATTATTATTATTATTACAACTATTTATTATATTTTTCATAATTTCAATAAAATAAGTGGTATATATTAATTTAAAATTAATATCATCGTCCGGTCGATAATGCGGGTTTTTAATGTAATAAAACATTCAAAAGATTACTATGTTTCTATACCCAATTTCAAAGTGAAACTATTTCCAATGAATTAAATTATATTAATTGATAAAAAATGATATAATTAAACATTTAAAAAATTAATATATACTTCAGACTTATAAATAAGTTATAAAAAATGTAGTTTTAAATTAAAATCTGTAATTTTCCACTATTCATCCAAAAATGAGGTTTCCCAGAAAAATACCAAAAACACACCATAAGTTAATTTTAGAATTATAAATTAAACAATAATTTTTATTTTATCAAATTAATATTATAAATGTTTCTACAATTATTCTAGTATTTTTCCCAGAAGTACCTTAAAAGAAGTTCATTTGAGAAAATTGTATTTTTAAACATACAAGGACTTTAACAAAAATTATATCTTTCATTTTCAAATTTTTTTCTATAAAACCATTATATAAATTTTTTTAAAATTGGTTATTACTATTAATATTACTATTTTTATGTCTATGTTATAATTATCTCGTTTAAATAATTATAACAATAAAATAATGTTTCATAGAAACATCGGTGTTATGTGTAACGTACGCCAAGTCAGTGTTGCATGTATTGTACTCCATGTCTATGTTTTTTGTATCATATTCTAAGTATATTGTCAATAAAATGAATTATTTACTTAGTTAAATTAAATATATCGATGGAAATTTTATTTATTCCTGAAAAAAAGGGATCCATAAAAACTCGGGGTCTTACAATGACCATTATAACTTAACCATTGAATTGGTGGGTATGAATATGAGTAACATATTTATTCAATATATATATATATATCCTAAAAAATATAAATATATTTAGTAATTCTTAGTAAATAAGCACATAATTTTTTAGTCATTTTATGATTCAAAAATACATTTTCCTTACAATTGTTTTTTATTGCTTTGGGTTAGAAAATATTATAATTAATTTATACCAATATTATAAATTTTATTTTAAAAAAAACTGCATATCAATTTTTTATATATTCATATAAAAATTATCTTATGGTGAATTTTTTATATTTTTATAAAAAATGTTAATTTTTCAATAAATAGTGAAATACTAATTTTGTATAAAATTATCATTTCATTTCAAGTATTTAAAAAGAGAAATATTTTTGGAATTATTTTTAAATTTTAATTATGTAATTATTATAAAAAATAATTTTATTAATTTTATTTTAATCAATATTATGACTATTTTTAGTATAAAATACTTTTTATACTTAAAAATACATTTTTCTACAAAACCGTTTTTTATCACCTTTTTTGGGTTTATTTAAATTTTTTTTTCCAATTATAAGAATTAAATTTGATAAAATTAATTTTATATTTGGAATAATTATTTTCGAATTTGATAAATAGGATAACTTTATATTTGGTCACAATAAAAAATAACATTAGTAAAAATATTTTCACCGTGGTAAGGGTAAAATAAGTAGAAGAATGATAAAACTTTGCAATAAGTCTTCAAAATCATCCATACACGTGACTATATTTCATTTTATTAGTTTCATTATACCAACCCTTTAATATATTAAAAAACATGCCATTTTTGTTTGATTTTCCTTTGATAAAGACCTTTATATTATTTTAAGTAAAAACTCTAAAATGTCTCTTTCTTACTTTTAACATCAATAGTATTTTATGAAAGGGATAAAAACAATTTATGAGTGTTTATAATTGGTTATTTTGAATATTAATAAATTTATTTTATTTTTATGATTCATTTTTTAATTTTTAGTGAAAATCTAATCACCTTAATTGTTAATGTAACGCTGACACGGTACTTGTTCAAATAGTAGAAAAATCAAGTAAATGATTTTAAAAACATTAAAAGTTATTTATTTTTAGTGGAGTCATGGTGTCCCAAAACCTCTTTAGAAAATTATAATTATTAATAATGTGTTAACAAATTAGAATTTAATTAAATTACTATCATTGTTTTTTTAATTTAAATAATGTGAATAATCCTGAAAATGACATTAATGGTCTATTATTTTAAATTAAACTTTATTTAATGATTTAAATTTCATAAAAATATAATATTATTTCAAAAAAATAGGAAATTGTTTGAATATAAACTACTTTCATTTTATGTGTCACTTTTCCTTATATTGCAACTTCTATGATCCTGATAGGTATAAATTGAGTTATCAGGGTAAACATTAAATATGGTCAATGAGGGTTAAAACAAAGATATAAGGGTTAAAAAATCATCTAATCTTGAATAAATTTTAATGGATGATAATATTTAAAATTATAATTCTCCTAAATTTTAAATATATTAATTAGGTTCCACATAAACATAAAAATTAATTTTTATTAATATAATATTCCCAGTAATACCAAGGGTGACCCTCTCTTATCTCATATATGGATACCACATATCCTCTCATCATCAC
Organism: Viscum album; assembly: GCA_963277665.1. Taxonomy (NCBI): domain Eukaryota; kingdom Viridiplantae; phylum Streptophyta; class Magnoliopsida; order Santalales; family Viscaceae; genus Viscum; species Viscum album. Next base: position 1,628,979,880 of record OY728141.1, read on the forward strand.
ACTTCTTGAGGCAATTATATTGACCATACCCTGCACGAATATCTTCTTAACTTCCTTATTTACATTATATAGTTTTTGGTATTCATAAAATACCATCCATAGGGTCCCTAATAATATATCCAAAGTTGGTTCTTTGAAAAGGAGGTAACCATATCAATCTGGAATTCCCGTCTTACATTGTTTTCTACATCCTTCAATTATATGAAAAACATTACAATATAATAAAATAAGTATCTAATATATACTAATATAATGTTATTAGATTTTTATAACCTTATTTTTCTCATTTTTTTCATCAAATGCAAATCAAAACCATCATTCGTGCGTATGTATGGACAAACACCTCACAGACTATTGTATTTCATTTCTCATCACTAACATTAAAGGATGTTTGTTATAATGGATTAATTTTATATATATGATATTCAAAAAATTATTATGTTTCTGGAAATATAATATAACATCTATCTTTATACCATTCCAATAATTAAAAAATAGAATCATCACATGTGTGTATGTATGAACTACCATCTCTACATAGCGATGTACTTATTTTTTAAAAAACTACCTTTCATTACTGATCATTGGGATATTTTTAATTATGTTATTTTATGTTTATAAAGTTATAATTATTCTGTAAATATTTTATTTTATTTTATTTCTTTATTTTCCATATAACTAGAAGTAAAAAAATCTTTCAAAAAAACTAAAAGTAAAAAAAAACATTGCTTGTGTGTACGTACAGACTACCACCTCACAAACCAATGTATTTTACTTTTCATAATTAATTTCCATGGATAAATCTAAAATTTTATATTCTGCATAAAAATAATATTTATTTATTTATTATTAATTTTGAGATCAATAAATAATTACCACTTTGACCACAATCAACCTACCATGTCATTTTGCAATTATGAACTGCGCATCCACAAATCACCCAACATGAACATAGCTAATTAAGGAATTAAATATATAATTGAAATAAGTGAAATAAATAGTTTAATGATAAAGTAATAAAATTTTAAAATATTCTTAAACAACTAAATAATTAATATAATTTTATCATACATGAGTCAAAGGAAATGCATAGCAATTATGGACTCAAGGTAAGGGTTTTCTTAACTCAAGTTCCTTTCTTTAGGTTGTATCACTTCTTCAATGACATGGATATTTCATTACTATGTGAAAATTTATATCTAAATTTTTTTATTTTTTATTTAAAAAAATTGTATTTATTTCATATTTGTACATAATTAATTCTTATTTTAATTTTCATTAAAAAAGTTATGACATTTTCAATGGTGTTCTTTATGTCGACCTCATTTTTATGAGACATGATTCATGTAATGCACTATGATCTATTTTTATGGTATAAATTATTTCCTATGAATTAATTTAGACATATTAATTAATTAAACTCATGGTATTTATATATACATGTCATGTTTTTTCTTTCAATAGACTTTGATTTGAAACATAAAAAATCGGCAAAGGATTTATATTATGATCTCATTTCTTTTAGAGATTATTTGTGTAATGGATAATTTGGGGATAATTGTATAATATAATATTTTGAAACACAAATTTAGTCTTATCCTAAAGTATTTTATGAGATTTACATGATTTCATTTCATTTTTGAATCATTTGAACTTAAGATGATCAAAATGGTGTTTTTGTGAAAAAATGACTTTATTTATCTTTTTGGTTGGGAATATTTTCTCTTCTATATCCTTGATATTTAAAATATTTTGAAGAATGTACTTTTATTGAAGTCGTGATTGTTGAAATTTATTTTAAAATATGTTTTAATTTCATGATAGTTATTAAAAGGAAATCATTTAATCTTTTTCTAAATAGGTTACTTTTGGCTTTTTCCAGGAAGTGTGAAAGGGATATTTATTTTAACATTTAATAAATGAAGGGTTTTCCCTCCATTATTACTATTATTTCATTGAATTTTCTATTATTGGTTAATATTTTTATTTTCAAATCAATTTTTTTCTCAATATTCTATGAATTTTTATTTTAAATGGTATCAAAAGAAAATTTTATTTTCTCTTATTTCAAGGAAATGTTTTAAATTTTCTTTCAGAATTATTTCCATATATCTCAACATATATTAATGGTTCTTATGTTTCAATTGGTATATAATCTTGTGAAACTGTTAAATTATTTTATCTGAACGGTTTATGATGACATTTCAAATAGATTTTCTATAAACCAATTTCTTTTTCATGGGTAAATGAAGTTATCACAGTTGAGATGAAATAAAATAATCCATGTGTTTTGTTTCATAATATGGTACTTTGACATTACTGATAAAATTTGGATTGGGGAGTAAACCCAGAACCATAATGGAATTTGTCTGATATGTGATGGTTGGTTCTATTATACCCCTTAAATTAATTGGGTAATGAGATAATGTTAATTGGATAGAGGTTACTCATAATAGATTGCAGAATTATGTTACTCCTAGGAGATGAAGGAGTTTACAAATTTAAGTAACACCTAAGGGAAAACAAGTTAACTAATGTAAGTTAATCCTAATATGTTGTTGTAATTATCCTTTATAGTTTATTCTATGGTGAATGATCAATTTCCCAAAAATACATACATATTTTTCAACCTTTTCTATGAGTTATAATGTTTCCATTGATCAAGTATTTCTTTCACATGGCACATGATTGTTGAATCATATGACTCTTAACTTTTGTTAAATTTTTAATCCATGTCTCATTGTTTATTTTCCAACTTTAGATGGGTATTATTTTATTTTATTTTACACTCATGCACTTTTTTTATTTCATCACACCCTTATGATGATATTTTTCTCACTAATAACATTAAATTGTTAATGCGTAGGTTTTTCATACTCAATATTTAAGCTCACCCTTATTAAGTTTTACATTTCCCTGGGTTATAAATAATTATTTTAAATAAAATATGGAAAGATTGGTTTGATGTGTAACATCCTCATCCAACCAATTATCTTGGTCTAGTTTGGAGGTGCTGCTAATATTAGGTGACATCCCTAAAACATCAATGTCTGAAAATTAATTCCATAGGCCTACCTATACATTAGGAGACAATTTTCTATTATTTGAAACAAGAAAAGATTATAAAATAGAAATAAAAAATGAAAATTCAAAAGAAATTATATGATGCATGAGTTGTAAATAAAATGACTCAATAAAATTGTAAATAAAGAACATATTGAAGTATCAATGGAAAAAATAAACAAGTAGTAAAAGACACTAAAAATCATAACTCAACATCAAGGTGGAAACACTTTAACATCAATTAAATTACCTACACCCAAGCTCCAATAACACAAAAATACATCAAGAATCAAAATTTGAGAAATATGAAATTATCCTCATTCATATGTAACGAAAAATAGTGTCAAGATATACAAATAAGTGCATATATTAGGGGTGATTAATCATACAAAGTAGAATTTACATAAGTGACTTACCAACTCGTTCCATTTGAAAAAGAATATGTTATCTATTGGTTTAAAAAATATAATTTAAATAAAATTGAGAAACATCAAATCATTTTATCAATTTAAAAAAATTAAATAATAAATAGATATGTTTATCTTTTAATACCACTTATCATACCCAAATCATATCCATAAAACTCACACACACATACATTCTAGGTTATAGTTCTATATGCATGAGAATATACTCACTAATCCACTAATTTTTTAGTAGGGAACTAATCTCCATGTGCTACTAGTCTAGCACCACACCCGTTATTTAGGGCCACATCAATGTAGATGAACTCACACAAACTATATTTTCAATGTTTTCATGCCAATACATTTTAAATCAATCAATTATTACCTTTAGAATATTAATCAAATATCTATTGTGTGTTAAAATAAATATTGTGCTTTTAAACCCGTAAACCAATGTGTTTTTTTTTCAAAAATCATTCAATATCCAAGCTTCTTAAATTATAAAGAAATAAGGTTTTTTAATAATAAATAATCACAATTTTCCAATGAAATTAAAGTAATCGAATTTAATTATCCAATAATTCAAGTTATAGAATAAGTGGAGAAGATATAAAAGTCACCTATTTATCAACAGGTGATGACAATAAAGAATGGAATAGAAAAAACATATAGATCCAAGTTCAAAAATCATTTCCTTCAGTAGATATAATAAATATATTGTCAAAACACTTCATAGGTAATATATCTATATATAACATATTATATATATTATTTTGGGTGAGTAAATATGAGAAGATATAATGAGAACTAATAAAATAAGTACTTACCGAATGCTTTAGAGATCCAACACACCATGATTTGATAATAATGGATTTTAAATCAATGGGAATCATCAAGAATGACTAAGAGTGGAGAGGAGTTCAATATACTGAGAGAATTTGAAAAAATGTGTTCTGAGGATAAAAATAGTGTTATCTCTAGTTTTTTGAGATTTCAATTCATTTATCATTGTTAGCCCAAATGGTTTGGGAAACCATGCATCAACCATGTGCATGCTATTGTCTCTAAACCACCCCATTGCATAACTTATGCATGGATTAAAAAAATGTGTTCCACTTCTACTTTTCCCCTCTACCTCCCCTTAAAAAAATTTCTTGGTCACCTGCATGGTTCGATAAACCATGCCTTAATAATTTTCTCCACCCGTGTCCTTCTATACTAGCTAAAGGATTTCTTGGACAAAACTACATGATTTTTCCTAATTGTGACCAAACTGTTCTCTTCTAGAAACACTTCTAAAACACAACAAAATCATCCAAAAACGCCTAAAATTAAACCCCAGTATTATATAATTTCAATATAAATAGTATAATGTTTTCATAATTGAAAATTTTGGTGTTAAATTCTCCCAAATATTAAGATTTCCATCCCTATAAAGATTGATATTTATAGTGCTTTGGAAACTTTCTGGCCATTGTTCCAACATAGAGTCATCGCATTGCCAAGTATCTTATGAAATATGATCATGCTACTAAAAAATTAATATAATATGGATACTATTTCCATATAATGACTTCCTTTAGTTGTCCATAATCTATATTGGCATGTGTAACAAAGTAGAATCTAGTTTAAGATTAATATGGTCCCAGAAAAGCATATGGTTTGGATTAGGATGGTACTTATTCAATTGAGATATCCTAAATACATTGTGTATTTAGATGAATTGTAGTTCTAATGAAAAAATAATAATCTACATTGAAAATATTTTATTGTATTTCAAAAGGGTGTTTTATGAAGGAGTTAATTTTCCTTTCTTACCCAAATATCGTAGACCTTTCCTTAGAGAAACATTAAAGAAAACATGATGTCCTTTATCAAATTATAACAAACAATGAAATTGATATGCATAATATTTATAATGAATCTGAGTCATTTCCATTATTTTCCTAATCATCGGAATTTTCTGAGTTATATCTTGAACAAGACTAGTTCCCATCATTGAATATTATTCCTCCCCACCCAAAACATTCGAGACCAATAAGGACATCAAAACAATTCTTAAAAAGGATACAAATGTATCAATTCTTGATAACTATTATGGTATGATAACTCAACTCATAACAGATGATCCTCCCATGAGCCTTCGAAGTACAAAAAACAAGTTTGGATCTTATGTTATCACATTTTGACTATTAATTCATATTTTTGATCCCTTTGAGCATGATACTATGGTATCATGGTCAATTGGATACCAAAATATTTCTATTAATATCACTAAATCTTAAAGATAATAAAAGGATCTTGATCAGAGATTTTCAAAACTAGAATTCCATAGAACATTAGGACCATGTGAATATGGAGTTTTCTTATGTCTTCCACTATATTGGATTCATGAATATGGATGAGGTGAGCCAACATCGTTAGTTGATCAAGAATCACCCATATATAATCATGTTTTTGAACCATTCTTGGTAAAATTATGACAAAATTCATAGTTATATGCCCATATTTATAGATATCTATATGTAAATATTGAAATATATCAGTTGGTTGTTGTTTCGTATCATTGATTTGTTATAAATTAGGTCATCTTGAGACATACTATAGGAATTTCCTTTTTATTCCAACCCACTAGAAATGAATTCAAAAAACCCTATACATATTCTAAATAATTATGTGAATAGACCATTTTAGGTGGTGGTATGGAGAAAGAATTTGTTCTTTAAAGGAAAATAAAACAACAATCTCATCTCAAAAAAATCAACATCGAGTTCCCATATTATGGTCATCTATAAATGTTATCCACATAATTTTGTTTTTGAATAATGGTAATGAAATTTTAATCTATTCTTTGAGTATCCTTAACTATTAAAGAATGTATGGAATAAAAATCACCAAGTAACATATTTTGACATCATTCTACTCAGTTGAATCCAATGGAATATCTACAATTATGATCATCTATTCCCACTAATCATAATTTTCTTTTTCAATTTGACTATACTACATTCGGATTAAATATTCCTCCATGTAATTTCCTTTTCTAATTGTATAAATGATGTCAGATTAAAATATTTTAAGATATCTAATGAATCAACGTTATCTTAGGTTTAAATCATTTTTTAAAAGTTATGATTCAATATTTTATAGTCTATGAACACAATGAATTTATCATCTAAGAGATAATGATACCATGTTATTTTATCATAAACTACCATAGCTTGTTCCAAGTCATGGGTATTATAATTCATTTCATGAATTCACAACTATCGTGATCTATAGGATATGACATGATCTCCTTTCATGAGAAAACAATCAAAACCATATACATATGAATAAAAATAAACTACATAAATCTTACTAGTTTCTATTTAAATAATTATTTGTGTAGAAGTGATCATATCTTTGATCTAAAAAATGGATTGGTCTGAATCCTCAATCTAATGGAATGGAGGGATCTTTCTCTTTAGCAGTATCTCAAGTGGTTAATGTTATGATAAGTCCTAAATAATGTGATTAAAGTAACCTTTTGAGCCCCAAATTATTTTATCTCAAAGAAATGTTTTATTGGTTTCGATGATACAACAACTTTAATTTTGGTAAGGTATACTGATACACCTTTCATAAAGATTTCATGGTAAAGGAAGAAAACTTTTTGTATCTAGAAATTACATTTAGAGAATTTTTTAAAATTATTTATTCTCTTTTAAAATGATCAACACAATCTCTAATGTTATTCATTTTATTTAGGATTTTGGTAATACACCAAAATTCTGGTCCACAAATACCACAACAAAATATTCTAGTTATCATTGAAAGTCATGATTCATCAATTCCATAAAACTTGATGGTGCATTTTTATAACAACCCATATCTTTATTACACATTAATTCACGATTTATTATATAATATTACCCTTAATAAAACTCTAAATATTGATAAGTCTAGTGTATTTGGGAATTAGATAAATTACATAACACTTTAAATAGGAAAAAAATATCTTTATTGAAAAATTCCCTAACATGCTCACACTTAAAACTACACAGGATAACCTAAGGACATATATAAGAAAGGGGTAAACTATAAAGAATAAAAAGGGAATAAACCCGGTATAACCTGAAGATAATAATTCATGTTAGAAAATAGGTATATAAATGGGGCATAAAAATAATAGTAATCATAAACATGAATAATGAGACATGTATAACAAGATAATCATAATGAAAACATGGGGAACATGGCTACAACTTAAGACACTACATCATAAAAATAGGTATAAGATAACTTCTAAGAAATCATGATGAGAAATGTACCATAATATAAATAGGTTCACTCCATATCCTAAAATAATTTCGCATTATACTAAACATTACCCAATTCATTGGAGCACTATATAATTTTGGGCACACCCATCACTTTAATTTCATTCTCATGGTTAAGTGAGCCACATAGATCATTCAACATGTATTAATTCATCATCACATTTTATTCCATGATCAAGGAGTGTGGAATAAATACATTTAGGCAACAATTAAAATAGTTATAATTGTATAAAGGTTAACACCCTTGATAGGAAATGGGTTTGTTATTCACTACACAATTATTGTGGCATGAAATATTGCGATGAAATTGGGGCTGTAAAACTATGTCAAATAAAAATTCATAAAATTGGTTGATGATAGATAAAGGGTTCTATCATAATTTGAAAAAAATGTGTATTAATATGTACATTTAACGATATAAACCAACTTTATGAATTGGAAATATAAGGAAAAATATAATAAAGAAACATTAATAAATAAGAGAAGGTTATGATCCCTTACTTGAGTGTGTGAATCAAAATGCTTGGTAGGATCTTCTTGAGATCTTGGTGGAACCTTTTTAGGACTCTAGAGATAGGTGTGTATATTAAGTACATGATCCATGTATTTTCAGTGAATATAAATGGGATCTTGGGTGGATTTATATAGGAAAAGAGTGGGAAATTATTTATTATTTCTCAAACATAGGTTTTGGAATCAATATAATAAAATAACGAAAAACCAAAAACATCACATAGATTTTTTCAATGGTTTATTCAAAATGGTAGTTATAAAAACTATTTTATAAGTCAAAGGAATGAACATAATAAAATAATAACCTTTCTTATGTGGAAGTGAGTCATTATCTTAAAGAATTAATTTTAAAACCTTGAAATATATTAATGGTTTTGGTGTATTCATAATGGATTAATAAAATTAATCAAATAAACAAAAAATCAAATTATTTTAAAGGTAAAAATATATTTCGTAGTTTATATATTTATTGTATTTATTAAATCACGCTTGGGTCATTATGAAGTCATAATACACACCATATATTTATATCGTTTTTATTTTTTACCGAAATTTTAAACTGTCTCATAAAATTATAGAAGAATCACCATTGAATAATTTCAATGATATGATTCCAAAAATAATTTTTATTTTAACTAATGAAATTATCAAATACTTGAATTTTCACTTTTAATAATAAAATCAACATTTATTGAGGAATGTTAGGTTTTTTTACAATATTATCACTTGAACCTTTATAAAAAATTACATTTGACTTCATAAAAATTATATGATCATTAATATTTGATAAAAAATCTAATTATAATATTTTAATAAAATACTATTTATTATAAAAAAACATGAATTCATTGAAATAAATCTCTTGATTAAATTTAAATTTTAAAAAAAATTCTATTTCTATTTTGTTGTGTCAAAATAAAAATCATTTATAAAGTAAAAATAGTAGGATGAAAATATATTCATTATTATATAAAAAATTTATAAAATCATATTTCTATGGTCTACATAATACACCAAAAATTTCCATAATAGTATATTGTGTGACTGTGAGACTTTCATGGGGTTGTTTGGTAAACATGGTTTGGGTCATGATCTCAATGATCATGAACTACACCCGTAAAAGGATTCAATCCTACTTATGTTTTTGGATATCATATTGGGCTTGGTCAAGGTAAAACAACAGTTATTCTACCTCCATTGAAATCTCTAATAAATGGTCTTCATAGGTTATAATCCTTATGGTTGAGGCAATCACCTCCTTTATCTATGTGAATTAGAATTTTTAAAACCATGTATTTATACTAATCATATGATCACTATTCAATGACTATATTATCAATGGTAATGATTCTTAATGATATTTTAAATCCTATATGATATAATAAAACTAAATATATTTATGTGTTTTCTATATCCATATTACATAATAAGACATTTAAATAAAACACAAGGGGAATTTTACTTACAACTTTTCAGGTCTTTACGATCTTCCATCCTTCAAAGCTTTATCCCTCTAAATTTTCATTTCCCATACTAAGAAAGATTAGAGTAACTCTATTTCATCACCTACTTTAGTTCTCATGACTTTTCATCAAAAATTGAATTTTCTCCACAGCAATTTGACCAGGTGAATTTTTTTATTTTGTAGAACATTGTCTCTATGATCTATGATCTTCCATGGTTAATCTTAATATGAGAGATCGTTCTCCAACATTACCACCTATGGATTGAGTACATGTGAGGGGTGTGGTATGTACATTATCAAGAGGGATACGTGTATTATATCATGTACTTGATATATGTTATTTGTGAGTTCTAGTTGATATGTCACCACTCTGATGCAATCAGGGATCTCAAAGGGGATGATATATCTTGTACTAAGTTTCCCTTATTTCCAAATATCATGAAATTGTTCCATGGATATATGCATAGTAATTCAATGTCTCCAACATTGATCTCTTGGTCTCAATGATGATTTTAATCATTTCTCTTTTTTTGACTCTGAGTATCCTTGATGTCCTGATGAATAGTCTTGAAATTTTCAACCATTTCCTTATCCATTTGAGGACCTAACATTTTTTGTTCACAAAAAACATCCTAACAAGTAGGTGTTCTACACCTCATGAAATAAATGGATTCATTGGTAACTATTTGGATGCTAGAGTGGAAACTTTTATTGTATGATAACTCAACCATAGGAAGATGTTGACATCATCCTCCTTTGACGTCAATTGATCATGCTCTCAAAATGTCTTCAAATGTATGAATAATCCACTCAGATCGACCATCAGTTTCACAATGATATGTCGTACTAAAGTTCAGCTCAATGTTTAGACCATTTGGATACTTTTCTAGAATATGGAGGTGAATATTGGATATTGATTTTCTATAATCGATAGTGGTACTTCATGCATAATCACCACTTATCTAATGTATATTCATTAAATTCTATCCAATGAGGAGTCCCCTCGAGTCACAATTAAGTTATTAGCCATTTTAATATGATCCACTAGAAAACAGATAGTATTATTTCCTTGGGATGTCTTCAGAAGTCCGGTGATAAAATACATTGTTATGTTTTTCCATTTCCAAGTAGTTATGGGTATTTGCTGCATCATCCCCTTATATTTTATTATTTCTTCATTCACTTGATGATATATAAGACATATTGATTTATATTCTATTATATCTTTCCTTATATTGTCCCACTAATAGTGATCATAGATATCTAGATACATATTTGTGCTTCTCAAATTGATTTAGAATGGTGAGCTATGTGAATCATTAAAAATATCATTTGTTAACATTGGATTTATTGGAAAATATTTTCTTGGCCCAAATATTACAACACCTTCTTCATTAACATTGATCTTTGAGGATTTCTCTTTTTTTATAGATTCCACATTCTTCTAAATTCCCACATCATCTCTTTGATCATCCTTCATCTTCACTATAATGGATTAGTTTTCCATAATTTATGAAAGGATTGATAATGTTCTCTCCGTTATGATTCCCATATCCATCCATTCAAAATTTAATAAGAATGGATCCCTCTCAATTCCCATCAAATATATAATTGCATGATCCTTTATAATCATAGAATCTTCTACTTTCTTCCCTTTCCCCATATAGTGGTAAATTGAAAAGTGATAGTTATTGATCATCTCTAACCATGTTCATTGTAACATATTCAACTCTTTTGTATTGAATATATACTTGAGGGTTTTTTGATCTGTGAAGGACCCCAAAACACCCTAAGAGGGGAGGGGTGAATCAGGGTGTAAATTTTTTCTTCTAAAGTGATGTATTGTGTTCGCATGTTGGTTGGAAATTATTAAACTTGTATAATGGTTATGTGAAGTAATTTAAACGATCTTACATTGATAGACAACACATTAGTTTTACTTTCATTACTGATAATTGCTATTCCATGGATAATACATCAACAGTGTCTTGGTTGTACCTAAATCCAATAATCATCACCAGTTATGGAATAAAATAGTTTATACATAGTCACTTTGTTCCGAGAACACTACCTTTATAATATTTTAAGGAAAACGACTATCTCCATAAGAAAACATCCATCGACTACACCTAAGTAACTATTTTTGGAGAATTCTTACTCATTTTAACGACGTGAAGGTCACTTTAGTATATTCATATTTAATTCATTGTCTCTAACTAGAACGAGCCTCTACTTACACCATAGTCCTGATTCAATGAACTTGAAAGCACTGATCACACAAATCAAATACTCAAAAGCTTCTTGTGTCTCAATACAACACGTGTGCATAACATATATACTTGTTTGAATGTTATGGGATTGTCGTGTAAGATTTATTTTTCACAACACTTATATTTTGTGAAACCACACCATGAGATTCATTTAGTCTGTATAGACTCAACGAATAATTTGTAATTGATATTTAAAACATGTTGGTCTTTTGGACACAACTCTTTCATGCAGAAAAACCACTAAAACATCATTAGAAAAGTGCAAAGTCTATAACGGGGTTAGTCACATATTAATAGACCTAGATTACCATGTGAGTAATTTCCTTGCATGCCTTACCCCATGTGAATAATTCTGAATTTTATGTCGTATTTGGAACGTAAGTTCTTTGTGTTGAATTTCATATTTTTCAGGCATCTCATGCTTTTTCCATATTTTTAAGTGATTAACTTGAAACTCCAATTGTGCATAAGTCAGTTTTGATGTCACATTTGGTGTGTAAGATTATTCAATGAAAAAACATATTCTTTGTCTAATTCTTTCCTGTAACATATTTTGATGAGATTATTTCAAAACATAACTTGTGTGTGACTTTCAGATTCACCTTCATCCTTTCACACAACATCCTTTTCGAAAAAAAACTTTCCCTATTCTCAAAATTTTGGACACAAAAATATGGGAAACACTAGGAAACAACATTATCATCAATACTAAATTCATCCTAAATGTAAAAACCCCTGTATTCAAAACTACTTGATCAACCCAATGTGGATTGAAAAAAAACACAAACAAAACTCTGTTACCAGCAATGAACAACCTTGGTTCCAAAAATATCTACCTTTGTGTTTGTTGGAATCTATAGATAAAATCAATAAAGTACCAGCCACTATCAAAAACTAAAATGTGAGAGATAATTCATCTAACACTCTATGTCTATGTGAAAAGTGGTTAGTGTAGAAAACAAGAGGGTAATCTATAATTAAGTTCTCATGTTTGGGAATTCTTAAGGATTTTCAACTATGATCATTCCATTTCCTCATAACACTAAATTATTATCATGTCACAAAGCCATTTCATATTATTTCCTCATAACATTGAATTTAATCATATCATAGAATAATTGCATGGTTGGTCAAAAACCTGCAACAAGAAAACCATAAAAATGTTAAATTTCTCATTCTCCCCCTTTGTAACATTCTCACCCCTGGTAATAATGAATTTCTCCATTATCCCTGATTGGAAATAATCTAAAAGAACCTATATTTGAACTTATAAAGCTCTGAAAAACACTCCCCCTAGAGAGTATCTCCCCCATAAACATTAATCACTTATACAGACTAATTAAAATAGTTAACACAAAATTGAGAAAAGGAAATATACATAACCACCTCATGCACTGGGAGGTTCCTGAACACTGAGGTTCAACCAATGTTTCTCAAAAACATGTGTATCCAATGGATTAGTTAGAATATCAACCAATTTGTCACCAGCTCCAACATGATCCATTCTAATCAGACCTTGTTCAACCGTTTTTCTTGATTATGTGATATATGATCTCATTATTTTTTTGTATGAGAGTGATGAAATCAATTATATATAAGATCAATCACACTCTTTTTGTCACTATGAATCACCTTCGGTTGTTTCACCTCATACCCAATATCAATCAATTTTTATTCATCTTAAATAGATTAATGCATTCCATTATAGAGAAGATATACTCGGCTTCATCCATGCTAAGATAAGTGATTTCATCTTTCTTTCTTAACCATCCCACACAATTTTTTCCTATAAACAATTCTCTATAACGTGTGGAATTTATATCAACCACATCTCTAGCCTAGAAAGCATCATTAAAAGTCCATAACTTATTATCTATTTCTATAGGAATGTATAGCCCATATTTGAGTGTACATTGAATATATCTCATGATTCATTTAACTACTTCCAAATTATATTCTTTCAGATTAAATTGAAATTGGGTGGATGAGCATGTTGCAAAGAAAATATATGGTCATGTTACACTCAAGTATAATAAGCTTCCAATGATTGTCGTAAACATGGTGGGAAGCACATAAGTCGCATCCTCATATTTTCCCAGTTCTTCCCCAATTGTAATCAGAGTCGATATTATTTTGGACTCTTTAATGTTGAATTTTTTCAAAATATATATTTCATATTTATCTATAGAAATGAAAGTGTATTCATTATGTTGAATACCCTATAGCCCGAGGAAGTATATGAGTTCTCAAATCATATAAATTTCGAATTATGATTTCATTTGATTAAAACTTTTTTCCACTGATCCTCACCTTCTTCCGAAAAATATAATATCATTCACATACGGAATCACCATAAATTGATCTTTCTTATTATTTTTCACATATATATTATGGTCCACACCTCCAATTTTATGTTCAAACATCTTTGTATAAGAATCCAGTCGAGAATACCATGCTCATGGTTCCTTCTTCAGACCATGGAGTTCCTTTACAATCTACAAACCATCCTTTCATCATTTTCTATCAAAAAACCCACTGGTTGTTCAATATAAACATATTATTCAGGAAAACCATTTATGAATTCTATTTTGACATCAGTCTAAAAAAACATGGTTCCCTTTTTAAATTTTCATGGAAAAAAAAGACAAATCGACTCTAGTATAGCAACTGGGGTAAATTTTTCATTCACATCAATACCTTAAATCTATGCATATCCTTTATGCACCAAGCACGCCTTATTTATAATCACATTTCTATGATCATATTTTTTTTATTCATCCACTTTGTTCTAATCACATTTTTATTTTAATGTATTTCAACAAGATCCTATGTCCAGTTCTTGTCAATCTCATCAAGTTTTTCACTCATGGATTTAACTGAAGATTCATATTTTGTAGCTTCTTCAAATAATGTTGGATTCATTGTAGATAGGAATTAATAATTTTCTTTATTACTTGATCTCCTTGTTTATTTGGGGTGATACAAACCCTAATGATGTGGGATTAATCAGATTCTGCTCTTTTATTTTCCCTGTAAGGTTTTGTTGATGTTTTTTTACCCATGTTTTCATCTTATTATTCTTCTTCTGAATCAACTTTTATTTTTGAGTTCTCCAACTGTTTTACAAGCCTTATAATATTTCTAAAATTTAATCAGTCCTTTTACATTATCTTTATCATCTTATATCATATAAAAAAAATGGGATTCCTGGTGAATTTTTGGATTTACATTCAATAATCTTAACATCACTACTTTCCATAATATTTCCAAGATGATTATTGTATCCATTTATTGTCTCTGGTATTCATTGAATATCAAAGGAATATTACCCCTTCTACCACATCACCATATTTTTCTTGATAGTATTCTTTGTTTTAGATGATTAATTTACTTCCGAAAACATGAAAATACTTCAGAGAGCGATTCCTTCCATGTCCCAACTATTAGCTCGGGATGGCTATGGAAAAGATAGGAGAGGGGGTGAATTGTACCCTTTTAAAAATAATGACAACATTAAAATGTCCCTCTTGAAATAAATAGATAATTTCCTTCTCACTTAAATTTGATCAAGAAATGGAAATAATTAAAGGAAAATAGAACATGGATGTATAGTGGTTTGCGACATAGAAATACCTTAGTCCACTTCACCATATCTCTATGCTATGAGCTTGGTGGTTTTCACTAGTAGGTCCTCTTATCACAAGACCTTCCATAACAGAGTACTGGTAGTTGAAACCTTACAAAGATTTTATTGGGCCTTATAGTTCTTTTATAGGGAACTGTAATATCCACATCTTAGTCTGAGAAGCTTACACTCCACCATGACCAAGTCTGAGAATCCTATACTCCACAAAATCAAAAGACATTAATTTTCTTGATGGTAAAGGATGAACATAATATTTAAGTAGTAACTGTCCGATGAAATTAGATCTTCAATATAGCACCACAACAGCAACAAAATAAGATTCAATGTCGAACGTGCTACTTTATCTTTAAACAACAGCAAATAGATTATACAATTTTTCTTCAGGATACATTCATCTATACACCGTGAGAGAATAAGAATGAACCAAGAATTTTAATTTTCTATTCAATAGCTTCGAGCTTTAATATGAATATTTTCAATGCCTCTATTTTAACATATTATTCATGTCTCCACTTTTCTTAATTATGTATATTCATTTCTTGATAGAGATGGATATATAGACAAAATAAATATCCTATAGTTGTAACATTTTTCCTCTTCCTTAGGATACAAAAAATAAATATAGTTAATATCCATCATAAATATCTTCAAGAATAGTGTATCACTATCGCCTCTTTGTTCTTATAGAACAAATATCTAATAAATGCAATCAAAAAAAATTGAATAACTCCTCCAACAATATATCCATAATAATAGAAGTGTTTAACATTTTAAAACCCCCATTTAAATCCATTCAAACCACATTATATATAGTTGAAATAGTTCCTAAAAAATACTCATACAATAAATCATGATTATTTGAAATAAAAATTTTCAATGAGATTCATAATGTCCCTTATAAATTTGAATGATTTAATCTGTTCCATGCGAGCCTTTTTATCAGTGGTAAAATGGATTTATAATTATCTATATTTCTATGAATACCATTGGATAAATCATTAAAAATAATGAGGATTTAAACCAAAATCATTGAAAATTAAAACAGAGGGTTCCTTCATGTAATGTCAAAATTAAATACATAGGGTTCAATGATGTACTGTATGGTTCCATTACATAGCATAGGGTTCCTACCAACATATGCTTATGTATCCATACTTCAATTTTCAAGTAAGATAGGGACAAAAAATCAGCATAGGGATGATGATCTATACATTCTTCCTTGTCAATATAAAATCCCAAATGTTACATTGATTAACCATATGTTCAACTTCCTGAAAGTAGGCTATGAATAGTAATTTCAGACTCTAATATAGGGATGATATTCCTTACGTTTCTCATTCCCCAAAAGTAATGGTTCTCGATCCATACGTAAACTATTAAGAGTAGGGTTGATGATACATATGCACATTTATCAAATTTAGGTTTCATTCATTATGTTACGCTTACTAATGTAGAGTGTAAACAGTGTTTCTAGAAAACGTAAACACCTCAACTGCATAATTCACAAAATTTTTGGAGATCTTTACCATAAAATTAATCCTTAATACCACAAGACTTATTTTAATTAAATCTCACGATCTTTACAAATATTCAATAAAAGAATCGATCTAACTTCTACAACTCCCAATCTCATCAAAAAAATAGAAGGAATAAAATTCTGGAAAACTGTAGTTGGGAAACTGCATTCCCAACCTTCGGTGAATTTATTGACCATCCAAACCACATTTTCATTCTTTGATGTAAACTGATGAAATCAAGATAAAATTGTTGATGTCCAGATCATCATGTTCTGAGAAATTCTGACATCTGTAGAATAGGAAGAAAAATAAATACTATAGGATTTCAAATCTATTCACTGGAAATCTTATAATACCCTCTGTGATTTTTTGAACCATCAAAACAATTGAATAGTTTTTTGATATAAATAGATTAAATGAAGATAATCTTCTTATATTTACAATTCAATAAACTTTGTAATAATCTAGTAACAATTTCTCCAGATATAAAATAAATATATTAATATACTAAATCTAAAACAGTTTAGAAATTAATTAGAAAAAAATATTAACGGGTAGAATTAATTATCAAAGCTAAATCAAAATGGGAATGAAAACGAGTCACTCAAAAATATCCCCCTTATTGATAATTAAAAACCCCTTACTAACTACCCCCCCCATTTGGTAAGAACCCAAAAGATATGATCTTGAGTAAATTAAATAACACAATATATTTACCCTTTTATAAAAAAAATTGGAATATGAGATTTAAGGATAAATAAATAAATAAACAAATAAATAAAATGAAATTTGAAAAACTAAATTTTATTCCCCCTTTTTATAAATATTTAAAACTTGGAAAATAATTTTTTAACATATTAAAATTTTGAAAAAAATAATTAAGAATTTTAAATTTGAAAAAATAATTTTTTAATTATATAAAATTTGATAAATAGTTCTTTTAAGTATTTAAAATTTGAAAATAATTTTTTTAGGTACTTAAATTTTGAAATATTGTTTTTTAAGTATTTAAAATTTGAAAAATTATTTTTTAAAGTCTTTAGAATTTGATAATTAATTATTTAATATATTTAGAATTTGAAAAATAACTTTTATAAGTATTTAAAATTTAAAATATATATTTTTTATTTTTTAAAAATTTGAAAAAAATAATTATGTATTTAAAATTTGAAAAATTAATTTTCTTTGGGAAAAAAATTAATTTGAAATTTTTTTATTGCTTTTTAAATATTAAAAAGACGAGTTTTTTCAAAATACTTTATAAATACATAAAAAATGTTAATACCCCCTAAATTCAAGTTTCCTTCAAAAATATAAATAGATATATTCAAGGATATAGGAAAACATTTATAATATTATTCAATGAATAACCAGGGATTGTAATGAATGTGTTAAACCATTTAATTCATGGCATAATAATGAAACATTTAAACACACGCTAAATTTTAAAAATAACTCCCCCGATGACCAACAATAAATATTTATGATATTCAAAAAATTTAAATAAATGATTTCCATGAAATATAAATAAAATATTTATAATAAATAAATAAATAATGGATTTTAAATAATTTAATTAAAATTTTTCTTATTCCATAAAGTACAAAAACATTTTAATCTAATAATGAAATAAATTGTCCAAAATTTAAAGAGATTAATTTATCATTTGAAATTAATTTAAATTATCAACATTGAAGACATGCTTACATGCGAGATAAATATTAATAGAACCATCGATGGTCATTTATTAATAAAACAAATTAAAAAATTAATTCATTTGACAAAATAATAGTGTGAAAGGATTTAATTTTTTGGAATTAGAATAATAATTAAATATAGTGGAATAAAATATAAAATGTTAAAAAATTTCTCCCCATCTATAAAATAGTTAGTGCATTAATATTGAATATTAAAATTGAAAATAAAATACATTCCAAATTAATCATTCCAACTCTAATTAAGATTCTATATAATACAATAAGAATTATGAATATAATAAATTAACATAATCTTCAAGCATCCACTTGATGATATAACTATGACGTTTAGTGGAGCATACCTGAAAAATATCAAATACAAGTTCCTTTTGGTGCCTATATACTTTTGGGTCTGGCAGTGTTAGCAATTAATGATTTTGGTAAGAAAATATGTTTATCTACATTAAAAATGTTATAATTAAATCTAGATAAGGATTTTGAATAATGAACATGCTTGACACCACAAAATTGATGTTCTCTAAAATAAAATTCATTATTATAATTTCAATTATTACCACTATAAAAACATTTAACTATTGACATACTTTTTCTGTTTAAACCCGGAACAAAATAATTCTTATATAATTCTGGATTTTCTCCATTACAACCAATACTGAGTATTCCTTTTTGAATTTTATTTTTACCAAGAATTTGATTCAAATAATTCTATCTCTTAATAACCATACTTCAATCTTTATTTAAATTATCAAATTCATCTAACAATTATTTAATTTAATTTCATGCAGATCACAAGAACTTTTGGAAGAATATGATATTAAATTAGCAATCTGTTTTGAAAAAAATTCATTATCAACTGATACAAAAATATAATATTTTATCATATTTTTAGGCTCTTTTATTAAAGAAACAAATTTTTCTTGAATAATACAGCAAAAATTTTAAGTTCCTCATAAGAAAATATTTCATAATTAGAACTTTCAAAGTAAAAATATCATACCTTATCAGTATGAGCCATAAGACATAGATAATAATTTTGTTTTCCTTCATAGATTTTTAGTTTGTAGTAGATTTATCACTTAAATCGTCATATGAATTACTAGTCATCGTCAATCCTTTAGTTCATTTTCATTTATATTCACCTTTCCATTGAGCATTATGAAATGGACAGTCAGGTCTCAAATGACCTTTCTTCTTACACTCATAGCGTCTAACATCATTCTCCTTATTAAACTACAATTTTTTGTTTCTCCTTTCAAATACATTTCTAAAAAATTATCAAGATGTGGTACCTCATAACTTGAACCTGAATGACAAGAATCGGAATTAGAAAATTCATCCATTGAAATTTTGAGTTCAGTTGTTTCCTTTTTGATACAAATATTATTTCTAGTTGATATTCCATTCCACTTACTCTTTAAAACTATATGTACATTTAACTCATGATCTGGTTCTGTAATTAGAGATCCCAAGGTAGTAGCATCATTAAAAACTTCTGTAAATATTTCATTCATCTAATTGATGCTCTCATATTCCTGCATTCTGAATGTTTTAAATTTAATTTTTGCAGTTTTGTACCTTAGTTGTCTCAAATTTTTAGTTCCTTCATATAAAACCACAATAGTCTACCACATCTCATAGGCAGTAGAACACTGAGAAACACGATTAAATTCATCAGGACCAAGACCACATATAATTGAATTTATGGGTTTGGAATAAAATCATACTCATCTTCCATAGTAGCAACCCACTTTTATGATTCTCCATGGATTTCATAAGGTTTGAAAATATTTATATAAACATTGAATTCATGATTCTTCAAATAGATAGTCATGTAACCTTTCCAACTTCTATATTATCACCATTAAAATAAGGATCAAGGATCAACGATATACCTTCTATGAAATTTTCCATTGATATTTTTATTCATCTAAATCTTTACCATGGGCTTATTAAACGCAAAAAAATCTTCAATATTCCAAAATATTTCAACCGATAATACCAATTGATAGGTTGGTATAGCTATGATGAAGACAAAAGAGGGGGTGAATTGTATCCTTTTAAAAATCTTAACTATATTAAAATGTCCCTCCTGAAATAAAACGATTCTTTCCTTTTCTCTTAAAGTTGATCAATTAGAAAAAATAAATAAAGTAAAAGAACACAAGGATGTATTGTGGTTCAGGGAACAAAAATCCATTAGTCCACTCCACTAACTCTATACTCCACAATCGTGGTGATTTTCACTAGTAGGTCCTCTTATCACAATACCTTCCACAGCTAAGTACATGCAGTTGAAACCTTACAAGGATTCTATAGGTCCTTCTGGTTCTTTTAGAGGGAATTGAAATATCCAAAGCTTAGTTAGAGTAGCTGACACTCCCCCACAACTGATTTCGGGCAGCCGATACTCTTCTAAATCAATAGATATTGAATTTTTTTAAGGTATAGTTTGAACTTCACAGTTCCAGCAGTCACTAGTAGATGAAATCAGATCTTCAATATAGCACAAAAAACCAGAAAAATAATCTTTAAATTTGAATTGGATTCTTCATCTTCAAACAGAATCAAATATATTAGACAATGGTTGTTTAGGCTTCTTTCATCTTTAAACCATGAGATAATAATAATGAATAATGAATTTCAATTCTCTCTTCAAAAGCACCAATCTTTAATATGAATATTTTCAGCACTATCTTTTTAATTATGTTCATGTCTCCAATTTTTTTGTTGTGCAAATATTTTCCTGCTATAGATAGATATATATATATATATATTGAATAAATATCTATAAATTGTAAAATAATTCATCTTCCTTAGGATACTCAGAATAAATATACTTAATATCCTTCATAAATATCTCTAAGAAGAGAGTATCACCGTTTCCCCTTTATTCTAGTAGAATAAATCTCTTATAAATTCATTCCAAATAAATTGAATAACTCCTCCAATAATATATCCATAATAATAATAGTGTTGAAAAATTTAAAACACTAATTAAAATTCTTTGAAAACAATTTAATTATACTTCAAACAGTTATTGAAAAATAGCCTCACAATAAATCATGAATATCTGAAATCAAATAATTCAAAGAGATTCACAACGCCCCTTATAAATATGGATCATTTAATCTGTTCCATGTGATCCTTTGAATCAGTCATAAAACTATTTTATAAAAATCATTAATAATAAGAATACTAGTTCAGAAATCATGAAAAATATTGAGTATTTAAAATAGTGTCATTGAAAATTAAAATTTAGGGTTCTTTCAAGTAATGAAAAAAATTCTGAACGTAGGTTTTAACTATTTAGTGTATGGTTCCTTTATGTAGCATAGGATTCCTACCAACGTATGGTTCCATATCCATACTTCCATCTACACAAAACTTAGGGATAAAAAATTAATATAGGGATAATGATCCACACATTCATTCTTGTCAGTATAAAATCCAAAATGTAACATTGATTAACCATAAATTCATATTCCTGAACCTAGGGTATGAATAGTAATTATAGACTCCAACATAGAGTTGATATTCCTTACATTTATAATTACCTGAATGTAGGTTTTTCGATCTGTATGAAAACTATTACTCTTAGGGTTGATAATCTATATGGGTATTTATCATACATAGGGTTCATTCGTTACATTACGCATATCAACGTAGGGTATGAACATAGTTTCTGGAAAATGTGAACACCCTAACTTCATACGTCACTATTTTTTTGAGCCCTTTACCATTATATTAATCCTTAATCCCACAAGACTTATTTTTATTACATCTCATGATATTTCCAATGGTTTAAGAAAATAATCAATCTGACATCTACAACTCCTGATATCATTGAAAAACTAAAGCAATAACATTCTAGAAAAATGCAACTGGGAAACTTCATTCCCAATCATCAGTGAATTTATTGACCATCCAAACCAATTTTTCATCCTTTGATGTAAACTAATGAAATCAAGATAAACTTATTGAATTTTTATCTCTCCAGGTTTCACTACTGGAAATACAGGTTTCCCAATGGTTCTAAACCATTGGGAAAAGCTGTAGAACCGTTGGAATATGTTATACCAACAGTTCTGCAAACCGCAGGGAAGTAAGCCGTTGGGAAAGATTTTCCCAATGGTTTATAGTGAACCATTGGGATAGGGTGGGGAAAAATTAACATATCCCAATGGTTATGCCAAACCGTTGGGAAAGCCCAAGCAGTCTCCTCTTTCCCAACAGTTTCTTAACCGTTGGGAAAAGTTTTTTACCAACGGTTCATAGAACCGTTGGTAAAAAACCCAGAGATGCTATGCCAACAGTTTGAAACCTTTGGCATAGCCTATGCTATGAAAATTGCACAGAAGCTTGCAATTTTCAAAGCAGCTCTGTAATTTTCCCACCAGGTCTTATTTTTTGTATTCCCTATCATTTTCAATCCAATTATTGTACCTTCAATAAACTAACGCATACATATACAATTATTGTACCTGCAATAACAAACTAACACATACATATAGAGAACAAATTCAAACACATTTAACATATAATGCATCATATAACTATACACATCCATAATTAAATTAGAATTCATAACGTAATTATAAACATACATAATTCATTTAAAATTCAATTTAAAATTTAGATGACAATTATATGTGGAATCTGGAATTCAATTCATAATTTGATCAGTTTTTCGTATACCATATATTTTTAACTGAAATGATGTCCATTTTAAACAAAATACATACACTTGGAGTGATACCGAACATGTCGTGCCTTGTATTGAGGCAAGGTTAACTCATACACATCAGAAATGACCCATCGATCATTGTCCTAAAGTATCAATATATTCCAAAAGCGTTTGATCGGTTTTCCATATGCCAGTTGATGTTTTTCATTTAAAATGACGTCCTTTTGAAACAAAAGACAGACACTTTGAGTGGTTTCGGCCACACCAAATCTCAGATTGAGGCGGGGTTGAGTCAAACACATCACATATGACCCATTGATCATTATCCTAAAGTTTTAATGGAAACCAAATGAGTTTGGTTGGATTTTCTTTAAGTACATAAAATGTTGTCCATTTTAAACAAAAGATAGCCACTTAGAGTGATCTCGGCCACACAGTGCCTCAGATTAAGGTAGGTTTGACTCATACATGTCACATATGACCATTGGATCATTGTCCTAAAGCAGCAACACATTTCGAATGCGTTTGGTCGGTTTTCTGTATGTCAGTTGTTCTTTTCACTTATAATCTTGTCCATTTTAAACAAAAGAGAGACACTCTAAATGGTGTCGGCCACACCACGCCTCAGATTAAGGAGGGGTTGACTCATACACATCACATATGACCCATGGATCGTTGTGATAAAGTATCGAGACAATACGAATGTGTTTGGTCGGTTTTCCATACGTCAGTTGATGTTTTTAACTTAAAATGGCGTCCTTTTGAAACAAAAGACCGACACTTTGAGTGGTGCCAGCCACACCATGTCTCATATTCAGGAAGGGTTGATTCGTACACATCACACATGACCCATGGATCGTTCTCCTAAAGTTACAATGGAAACCGAATGCATTTGGTCAGTAATCTGTATGTACTTAAAATATTGTCCATTTAAAACAAAAGAGAGCCACTTAGAGTGATCCCGGCCACACAGTGCCTCATATTAAGGTGGGGTTGACTCATACATGTCACATATGACCCATGGATTGTTTTACAAAAGAATCAACACATTTTGAAAGCGTTTGGTCGATTTTTTGTATGTCAGTTGTTCCTTTCACTTATAATCCTATCCATTTTAAACAAAAGATAGACACTATGAATGGTGTCAGCCACACGACACCTCGGATTGAGGCGAGGTTGACTCGTACACGTCATATATTATCCATGGATCATTGTGATAAAGGATTTACACAATCCATTTGCGTTTGGTCAGTTTTCCGTATGCCAGTTGATGTTTTTCACTTAAAATGGCGTCCTTTTGAAACAAAAGACAGACACTTTGAGTGGTTCCGGCCACACCACATCCCAGATTGAGGCGGGGTTGATTCGTACATGTCACATATGACCCATGGATCATTCTCCTAAAGTTTTAATGGATACCGAATGTGTTTGGTCGGTTTTCTGTATGTACTTAAAATGTTGTCCATTTTAAACAAAAGGGAACCACTTAGAGTGATTCCGGCCACACCGTGCCTCTAATTGAGACCAGGTTGACTCTTAAACGTCACATATGACCCATGGATTGTTGATCTAAATCATCAACACATTTCGAATGCGTTTGGTCCGTTTTTCGTATGTCAGTTGTTCTTTTCACTTATAATCCTATCCATTTTAAACAAAAGAGAGACATTGTGAATGGTTTCGGCCACACCGCGCCTCGGATTGAGGTGGGGTTGACTCGTACGCATCACATATGACCCATGGATCGTTTTCCTAAAGCATCAACACATTTCGAATGCGTTTGGTCAGTTCTTCGTATGTCAATTTTTCTTTTCACTTATAATCCTGTCCATTTGAAACAAAAGAGAGACACTTTGAATGGTGTCGACCACACCGCGCCTCAGATTGAGGTGGGGTTGAATCGTACACGTCACATATGACCCATGGATCATTGTGTTAAATTATCAACACAATCAGAATCTGTTTGGTCATTTTTTCGTATGTACTTAAAATGTTGACCATTTTAAACAAAAGAGAGACACTGTGAATGGTGCCCGCCACACCGCGCCTCAGATTAAGGCGGGTTTGACTCGTACACGTCACATATGACCCATGCATTCTTTTCCTAAATAATCAACACATTTCGAATGTGTTTTCTTGGTTTTTTGTATGTCAGTTGTTTTTTTCACTTATAATCCTGTCCATTTAAAACAAAAAAGAGACACTGTGAATGGTATTTGCCACACCGTGCCTCATATTGAGGCGGGGTTGACTCATACACGTCACATATGACCCATGTATTGTTTTTCTAAAGTATCGACATAATCCGAATGCATTTGGTCAGTTTCCGTATTCCAGTTGATGTTTTTCACTTAAAAAGACTCCTTTTGAAACAAAAGACAGACACTTTGAGTGGTGTTGGCCACACCGCATCTCATATTGAGGCGGGGTTTATTTTTACACGTCACATATGACCCATGGATCGTTCTCCTAAAGTTTCATCGGAAACCGAATGCGTTTGGTCGGTTTTCTGTATGTACTTAAAATGATGTCCATTTTAAACAAAAGGGAGACACCTAGAGTGATCCTGGACACACTATGCCTCAGATTGAGCCTGTATTGACTCGTACACATCACATATGACCCATTGATCGTTTTACTAAAGCATCAACACATTTCGAATGCGTTTGGTTAGTTTTTCGTATGTCAATTGTTCTTTTCACTTATAATCCTGTCCATTTTAAACAAAAGAGAGACACTGTGAATGTTGTCGGCCACACTGCACCTCGGATTGAGGCGGGGTTTACTCTTACACATTACATATGACCCATAGATTGTGGTCCTAAAGTATCGACACAATCTGTATGTGTTTCGTTAGTTTTCCATATGCTAGTTGATGTTTTTCAATTAAAATGACGTCCTTTTGAAGCAAAAGATAGACACATTGATTGGTGTCGGCCACACCGCATCTCAGATTGAGGCAAGGTTGATCTTTACACGTCACATATGACCCATGGATCATTCTCCTAAAGTTTCAACGGAAACCGAATGCTTTTTGTCAATTTTCTGTATGTTCTTAAAATGTTGTCCATTTTAAACAAAAGGGATCCACTTAGAGTGATCCTGGCCACATCATGCCTCGGATTGAGCCTGGGTTGACTCGTACACGTCACATATGACCCATGGATCGTTGTCCTAAATAATCAATACATTTCGAATGCATTTGGTCTATTTTTCGTATGTCAGTTGTTCTTTTCACTTATAATTCTGCCCATTTTAAACAAAAGAGAGACACTGTGAATGGTGTCAGCCACACCACGCCTCAGATTGAGGTGGGGTTGACTCGTACACATCACATATGACCCATGGATCATTGTTCTAAGGTATCTACACAATCCAAATGTGTTTGGTTGGTTTTCCGTATGCCAGTTGATGTTTTTCAATTAAAATGGTGTCCTTTTGAAACAAAAGAGAGACACATTGAATGGTGTCGGCCACATTGTGCCTCGTATTGAGGCGTGGTTGACTCGTACACGTCACATATGACCCATGGATCATTGTTCAAAAGTATCAACACAATTAGAATCCATTTGGTCAGTTTTCCGTATGTACTTAAAATGCTGTCCATTTTAAATAAAAGAGAGACACTGTGAATGGTGCCGGCCACACCGCGCCTCAAATTAAGGCAGGAATGACTCGTACACATCACATATGACCCATGGATCATTGTCCTAAAGCATCAACATATTTTGAAAGCGTTTGGTCAGTTTTCCGTATGTCAGTTGTTCTTTTCACTTATAATCCTGTCCATTTTAAACAAAAGAGAGACACTGTGAATGGTGTCGGCCACACCATGCCTCGGATTGAGGCAGGGTTGACTCGTACACGTCACATATGACCCATGGATCCTTGTGCTAATGTATCGACACAATCCGAATGCATTTGGTCAGTTTTCCGTATGCAAGTTGATGTTTTTCACTTAAAATGACGTTCTTTTTGAAACAAAAGACAGACACTTTGAGTGGTCCAGCCACACCGTGTCTCAGATTGAGGCATAATTTGTTCTTACACATCACATATGACCCATGGATTGTTCTCCTAAAGTTGAAACAGAAACTGAATGCGTTTGGTCGGTTTTCTGTATGTACTTAAAATGTTGTCCATTTTAAACAAAAGGGGGCCACTTATAGTGATCCTGTCCACACCATGCCTCTAATTGATCACAGATTGACTCGTACACATCACATATGACCCATGGATCGTTATCCTAAAGTATCAATTCATTTAAAATGCGTTTGGTCGGTTTTTCGTATGTCAGTTGTTATTTTCACTTATAATCCTGTCCATTTTAAACAAAAGAGAGACATTGTGAATGGTGTCAGACACACCGTGCCTCAGATTGAGGCAGGGTTGACTCTTACACATCACATATGATCCATGGATCATTTTACTAAAGCATCAACACATTTTCAATGTGTTTGGTCAGTTTTCTGTATGTCAGTTGTTCTTTTCACTTGTAATCTTGTCTATTTTAAACAAAAGAGAGACAATATGAATGGTGTCAGCCACACCGCACCTCGTATTGAGGCGGGGTTGACTTTTAAACGTCACATATGACCCATTTATTGTTTTTCTAAAGTATCGACACAATCTGAAAGCATTTGGTCGGTTTTCCGTATGCCAGTAGATGTTTTTCACTTAAAACGTCGTCCTTTTGAAACAAAAGAAAGACACTTTGAGTGGTGTCGGCCATACTGCGTCTCAAATTTGAGGGGGGTTGATTCGTACATGTCACATATGACCCATGGATCTTTCTCCTAAAGTTTCAAAAGAAACCGAATGCGTTTGGTCAGTTTTCCGTATGTACTTAAAATGTTATCCATTTTAAACAAAAGGGAGACACTTTGAGTGATCCCGGCCACACCGTGCCTCGTATTGAGCCCAAGTTGACTCATACAAGTCACATATGACCCATTGATCGTTTTCCTAAAGCATCAACACATTTCAAATGAGTTTGGTCAGTTTTTCGTATTCCAGTTGTTCTTTTCACTTATAATCATGTCCATTTTAAACAAAAGAGACACACTGTAAATGATTTTGGCCACACCGTGCCTCGGATTGAGGCGATGTTGACTCTTGCACGTCACATATGACCCATGGATCATTGTGCTAATGTATCGACACAATCCGAATGCATTTGGTCGGTTTTCCATATTCCAGTTGATGTTTTTCAATTAAAATGATGTCCTTTTGAAATAAAAGACAAGAACTTTGAGTAGTGCCAGCCACAACGAATCTCAAATTGAGGCGGGGTTGATTCGTACACGTCACATATGACCCAGGGATCATTATCCTAAATTTTCAACAGAAACCGAATGCGTTTGGTTGGTTTTCCGTATGTACTTAAAATGTTTTCCATTTTAAACAAAAGGGATCCACTTAGAGTGATCCCGGCCACACCGTGCCTCGGATTGAGCCCGGGATGACTCATACACGTTACATATGACCCATGGATCGTTTTCCTAAAGCATTAATAAATTTAGAATGCGTTTTGTTGGTTTTTTGTATGTCAGTTGTTCTTTTAACTTATAATCCTATCCATTTTAAACAAAAGAGAGACACTGTGAATGGTGTCAGCTACACCACACCTCATATTGAGGCAGGGCTGACTCGTACACATCACATATGACCCATGGATCATTTTTCTAAAGTATAGACACAATCTGATTGAGTTTGGTCAGTTTTCCGTATGCTAGTTGATGTTTTTCAATTAAAATGACGTCCTTTTGAAACAAAAGAGAGACACTTTGAATGGTGATGGCCTCACCGCACCTCAGATTGAGGCTGGGTTGACTCGTACATTTCACATATGACACATTGATTGTTGTGCTAAAGTATCAACACCATCAGAATCCGTTTGGTCGGTTTTCCGTATGTACTTAAAATGTTGTCCATTTTAAACAAAAGAGAGACACTGTGAATGGTTCTGGACACACCGCACCTCAGATCAAGGCGGGGTTGACTCATACACGTCACATATGACCCATGGATCGTTTTTCTAAAGCATAATCACATTTTAAACGCGTTTGGTCAGTTTTTCGTGTGTCAGTTGTTCTTTTCACTTATAATCCTATCCATTTTAAACAAAAGAGAGTCGCTGTGAATGGTGTCGGCCACACCATGCCTCGTATTGAGGCGGGGTTGACTCGTACACATCGCATATGACCCATGGATCATTGTACTAAAGTATCGACACAATACTAATGCATTTGGTCGGTTTTCCGTATGCCAGTTGATGTTTTTCAATTAAAATGACGTCCTTTTGAAATAGAAGACGGACACTTTGAGTGGTTCCAGCCACACCGCGTATCAGATTGAGGTGGGGTTGATTTGTACACATCACATATGACCCATGGATCATTCTCCTAATGTTTCAATGGAAACCAAATGTGTTTGGTTGGTTTTCTGTATGTACTTAAAATGTTGTCAATTTTAAACAAAAGGGAGCCACTTTGAGTGATCCCAGCCACTCCGTGCCTCGGATTGAGCCCAGGATTCGTACACGGCACATATGAACCATGGATCGTTGTTCTAAAGCATCAACACATTTAGAATTCTTTTATTTAGTTATTTGTATGTCATTTGTTCTTTTCACTTATAGTCCTGTCCATTTTAAACAAAAGAGAGACATTATGAATGGTGTCATCCATACCGCACCTCAGATTGAGGTGGGGTTGACTTGTACACGTCACATATGACCCATGGATTGTTGTGATAAAGTATCGACACAATCCAAATGCATTTGGTCGGTTTTCCGTATGCCAGTTGATGTTTTTCAATTAAAATGAACTCCTTTTGAAACAAAAGACAGACACGTTGAGTGGTGCCGGCCACACCACATCTCAGATTGAGGCGGGGTTGATTTGTACATATCACATATGACCAATGGATCATTCTCCTAATGTTTCAATAGAAACCGAATGCGTTTTGTCGGTTTTCCATATGTACTTAAATTTTTTTCCATTTTATGAGAATCCCCATGTGTCTATTAGTGGAATGGTATTTACATAAAATCTTGTGGACATTCATATAGAATATTTTTATATCATTCTTAGTATGGATTAGATTTTAATTTATCATGCTATGAAACATTTCGGAGCTAACAATGTCATGCCCAATGAATACATCTCTTTTATAACATACAAGGAATCTATGATATTGATTAGATGTGTAAATGTGATTTACATTGATTATAATTATGAAAATAAATAAAATATATATTATAGATTTTCTAGTAGTAAATGAAATCAAGGAGGGTGGGGGCTGTCTGGCGGGGCAGTCCAGGGGGCTGTCCGGTGGGTGTCTGGGGACCAAGGAGGAGGGTGGGGGATGTGCGGGGGGCTGTCCGGGGGGTGTTCTAGGTGTTGTCCGGGGTCCAAGGAGAAGGGTGGGGGGCTGTCCAGGGGGTTGTCTGGGGGGCTGTCCGGGGTCCAGGGAGGAGGGTGGGGGGGGGGGGCTGTTCGGGGGGTTGTCCAGGGGATGTCTGGGGGTGTCTGGTGTCAAAGGAGGATGGTGGGGGTTTTTCCATGGTCTAGGAAGGAGGGGGTTCCCAAACACACAACCACTAAAAGACAACAACATCCATAAAAATAGATAAAATATTAAAATAACTCAACTCCAATACTATACTACGAGTCTAGATGAAACGAACAACTAGAACTGATTAAATATCAAATCTCAGTAATATTAGTCAAAAATGTAATGGATCAATTTTTCTCACATCACCATAATTATCATCACCATCATAATCACCCTTGTCCTCATCCCCATCATCGTCCTCACCCTCCTCAGTGCCCTCCTCCTCGCCCTCTCCCTCCTCCTCGCCCTCGCCACCCACCTCGCCCTCCTCCTCTCCATCCTCTTTCGCATCATACTCCTCGCCATCATCATCGTCAAACTGGACATCATCCTAACCACCACTAGAACTTCCACCTGGTGCACCATATATAGAACGTATCGATTACATATACTCATTAAAAGTTGGGATGGCCTCTACTGGAAGTGTTAGATGTAGAACTTCAATAAATTTCATAAACGCACTATTTTCCCTAGCAGACTATTCTGCTGTCTATGTGGCCCTTTTCTCAGCCTGTTCTACTTGTTCCCTAACTTTCTGTAGCTTGATGGCACTACCGATCATACCTAAGGAGGTCCAATACCTCGTCGGGCCTATCCTAGGTTGGCAGCGTACTCTGCCAGGATGCTCCTCTCCCAACACCTGATGTAAGTGATCTATTGGCCCAAATTTGTCTGGTTCTTGGGCATCAAGGGCCTCTAAAAAAACCTGTTACAAATATAAATATATTATTAAGTTACAAAATAGATATTAAAATATAAAATCAATAGATTAAAACTTACAATCTGCTGCTGAGTTGCTTCGTTGACGGCACTTCCATCCTTTTTCCATCTACTTGAGCAAAACAGTTTTGCTCGAGGAACACGTCCTTCAATATTATGTATTTGCCTCTACAATGACATTGAAAACTAAATTTATATGAAAACTTTAGAAAACAATTAAATAATTGAGAAAACAAAAGAAAATGTAAGTCCTAAAGAAAACTTATAAAAAATTGTCATACCTGCTTCCTATCATGATCCGGCATCGTCGTACGTCCTAGTGTGTGGAGGTATTTTTTTGCATCAATGTTTTTTTTATTTTTTCCAGATGATTCCTAAATAAAATTTTATAATTCAAAGTATATTATTAATGAAAAACATGAAAGTTATTATTTAAATACCTCAAATGTAATTCATACCTTAAACTATGTACTCGTCCAATGAGTAATCATCTGACGATACTGCTCTATAGGACAATCATCCACGAATGGTACAACCTCTAAATCAGTGCCAACTCTAGCACGCCAGCCAATATACAACTCATGCTTGTAGGCTCTCCAAAGCTCGCCTAAATCCTTTAGACTTTCCACTCAAGCACCCTCACCATCGGGAAAATTAAATCGAATCTGACATCAAAATATTAATTCATATAAATAAAAATATAATTCATGGCATTAAATAAAACAGATTTTTTTACCCATATCTATGCCCAAGCTCTATCCTTGACCTCATGTGGAAAATGTATCCACGACAGCGGGCTGACAGGAATGATGTCGGAGTATTTGGCAAGCGTTGCCAAAAAACTCCGACATTGCTGCCCTGATTTCTTAAACATTTGGTTGTCTTCATTGTAATCCACCATAACCTGTGTACGGCGGTTCAACACCGAAAGCATGCGTGTACGCCCCCGCCCCCATCTCCTGTCATTAGATGTATCTGTCATGAAATAAAAACAAATATTTTATCAAAACATGTTATAATGAAAATAAATATTGCTATAATTTTTTTTTAGTGTTTTATAATTATACTTGTTCCAGTATGATCGTTGAGTGCCACCAGATCCATAGAAACTGATGGAACACCCTATGGTGGAACAGGAGTCTAAGACGATGGAATATAGAAGCTTGGAGAGACAGAAGTAGAAGGAAAAGAAGATGGGATAGCAGTATGACCGGATTCTGACTGGGGAGTGGGAATCATCATGGGATGTGAAAATGATGGGGCAGAAGATGCAGAAGGAAGCGAAAACATGGGAGGACTAAATATCCCATGTGTCCCTAATGACACACTAGGATCAGAATGTGGGAAGGATTACACTTCAGTGGGAGGGTCAGGGTCTAGTCGGGCACGCGCAGCTGATCATCCACCTCTAGGATGAACCCTCCTCGTACCACCGGACTGAGTACTAGGACCAGTACTAGGCTCCTCGTCGAATAACTATTGATGTATAGGTGGATCCTACAAAAGTGTTTACAAAAACATTAATCACATGAAATTATATATTCTTTAAATATATATATATATATTTGAAATAAAGTACTCACTGTAGGCACTAATGGTGGAACGGCCATCCCCGTCATCCGACGATTGTTATCTGTCATTTTTTTTACTTCGTCTCTCTTCAATTAGCTGCATTTCCTGCTTTTGAAAACAAATATGTAATTAATTAGAAAAAGGAAACTAATGTGTAAACCAAAAAACTAAATATATGAGGGAATAAGGGGATTCATTGGTAATTTAGCTATCAATTTTTTAGAAGATCTTGAATGAATTTAATAAATCATACAAGTTGTAATGTTCACCATGTTAGAAATATTTTTTGACTTGGTTTGAATACAATTCAATTCCAAATTAGAAAATGCAATTCAAATAAAACAACAACCAATAAACATTGAAAATTCACATAATGGTCAAGTCAGCTAAAACTTATTTGTGATCATACTAAATCAATTTGAATATTACCAACCTTAACAACCCAACTCGAGGTAAACCAAAAGAATTGAGGACATTGATGAATGATTCTATATATTTTCAACCGCAACTTCAGGTTCACAATAAACTCTAACAATTGAGCTATTGGATTCATCAAAAGAAATAAATGGATTGGTTCCAATGGCAATAGGGACAGTGTCAATTCCATCATCACCATCATCAAAAATATGTCTTGGAATTACATCAACAATGACACCAAATTTAGGTCGAAGTTGGTCTTTGACATAAAAAAATTGTTTATCCATTGATGCCAACACATATGGTTATTAAGTAGCAAGAGATCAAGTCATATTAATTACTCAAAATCCACAATCATCAATAAATGTGCCATGTCTCATCATCGAATCAAACCAATGGAATTTCATCATTGTGACTCGTCCATGAGAGTAATAATCCCATATTATTATTTTCTCAACGACTCCATAATAACCCACATTTTAAAATCGCGGTCTACTATCTGATGCACTGGCATAACAATCTGTTGTGGCAGTAACCATAACACCATCATGTTGTGTTCTCATGTTCTTTTCTCGTTTAGTGACAATAAATTTGTTCCCATTGATAACAATTGATTTACAGTCACGAACCGGTATTAGGATCAAAAGCCAAAGCTCTTATTTCCTCAGAGACAGAGTCAGTAGAAAAACTCAATACCTGCAATATAAATGTCTGTTAAACTTAATTAAATATTGAAATATTTAATTTAAACAGTAATATTTTTACCTTCAATTTTAACCATGAAGAAAACTCTTTGCTATGAAAAGTCTCTCTCCTTCTCAAACATAAAGATTGATGCTTCCTATTTATCATTGTTTTATGTTCCTTGTAGATAAATAATATAAATAGTTTAACATATTTATATGTAAGATATACATAATCAATTTAGTTACCTGATATATTCATCAAACAAATCACAGTTGAACAAAATTGTGTGATGTTCCATCTCCCGCTCTTCATGGCATAATGTCTTAAATGTATATGATCCAGGAATTACTCCTATTTGAGGAAGTGATGGAAAACTGGGTTGAATATTCTCATAATATTCTTCTTCATTTCTCATTGGTCTGTTCAATCTTGTAGTAAGATCAGACAAATACCTCGAGCATAAATCCATACTTTCTTAAGCCAGGCAACCGTTCACGATAAAACCTTTGGGATGATTTCTGTTTCGGACATAAGACATTAATGTGAATATATTTATTTCTATTGGATACATCCAACAAAAAGAAACATGTCCTTCGAGAAGTATTTCAGTGGGAATATGGATAGTCATATGCAGCATGCATGTGAAAAATGATGGAGGAAATATTTTCTCCAACTCATACAAAATTAATGGGGCAACTGTCAATTTTTTTTGGCAAGAATGACTTGGAAAACATCCTAGCACAAAGGTCTCTAAAAAAATGGCACAACCAAATAACATCCACCCTTACATTATTGGACAAAACATGACGGATTGCTATTGGAAGCAACTCATGTAGTACAACGTGATAATCATGATTCTTAAAAGATATTTGCTTCAACTCTCTTCTATTGACCCGTTTGGATATGTTTCTTGAATAACTATAAGGAACTATAATAGTCTCTAATACTTACAGAAATTGTTTTTTCATAGGTGTCATCACATAAGAAACACATGGAAGTTGCCATTTATTTTCACTAATACGCACAGGATGCAATTTTGGTCTGATACCCCAATCCACCAAATCATGCTGAGATCGTAAATCATATTTTGTCTTCCCCTTGAAATTTAGAAGAAACGAAAGAAACATTTCGCATATATTCTTTTCAATATGCATTACGTCTAAGAAATGACGTAACAAATTGGTTGACCAATAAGGCAAATCAAAAAAGATGCTCCTCTTCCTCCAATTGTAATAGGTTTTAGTGGAAACAGTCTTTCTCTTTCTATATTTCATTTGACCCTTCCCTAACGAAAAACTGAAATCTTTTAATTCATTAAGCACATCAGTTCTAGACATACGCTGAGGTGGATCATCGGTCTCTATGGTATTATCAAATCTTCGACGATTCATTCTATATGGATGATCCTTTGGAAAGAATCATCGATGTCCCATAAAACTAAAACTACAGCGATGTTTCAGTCTTCTGGATCATGTTTTCTTCATACAAACTGGACATAATAGTTTTCCCTTCATGCTCCATCCAGAAATCATTGCATAAGCCGGAAAATCATTGATCATCCACATAAGCGCAGCACACATCTGAAATATTTCTTTCGAACATGCATTGTATGTGCGCACACCCACATCCCAAAGAAGCTTCAACTCTTTTGTTAAAGGTTTCATGTATAAATCAATATCAATGTCGGGATCAGAAGGACCAAATATGAGTATACTCATGAAATTGAAAGGTTTTTTCATACACAACCATGGGGGAAGATTATAAATGTGTATAAAAACTGGCCATGTGTTGTGTGAAGTAAGCATCTTCCCAAACAGATTAAAATCATCGCATGAAAGACCTAGCCTCACATTATGAACGTCAGCTACAAAATATGGATGTCGAGCATCAAATATTTTCCATGAAAATCAATATATAGGATGAACCAACTCATCATTAGTCTTCTTTCTCTCAGTATCATGCCATCTAATTATTATTGATATTTCATCAGACATAAAAAAGATTCTGGAGTCTGGGGATCAATGGAAAGTGCCACATTACTTTTTGTGGAATGCGGGATGGTGTCCCATCATATTTTGAATTCTAGCGGGATGTGTCACATTTTATACAATCATTTCGTTTAGCGGTTTCCTCCCAGAATAAACTGCAATATTTTGTCCAAGCATGAATTTGGTTTCTTGAAAATCCAAGTTCCTTAACTAACTTCAATTCCTTATAGTGGTTTGAGAGAATATCTGCATCATCTGAAAGTAAATCCTTCAAGAGGGTAAGAATTTAATCGATTGCTGTATTAGAAATCCCATACATAGTTTTCCCATGAAACAATTGGATTAAAAATTCCAGCTTTTTCATTTTATCGCATTGTCGATATACTGGAGTCATGGCAACATCATTCAATTTTTTCACCCTATCAATATCATCATTTTCACTAGATGCATCAGATTTCCTCATATCAAAGTCTTCTTGAGTCAAAATCCTTTCTTTTTCATGATGACGAATAAATAGAATCCGATCATCTAACAAATTCTCCATTCCAGTCCTTTCATTTCAATCATCACCAATTTGAGATTTCATTTTCTCCCCATTATGATACCACACAAAGTAGTTTGCCTGAAAACCATTTTTGGTTATGTGGTAGCTGACTTTTTCATGGGTCAACTGAGGTCTACCAACACAATTGGAACATGGGAAGTGTATTCGACCACTATCTGAAGCATTGTGAAATGCAAAATCTATAGAGCTCTCCAAATTGTTTTTAAAATCACTTGAGATCCGATCGTTTTCATACATCCAACTTCTGTCCATTCTCTAAAAAGAATTTATATAAGTCATTTTGTCATAAACAATTCTATAGGATTGAACTTTAATAAAAAATACATTTTAGTAAATGATTAAGGAAGAAAATAATCAAGGTATCAACTACACATGTGAAAAAAACATACTAATGTGTTATTGAAAAAATGTAAAATGAACAAGAACTTAATGTGTTATCACATCACAACATGCCTCATCCCATAACCATATTAGTAGGGTGTCATGAACATGAATAACATCAACCTTGTGTCATCTTACTACCCTAAATGACCTCAACCACATGCCACATCTTATTATAGCCTTATCACATCGCACATCACCTGAAAACACTAGGGAAATAATTGTACATCTCACCTGAAGACACATGGACAATCACATCGCATCTTTCCTAAAAACACATGGTCAATCACTTATGAAGGAAGAGTAGGGAAGACATGGTAGCTATCCAACCATATAACAACCATCCTAGATATTAGAAAAAAATACCCATAACTCAAAACCTCTGATTGTTGGTAAGTTTATCCAAATCTAGTTGGGAATCTATAGAAATATCATAAAATACAAGATATATAGATAGCACAAAATACCCAACCTATGGGTTCACATTAACTACATAATCACACACTTCAATACTACCATACAACACATAAACCATCACAACCACTTTCACCACTATATGCAACACACCACACCACCACCACACAAGACACATAGCATTTCCCACTTTCGTTTATAAGCCACTTCATTCACACTTACATTGTCCATTCATTTAATGTTAAATTAATTAAATCCATTTACCACACATCCATTTCAATTCCATCTCATTTATTTACTATCTTGTTTTCTTATTTTAACAGGATAATTTATTCCATAGATAACCAGGAAACTAATAAAACCACCACACAACAACTCACCATCTCACAATAACCATCGTCGCCATGTTACATCGGCCAAACATCTCACCAAAATAACCACATATCACAAAAAAACTATTGCACATCACAAACCACCGCACAACCAAAACCACCTCACCACATCATACACCACAACCTCATCACACAACACCTCCACACGGTACAACACCACCACATATCATCACTATCACACAACTTCACATGTCATATCCATGCCCACTAACCATCACATTACAACCCCACATATCACAAAGCCCAACCGGTCACCTCAATCACCATACAACAGCCTACACATACAATGAAACACAACAAAAAACCTCTCATAGAAGCAACATACCCCAACTTCCTCAATTAATTCAATGTCTTTTATTACATTACCCCCTTTATTTAGCATGGACATTATAACACAAATGATATTCCATGGGAAACTAATTAATTAACAAAATATTCATTCATTTCCCTATTTTTCATGGTGAAATCACATCAAAATCCAAACATAAAACAAAAATATTAGATCAATAACAATAAAAAATGGTAGAATATGTGTATAGAGAATAAAATACCTGATTTTAGATGATTCAGATGGTTTTTCGCCTATTCGGATGAGGGAGTTTGCGAGAGGAGCAGAGCGCCAGATTGATTTTAGGGTTCTGTCGTGAATGGGGGAGAGTAGTGGCCCGATTGTATTTGGGGAAAATATTTTCCAACGGTTTTTAAAAACTGTTGGAAAAGGGGTGTTCAGGGTACCCTTTCCCAATGGTTTCATAAAACCTCTGGGAAAGGATGACGTAATTCAATGCCTCAACCCTAGTTACCCAAAGTCGGTGCATTATTACGTAACATTGGCATGATCACAAAAAGATCAAGTCTCGAAAGACTAATTAGTTTAGTAGCCTTGGAAACACTAGATACATTCATAAAAGTTACATTACATCATAATATGAAAAACTACAATAACATGGTCTCCATATTCCTCACTCATATCCCCTTCTGACTATCCCTATAGGTCATTCATAAAATACTTCTTCACATCCTGGAAAATATTAAAACATTGAAAGGGGTTAGCTCAGATGCTCAGTAAGGATAACAATGTAGCGGAATCTTTCATAAATAAATATAAACATTTAAGGCATTGTATAACTGAAACAGAAGCCTTTTAATCTTGAAATTCAGAATAATATGGAAAAATAAAATGATATAATGCCATTTACTTATTCACATGGATATTCTACTAGTCAAATAATCAGATGCAATATCAATAACCACTTTCATAATGATGTAATGCATAATTACAGACTATCATAACCACGTATCCATGGCCTTGTGTCAAGACTACAAATAAGATTTTGTCAAGGCCTCGTGCCAAAACACTAGTTTGTCTCGTGAGACCTACCGATGCATCGAGGAGCTATAGCGGGATCCACCTGTCACTTATTAAGTCCAATGCATTCCTCATATGAACAGGTTTAAACATATCATAATCCATAACATAATTATATCACATAAAACATGCATAAAGGAAACATAACATTTCCACATTTCAATCACAAGATATCAATACAACACATTGATATATAAAACACTTTCAAAACCATTTTCAATTCCAAAATAAAAGAAAATTAAAACTTTGTAATTATTTTTCATTTAATAAAGTTATGGCTTGTAGAGGAAGTCGAAACTCAAATAACGGTCATGGTATCGGAGAAGTCATTGTCACCACATATGTACGACAAAAAAACTTTCCCTTTTGTCGTTTAGTAAAATGCTTCGTATAAAAAAAAGATTTCTCTTGAATAAACGTAAGAGTCAAAGGGGTTTATACACCGTATAAAAGAAAGTTGTGTATAAAACAAAATATGCCTCAATTAAAGGAGATTGGGACGAAGTCCCTTAAAAAGATCATTATTTTTAAATAAAATAGATCTATTATGTGTATTCACAATAATTACACATAATGAAAGTACAAATACAATATAGGACATAATAATATCATGACATAATTTGAAAGTAGGAGATTAACCCAAAGAATAGAAATTGGGTTAAGAAGTTCCCTTACAAAGATTATTTTTTTAAATAAAATAAATATATTATGTGTATTCAGTAGAAGTACACATAAAGAAAGTACAAATACAAGATAGGACATCATAATATCATGACATAATTTTAAATTAGGATATTAACCCAAAGAATAGAAATTGGGTTAAGAAGTTCCCTTACCTCTTGTCTGACTTAACTCGACTGTTATTTAATCTCCTGAATAATAAACTAGAGTTAATCTCTACTTTCTTAAGAACCTTTTTCAATTTCATTATCCCTTTTATATCACTTATTACAATGTTATGAAAATTATGTAGTCATTTAAGTTAATAACGGTCGTTTTCTCGATTATTGGTACTTGAGTCAACAAAAAACTTCTTATAATTACAAGTTGTTTATGTGGTAGAATATCCATTATCTCCAGAATTATATTCATGATGTAGATATTATATATATCATATATATCCAGTATATACATTCATTCATAATATTACGTAACATTTATAGGTAATAAATGGAATGCACCGTTCATGGAGACGGTAAGCCGTACGTACGCATGAACGTTGCATTCATTTCTATTTCGTATTTAATGGAATGAAATCATAATGATATAAAGTTATATTATAATTAACATATAATATCATATATAATATCATTTACTCCATCCTTTATACATCCCATATATGGCATTAACGATTCAAATCACTTTGAGGGGTCGGTAGTCCGCACTTCCTAAAATGAAATTATCGCGTTTACCCATAATGGAAATCATAAAGGTATTCCATAAATGAAAAATACAGAGGAATAAGGAAATCAAAAACATAATATATATCATATTTAAAAAATAGTGTCATCATAATGGCCACCATGATAGGTGTTAAAATAATATTGAACAATCATCGTTTCGTGAGGCAGTAATTCGCCACCCACAGAAACAGTATGTTCTTTAACCATTAGACGAAGGTGTGTGTAAGTGTAAATAAAATCCTAATCATAACAATATCCTATTATTTTAAATATACTGGTGTTGTTACAAAAGTAAAGATTAAAAAGAGTTTAGGGGGTTGGAGAAGCAAAATAAAACAAAACAACATTAGAGAAGACATTAGCTTTAAATCGGGTAACTCCCCTCGGTTTGAACCAAAATGGTTTCTTGAAGAGCTTTCCGCCTAAGGTAAGGATTCTAGGATGAAGGGAGGAATGTTGAGAGATTATGTGGGCAGAATTTGGCCGAGAAAAAAGGCTTTTATGGTGTGAATAAGGTGGTAGAGGTGGGGGCCTTTTATAAGAGGAGAGGAGGGGCACTCTTGGAAACTCATGAAATGTTACATTATTATGAAATTTATTTCGGATTTTAAAGGTCCCACAATGATATATTTCTAGAATAGGTTGATAAGAGTTCTAAATCTACTCATCCAATAGGTTTTTGAAAAGTTTAAGTATTGGATTTTACATTATCCTTCCATTTTATTAAAATCGTTAATTAATGAGGTAATCGTTGCATCATCATGGGGTCATAAAAATTTTAATTTATTTAATGTCTAAAATTTATATAAAAAATATCATGATATAGGAAATTGTTTTAGATTTCCAATTAATATTTCTATTCTAAAATATAACTTATATAACCCCATGTAATAATTGTTTTAGTAAAAAAATACATGTTTGTGACAATTTTATTTTTACTTTAAATAAAAAGTTATTAATGTCATTTTCTTACCCAAGTGGCTCCATGGGGTCCCCAAGTTGACCGATGGATTTTCATGGTCGTCCATGACTTATCCAATAAGGTTAGGACAAGTTTCAAGATATTTTTATATTTTTATAATATCATTTTTACCTTAAATTTCACTAATTACCTTTAATCACGATTAATAAAACTTAAAAGTTACTATTCACAAAAAATTATTTTAATCCCATTGAACCACATTTTTATTTATAATGAAAACCATGTATGTCGTATTTTTGAAAATCAAATTATAGAATTGGTAATGTTTCATTTAAACGAAAAATCAGTTTTTAATTATCACTTAGTGGTTTCACTATTCATCAAAAATTTAAGTTTTTCAGAACAATGCCAAAAATTCACCCTAAGATATAATTGATATTCCTAATTAAAATTTTTTGTCTATTTTAAAAAATTCAAAACATATAAGTTTCATTAATTAATTTTATAATTAATTCCTGTTGTCAAAACAAATAGTGTGTTTTTAAGAAACAATATCAATCAAAAGATTGGCAATTGTTTATGTCCAATTTCAAAGTGAAGTTAATTCTAATGACCACCATTGGATAAAATGGTAAAATTATATTCTAATTATACTTTAAAACCACTCAATATAATAATTTATCACTATTAATTATTTTGATTAAAAATGTTGTTTTTAATTAAAATTTAGTAATTTTCACTATTCATCAAAATATAAAAGTTATCCGAAAAGTTCCAACATTTCACCCTAGGCTATATTCGATATTCTGAATCCAAAAATGAAGTCCATTTTGAAAGATAAAATTTATAAAATTTCAAAAATTAGGTATTACTATTCATAATGGCTACTTTAAATGGTTGTGGTGTGTGTTAGAACTCGATGTTGCGTACAACACACGCTACTGTATTATTCAAAGAGAAGTGTACCATGGAAGCTTGGGGTGTTACATTCTCCCCTCCTTAAAATAATTTCATCCTCGAAATTTCATATAATATCACTGTATAAAAAGACTAGGGTGATTCTTCATCATAAGTTCCTCGGGTTCCCACGTTGCCTCCTCCATCTTATGGTTTTCCCATAGAACTTTTACCAGACGAGTCATTCAGTTTCTCAGCACTTGTTCTCTTGTATCAAGAATCATGATGGGCTCTTCACAATAAGACATACCGGGTTCCAGTTCTAATTCCTCATAGGTGAGTACATGTGTTGGGTCAGGCATGTATTTTCTCAACAGTGATACGTGGAATACATCGTGAACTTTTGAGAGACTTGGCGGCATTTCCAAATTGTAAGCTACAAACCCAATTAGTTCTAGAATTTCA
This sequence comes from Viscum album, assembly GCA_963277665.1. Lineage (NCBI taxonomy): Eukaryota > Viridiplantae > Streptophyta > Magnoliopsida > Santalales > Viscaceae > Viscum > Viscum album. Next base: position 1,629,023,294 of record OY728141.1, read on the forward strand.
AAGGGTCCGATGTACCTGGGACTCAATTTACCCTTCTTACTGAAACGTATAACTCCCTTCCATGGAGATACCTTCAATAAAACACGATCTCCAACCTGAAATTCCAACTCCTTCCTTCGGTTGTCAACATAGCTCTTCTGCCTACTTTGAGCTGCTTTAATGTGGTTTTGGATTACCTTCACCTTTTCCATTGTTTCCTCCACCAGTTCTGGGCATACAAGTTTTCTTTCGCCAAAGTCATCACAACAGGTTGGTGTGCGACATCTCTTTCCGTATAACGCTTCATATGGTGCCATCCGAATACTTGAATGGAAGATATTGTTATAGAAAAATTCTACCAGAGGTAAATATTGATCCCACATACCCTGAAATTCAAGTGAGCATGATCTCAACATGTCATCTAAGGTTTAAATAGTTCATTCTGATTGTCCGTCTATTTGAGAGTGGTAAGAAGTGCTCAAACGAAGTTCAGTATCCAAGGCCTTCTGAAGACTTTTCCAGAATCTTGATGTAAAACGGGGATCACGATCCGAGACAATCAAAAGGGGTACTCCATGAAATATCACAACTTCATTAATATATATTCTTGCTAGATGTTCAAGTGGTATATCTTCTCTTATAGTAAGAAAATGTGCTGACATCATGAGATGAACAACAATGACCTATATTGCGTCATTCTTTCTAGGGGTCTTTGGTAGTTCCATGAAAAATTCCATAGTAATATTATCCCATTTCCACTCCGTTATGGGAAGAGGTTTCAATACTCCACCAGGCAGTTGCCTTCCAGCTTTCACTTGTTGACAAACCATAAATCTTGATACAAAATCAGAAATCTCCCTCTTCATGTTGTCCCACCAAAAATGTCCCTTTAAATCTCTATACATTTTGGTGCTCCCAGAGTGTATAGAGAAATAGGAACTATGAGAATCATCCAAAAATTCCCTCTTTAAATCATGTATATCGGGAACACAAATTCTCCTCCCAAATTTCAAAATTCCATCTTCATACACAAATTCACTCAATTTCCCATCATTCACAGCTTTAATCTTCTTTTTCAACTCTTCATCATCGGCCTGATAACACTTTATCCTTTCTAGTAAAGACGGTTTGGCAACCATTTGAAAAAGGTTTGATGTTTCACCCTCCATGGTGATTCCCATATCCATCTTTACTAGATCCATGAAAATAGGATCCCTTTCCACTCTCATCATGTTCAAAACTCCATGACATTTTCTACTCAAAGCATCGGCAACCTTATTTTCCTTCCCCAGGTGGTAGTGTATCGTGCAATCATAATCCTTGAGAAGTTCAAGCCATCGCCTTTGCCTCATCTAGAGTTCTTTTTGTGAGAAAATATATTTCAAACTCTTGTGATCGGTATATATCTCACATTTTTCACCATAGAGATAATATCTCCATATCTGCAAGGCAAAGATTACCATAGCTAACTCGAGATCATGAGTAGGATAGTTCTGCTTATGAATTTTTAGCTGTCGTGATGCATAGGCAATAACCCTATCATTCTGCATAAGGACACAACCAAGTCCTTTCATTGATGCATCACTATAAATAATGAACCCATCATTCCCTGATGGTAGATTCAATATAGGAGCATTGACTAATCTTCTCTCATGTTCTTCAAAAAATTATTCACACTCTTTTTTCCATAAAAATTTAACCCCTTTATGTGTGAGCTTTGTTAATCGGTTAGCCAATCGGGAAAAATTCTGGACAAAACGTCGATAATAACCTGCCAAACCAATAAAGCTGTGTACCTCAGTTATACTCATCGGTGCTAGCCATTATTGGATTGCCTTGGTCTAAGAAGGATCAATGGAAATTTCATCCTTAGAGACAATATGGCCAAGAAATGAAATCTCCTGAAACCAGAATTCACACTTGCTAAACTTCCCATATAATTCATGCCTTCTAAGAGTTTCAAGACAATGCACAAGTGATTTTCATGATATTAGTAGCTTTTGGAGTATACCAAGATATCATCAATAAATACCACCACAAAATCATCACGATATTCCTTGAAAACTCAATTCATTAGATCCATGAATACAGATAGTGCATTAGTCAATCCAAAAGGCATTACTGTAAACTCGTAATGCCCGTACCTTGTTCGAAATGATGTCTTCGAAATGTCTTCCTTCTTCATGCACAACTGATGGTATCCAGATCGAAGGTCAATCTTTGAAAAGTATTGATATCCATGTAGTTGGTCAAATAAATCATCAATGCGAGGTAGGGGATACTTGTTCTTTATTGTTATCACATTGATCTCCCTGTAGTCAACGCACAACGTCATAGATCCATCTTTCTTCTTAACAAAAAGGGTAGGGGAACCCCATGGAGAAACACTATGGTGAATAAATCCCTTATTACTCAATTCATCTAGTTGTTTCATTAGTTCAACTAATTCCACAGTGGACATTCTATAAAGGGTCTTCAATATAGGCCTTGATCTGGGAATTAAATCAATGGAAAACTCAACTTCTCATTCTGGAGGATGGCCAGGTAAATCTTCTGGAAACACATCTACATATTCTTTCACAATAGGTACATCCTCTATTTGAACATTCCTGTCCTCGCCCATAGTCATTTCATTCTCTTCCTCCCCAATAATTGACTGTAGTTGAGCTACTGGGGATGGATCTATATAAGAATTAGGTGGTGACAATTCTGCTCTAAAAATAAAGTGTTCCTTATCATCATCATCAAAAATAGTAACCTCCTTCTTCTTAAAATAAATCTTTGCATCATAGTCTGAAAGCCAATCCATACCGAGGATTATATCAAACTCAATCATAGGTATGACAATGAGATCAGCGGATAAAGAATATTTATGTGCTCTAATGGAGACTGATTCACAAAACATTATTGCAATGATACTTCCATTAGGAGTTTTGACTGATAATTCTCTTGTTAAATCAAATTGGAAATATCTAATTTTCTTAGAAAACTGGGAAGATATGAAACAATGCGATGATCCATAATAAAATAATTCATTTGCTAAACTTGAGGAAACCATTAAATTACCTGCCACCACGTCTTTCGGAGCTTCAACCTCATTAGTAGTGATAGCATACGCTTGTCCTTGATCCCTTGGCCTCTTCTAAGGTAAGTTTCCTTGACGCTTAGGACATTAATTTTCATAATGTCCCATCTCTCTACAATTATAGCATTCCACATTGACAGAAACTCTCTTTCCCTTGCAATCATGAGCTTGGTGGCCTTTTTCACCACACTTGTAACAGACTCCCATTTCCTTCAAGCAAGTACCGGGGTGTTTCTTCCCACATTTACTACAGGACTGATATTCAACTTTTCCCTTCTTCCCCTTATTTCCATTTCCAGATTGGTCATAAGATCTCTTCTTTTCTTGCTTTTCTTTAAAGTCATAATACTTAGAGAATTCCTTTCCCGTCTTGATAGCACACGATACAATATCTTCGTACGATGAGAAGGTTTGTGAGACTAATTCTCGACGGAGAAATGGTTTTAACCCATCATAAAAACAATCAATATTACTTCTTGGGTTATTCATATAATCTGGAGCATGCCTCGCTAACCTTGTAAAGTTAGCCTCATACTCTACGACATTCTCATCCTCCTTCTACCTCAGACTCAGAAATTACCTTTCCATATATGCTCGATGGTCACGAGGAAAGTATTTTTATAATAAAATCTCTTTGAACTCCCTCCATTCCATATTAGATACTTCAACATCTTCCTTTGTGTTTTGAAACAATGACCACCATTGATCTGCATCTCTACTGAGGCGGTAAACTTCCAGGATAACCTTTTCCCATTCGCTACTCCCCAAGGTGTGGAATATTTTCTCTAAGGAGTTCATCCATTACTTAGCTACTAATAGATTTTTACCCCCATTAAATGTTGGTGGTTGTTGCCTCATGAAGCGGTCTAACATTGATCCTCCATGTTGCAGATCAGGGTGCTCCATACGAGTAAGGTTACCATTCATAACCTGAGTGTGTTTTCCCAGTATGGTTATAATTTGATCAGCACGAGTTGTATCTCCAACTCCACTATAATTATCTTGAGCAGGAGGGAAATCCCTACATGGAGTGTGTGCATTGATATGGTTTCCATTACTCCCACTAGGATCCATTTCTAAAAAATGGCATAAACTAGATTAGTTTATGAATCAAAATACATAATTACAAAGTTGAAAAACACTTAACATAAATTGAACTTTTTATGGATATAATCTGTAATCATAAAAATGTTTTCTTTGAGTAAGTATATACTCATAACCCTTCATAGTGATTTGTAATGAAAATGAGAATTATCCTAAGCATATCCACCGGGAGTGTCGTAACCAAGAGTGCAGCAAGGCCCGTTGTCGTGCACTAGTTCCCGTTCGAGTCTAGCTCAAAGTGGTGTTTTCAGGTTTTACCCCTAGGTACATCTGTTCCAGAGCCGCATCTACCTGATCGTTTCCAGACAGGGATGTATTGCTCAGAAAACTCACAAAATCTCTATAATACAAAAAATCTAGGAAGTTGTTCTATACTAATCCTCAAATTTTATCTTAGGTCTATGTGCTCTAATCAGAGTTTGTCTAAATCTATCTTCCAAGGTTAGTACTAAACTGCCTCTAATACCAACTGTAATTCCCTGAACCCAGTTACCCAGAGTCGGTGCATTATTACGTAACATTGGCATGATCACAAAAGATCAAGTCTCGAATGACCGATTAGTTTAGTAGCCTTGGAAACATTATTTACATTCATAAAAGTTACATTACATCATAAAGTAAACAACTACAATAACATGGTATCTATAGTCCACACACATATCCCCTTCGGACTATCCTTGCAGGTCATTCATAAAATACTTCTTTACATCCTTGAAAATATTAAAACATTGAAAAGGGTGAGCTCAGATGCTCAGTAAGGATAACAATATAGTGTAAGATTTCATAAATAAACATAAACATTTAAGGCATTGTATAACTGAAACAAAAGCCTTTTAATCTTGAACTTCAACATAATATGGCAAAATAAAATGAAATAATGCCATTTACTTATTCACATGGATATTCTACTAGTTGAATAATCACATGCAATATCAATAACCACTTTCACAATGATGGAATTCATAATGCCTGACTATCATAACCATGTAGCCAAGGCCTCGTGCCATGGCTACAAATAATATTTTTTCAAGGCCTCGTTCCAAGACACTAGTTTCTCTCATGAGACCTACCGATTCATCGAGAAGCCACTACTACAAACACGGCCTTTATCAGTGCTAGAAAATGGCTGATAAAGCCAGCGTAGATAAAGGGGGGGGGGGGGGGTCCCCTTTATCAACGCTCTGAAAAGCGCTGATATAGGACCCCTTTATCAGCTCTTTTTGTAGCGCTGATAAAGGGGTCCTATATCAGCGCTTCCTTTATCAGCGCTCTCGTTTTAGCAATGATAAAGGACCCTTTTATCAGCGCTTTTAAAAAAGTGCTGATAAAAGTTAAAAAAATGTAATAAATACTGTCAATCGGGGGGGCTTATATAGCGCTTGAACCCCCCCCCCCTTTTACAGCGCTTTTCGGCCCCTATACAACACCCCATGCACCCCACGCACCCCCCTCCACCCTTTAATAGCGCTTTCTCCAATATTCCCCATGCGCGCGCACCCCTGCCTCCACCAGGATTTGAACTCGAGACCTCCCCCCTGCGCACCTAAGCCCTTACCACTACTCTATTTTGATTTGATTTCCAATTCATGATATATATATATATATATATATATATATATATATTTAGTTATATTTATTCGTATAGTAATGTGTATTTATATTAATATAAATATAGTTATATTAACATATATATAGTTATATTAACATATATATAGTTATATTAACATATATATAGTTATATGATTATATATTTATATAGTTATATTAATATATATAGTTATATTAATATATATAGTGATATTAATATATAAATTTATGGTGATATTAATATATATATTTATGGTAATACTAATATATATATATGTAGTTATATATATATATATAGTTATTAGATTAATATATATAGTTAGATTAATATATATATAGTTAGATTAATATATAGGTATATAAATATTCATATATTGGTATTTTAAATAAAATGGATGTTAGTTATTATTTAGATAAAGCTAATATATTTTATATGTAAATATGTTCAATTATTTATTTAAAAAAATTAATTTTTAGGTGCGAATATATAAAAAATATGTATATGTAGTTGTATATTTGATTATAAATAGCAGTTCATTATAAAAAGGGATGAAATTTAAAAGACATAATATCAATATGAATGTAATACCTTGGAATAAATTCAGTCCCCACCAAGAAAAGCCAATAATACCCCCTTAAACGAGTTTGAAAATCCACAAAATGTTAAAAAATCTGGGTACCCCGACAAAAAACTCAGTTTTGGAGGCCTTCTGGGCCTCTTTTGGCCTCGAAAAACACTTGACTGGGGTTACCGCAATCATAGGGACATAGAGCTCATCGCAGGCTTCGATTTGATATATGGTAGAGCTCAAACGGACACCCGGATCAAAAGTTATGGTCGTTTGAAGTTTGAGTTGCGTTTTCAACATATTTTGGATCTTTTTTTAATTTTTTAAATTTTTTTAGTCCTTAAATTGTTATTAAATTACTATTACTCCATAATGATTATCAAAATATTAATTAAAAATATTTTTTAAATTTTTTATGAAGTCATTTTCACTAAATATAATAAATATTAAGTATAATAAGTGTAAATGTACATTTATACTTATCTAAAATATATTTAAAATTTATATATTATATTTATATAACAATATAACTATATTTATATATTAATATATTAATATATTTTTAATTTTTTTTGAAGCTGACCCTTTATCAGTGCTAAAAAAAGCGCTGATAAAGGCCCCCCTTTATCAGTGCTACTTAGCAAGCGCTGATAAAGGGGGTTCCCTTTATCAGTGCTTTTTCGTTAGCGCTGATAAAGGGGGGCGCTGCGAAAAACTGTTTTTGTGGTAGTGAGCTATAGCGGGCTCCACCCATCACTTATTAAGTCTAATGAATTCCTCATATGAATAGGTTTACACACATCATAATCTATAACATAATCATATCAAATAAAACATGCATAAAGGAAACATAACATTTCAACATTTCAATCACAAGATATCAATACAACACATTGATATAAAAAGACACTTTCAAAACCATTTTCAATTCCAAAATAAAAGAAAATTAAAACTTTGTAATTATTTTTCATTTAAAAAAGTTATGGCTTGTAGAGGAATCCGAAACTCAAATAATGGTCACGGTGGCAGAGAAGTCAATGTCGCCACATACGTACGACAAAAAAATGTTCCCTTTTGTTGTTTAGTAAAATGCTTCATATAAAAAAAGATTCCTCTTGAATAAAAGTAAAAGTCAAAGGGGTTTATACACCATATAAAAGAAAGTTGTGTATAAAACAAAATATGCCTCAATGAATGGAGATTGAGACAAAGTCCCTTACAAAGATCATTATTTTTAAATTAAATAGATCTATTATGTGTATTCACTATATGTACACATAATGAAAGTACAAATACAATATAGGACATAATAATATCATGACATAATTTTAAAGTAGGAGATTAACCCCAAGAATAGAAATTGGGTTAAGAAGTTCCCTTACAAAGATAATTTTTTTTAAATAATATAAATCTATTATGTGTATTCACTATAATTACACATAAAGAAATTACAAATACAAGATAGGACATAATAATATCATGGCATAATTTGAAAGTAGGAGATTAAACCTAAGAATAGAAATTGGGTTAAGAAGTTCCCTTACCTCGTGTCCGACTTCACTCGACCGTTATTTAATCTCCTGAATAATAAACTAGAGTTAATATCTACTTTCTTAAGAACATTTTTCATGTTCATTATCCATTTTATATCACTTATTACAATGTTACGAAAATTATGTAGTCATTTAAGTTAATAACGGTCATTTTGTCAATCATTGGTACTTGAGTCAACAATAAACTTGTTATAATTACAAGTTGTTTATGTGGTAGAATATCCATTATCTACAGAATTATATTAATGATATAGATATCATATATATCATATATATCCAGTATATACATTTATTCATAATATTACGTAACATTTAGAGGTAAGAAATGAAATGCACCGTTCATGGAGACGGTAAGTTGTATGTACGCATGAACGCTACATTCATTTATATTTCGTATTTAATCGAATGAAATCATAATGATATAAAGTTATATTGTAATTCTAGTATAATATCATATTTAATATCATTTACTCCATCCTTTATATGTCCCATATATGGCATTAACGATTCAAATCACTTTGAGGGGGCGGTAGTCCGCACTTCTTAAAATGAAATTATCACGTTTACCCATAAAAGAAATCATAAAGGTATGCCATAAATGAAAAATAAATAGGAATAAGGAAAACAAAAAAATAATATATATCATATATAAAAAATATTTTCATCATAATGGCCACCATGAGAGGTGTTAAAAGAAGATTGAACAATCATCATTTCGTGAGGCAGTAATTTGCCACCCACAGAAACTGTATGTTCTATAACCATTATACGAAGGTGTGTGTAAGTGTAAATAAAATATTTATCATAGAAACATCCTAGTGTATTGAAGATACTGGTTTTTTTACAAAATAAAATATTAAAAAGTGTTTGTGTGGTTGGAGAAGCAAAATAAAACAAAACAACATTAGAGAAGACATTACCTTTAAATCGGGTAACTCCCCTCGGTTTGACCCAAAATGGTTTCTTGATGAGATTTATTCCTAAGGTAAGTATTATAGGATGAAGGGAGGAATTTTGAGAGAGTATTTGGGCAGAGGTTGTCCGATCCAAAAGGCTTTGATGGTGTGAATAAGGTGGTAGAGGTGGGGGCCTTTTATAAGAGGAGAGGAGGGGCACTCTTGGAAACTAATGAAATGTTACATTATTATGAAATTATTTTTGGAATTTAAAGGTCCCAAATTGATATATTTCTAGTATAAGTTGATAAGGTTTCGAAATATACTCATACAATTGGTTTTTAAATGTGTAAGTATTTGATTTTACATTATCCTTCCATTTTATTAAAATCGTTAATTAATGAGGTAATCGCTGCATCATCATGGTGTCATAAAAATTTTAATTTATTTAATGTCTAAAAATTATATAAAAAATATCATAATTTAGGAAATATTTTTATCTTTCCAATTAATATTTATAGTCTAAATTTTAACTTATATAACCCCATGTAATAATTGTTTTATTAAAACAACACATGTTTGTGACAACTTTATTTTTACTTTAAATAAAAAGTTATTAATGTCATTTTCTTACTCAAGTGGCTCCATGGGATCCCCAAGTTGACCCATGGATTGTCTTGGTCTTTCATGACTCATTAAATAAGGGTAGTACAAGTTTCAAGATATATTTATATTTTTACAATATCATTTTTACCTTAAATTTCACTAATTACCTTTAATCAAGATTAATAAAACTTAAAAGTTAATATTCACCAAAAAAATTATTTTAATCCCATTGAACCAAATTTTTCTACCTAATGACAACCAGGTATGTTGGATTTTTGAAAATCAAATCACAGAAGTGGTAATGTTTCATTTAAACGAAAAATCAGTTTTTAATTATCACTTTGTGGTTTCACTATTCATCAAAAATTGAAGTTTTTCAGAACAATGCCAAAAATTCACCCTAAGATATAATTGATATTCCTAATTCAAAAATGTTTTATATTTTACATAATTCCAAACATATAAGTTGAATTAATTAATTTTATAATTAATTCTCGTTGTCAAAACAAATAGCATGTTTTTAAGAAACAATATCAATCAAAAGATTGACAATTGTTTATGTCCAATTTCAAAGTGAAGTTAATTCTAATGACCACCATTGGATAAAATGGTAAAATTATATTATAATTATACTTTAAAACCACTAAATATAATAATTTATCACTATTAATTATTTTGATTAAAAAAATTGTTTTTAATTAAAATTTAGTAATTTTCACTATTCATCAAAATATAAAAGTTATCCAAAAAAGTTCCAAAATTTCACCATAGGATAAATTCGATATTCCGAATCCAAAAATGAAGCCCATTTTGAAAGATAAAATTTATAAAATTTTAAAAAGTATGTATTACTATTCATAATGGCTACATTGAATGGTTTTGGTGTGTCTTAGAACTCGATGTTGCGTACAACACACGCTACAGTATTATTCAAAGAGTAGCATATCGTGGAAGCTTGGGGTGTTACATGTAAACACCCCTTTTCCAAAGGTTTTATGAAACCATTGGAAAAGTGGTACCCTTTCCCAACGGTTTAAGCACACAGTTGGGAAAGAACCATGGGTAAAAACCACATTTCCAGTAGTGTTTTGAGAAATTGCAACATCTGTAGAACTTGAAGCATAAAAAATATAATAGGATTTCAAATATGTTCATTGGACAAATTGTAACAGCTTCGGTGAATTTTTTCACCATCAAAACTATTGAATTATCTTTATACATACATAGATTAAATGAAGATAATATTCTAATATTTCCAATGGAATAAAATATGTAAGAATATGATCAGTATTTTTCCTTATATTAAAAAAATACTTTGACGTAATAAATCTGAAACACTTAACAAATTTATTAGAAACAATTATTGACATGTTGATGTGATTATCAAGACTAAATCAAAATCAGAATTACAAGGAGCCACTCAAAAAAATCATATTATATCTTGGATTCTTCCATATAAATACCTATTTGGTTTTGAATGTACAATGCTGGTTGAACAACCTCTTTCCAGTAATGAAGAAAGATATAACTTTCAATCAATATAGTTTTGGCCATATTATTCACCTACTGATTTCTACATTCAAAAACTCCATTTAGTTTTGGGGTTCTTACTATAGAAACCTCATGATTTATTCAATGTTTTGTCCAAGTAATTTTGAAACAAAATGGATGTGTATTCCCCTTCATTGTTTAATCATAAATCATTGATTGTGTGGCCAGTATCATTATCATTTATTCGATAATAACATTTCAAGAAATAAAGGACATTCTATTTCCTATGTATAATAATTACACAATCCATTATACTATAATAATTAATAAAAATAATGATGTAACATTATCCCTATTTTTGAGTCACATTTATATGACCACATAGATCTGTGTGGATATGATTAAAAAGATTTTATGGAGTTTTCTTATTTGGATGATATAAACTACAGAACAACTTTCTTCACATGAAAACATGACATGTCTGTTCTTATTCATACATCAGATTGGGGAAATCCCTGAATATATTTATCTTATATATATGTTTCCAGAATTGATGATTAGTGTGACCCAACCTCGGGTTCCACAAGTTGTTTTCTTCTTCAAATGTTGAGTAAAAAAAGTTATTTATAAATTCAACATGGTATAAATTAGCATCTTTTTTTTCTTCCTTTCATAAAATAATTACTTATATATTTATGGATAGTGAACCCCTTTTTATTTAATGTCACTATATTTCATGAGTCATATAGTTTACTCACACTCTAGAGATTGTGATGAAAATCATCCACCTGGAGAACTTCAATTTTCTTAAGCTTGTTATTTTTCAGTTTTGTACTCCCACTGCCTTTGATCTCCAAAGCAATATCATTTCCCTATTCCATCATCCATTTTGTTAACATTATTTAATAAATTTCTATTTCACATCATATGGGATGAGAATCTATTTTCTAGAATCTAGGAGCTAATATTCTTTATAGCTTTTAGGGTTATTTCTACAAGCTTGTATTTCTCGATTTTAATCTATTCCTTCCATGAAATATTTGATTGATTGGGGGATAATAATGGCATTTCTAATAAATTTTCCATGTGTATTGGTTCATCAGACTAATATTTTTATTCTAGAGGACTAAACCTATTTAGAAGATCAATTTTTCTGGTTGGCAGTTATTGACCAGTCTATGAGTTATGTAGGTAATATTCCAACCTTTTTTCAACCTCCAATGAATAGATTTATGGCCATAGTTTGTGATGTGAAAACAATGTCCATAAAAGATTAATTATTTTGTAAGATGTTGGATATGATTTCATTCTCCCATGTTGACTTCCAAGCTATCCCCCATTCAAATAGATCCCTTCCTCTTTACAGTATAACATGGTATGGCCTACAGAACCACATAATTGGCCTTTTTTGTGAGAGTAATTGTCTTCTCACACCCATTCCTCCAAATGTAACCTTCTTTTAAAAAATTAGTTCTCTAGATATCATCCTTGGAGACCATAGGATAATTTTCTGATCTGTTCTCTATTTTATTTTAGGATTTTCTTGATAGGACATTGGATTCCTTTATGATATGTCTAGTTTTCTGCTTCCCTTTAGTTTGGATAATATTTTTCAGTCTTTGATGTTTCAAGATCACAACCAATTCCACTTTTTCCCATGCATGTGGATATTTGATCCTTTAAGTCCTTATATACTTTTTTAGATTTTTTCTTATCTCTCTATGTCAACTTAATGTATGAGAATCGTCAAATTGTATTTTATTACTTCATTACCTTGAATTTGATTCAGTTTGAAGGTTAATCCATAGAGTAAAAACTTCTTATTCATGCCCCTAAAATTTCTTATCTATCTTCTCTACTCCAATTTTATGTTCATTGATGAACTTTATCTTCTCTTCAATCCTAATCTTAAATTATACAACATAGTCTAAGCTTTCATGTTTTATTGAATGTTCATTTTCTTCTTCTTATAGTCAATTAATTTCTAATTCAAACCAATCAATATACTCTGATGAATCTTATAGAATGGGTCTCATATTTCTACTTCTCATTATTTTTCTGTCAATTTTATCAAGATAATCCTCAAGTTATAACATGGGATCAAAAACATCATTAAACCTATTTTATTTATCTTTATATTTTCATGGTTTTGAGTTTTCAACTGTATCCATCATGGATGCTTGGAGTCCAAATTTAAACTCAGGTTTATCATCCCCAAAAATTCCATTATCATGTTGTTCTTATTTAAATACGAAACTCTTTCTTTGAAGTTTATTTCATAGTTTTATGTCTCCCTTTTAGTGAAACTTTTCTATAGGATTTTTTATGTTTCTAGCTTCACTTTCATCATCATTGAAATTCATTGAGCATCGAGAGGAAATTTTCCCAACTATACCACATAAAAAATAAGATATAGGAAGCTTTCCTTCAATTCTCCCTCTTCCTATCTTGAAATTATTAACAAAAAGAGAAATAAGTTCATCTTCCCCATTCCATTAATCAATATTATCTCCATAAATCTCATGTTTTTCCATGGATTTGAAATCCATTTCCTTTATTACTATATTTTTAGTATGTTCTTGTTGGACTCTAATTTCATATTCCCCCAGGATTCTCAATAGATAATCTAAATAAATCTTTAACAGATCCCTTTTCTCAAGGGATGACACTTTTGGATTGTAGAGAGGTGGAATCCTTCTCATGATTTTCATTAGAATGTAAATTTCTTTTAATTTCTTCACCAAGTCCTCATATTTCTCTAAAAACATTAGTAATTAAATTAATAAAGGTATCCCCATTTTCAACAGAATTCATTTTAATATCATTGAACCTATTGTGAAAAACCTGGAGTTTTTCCTCTTACACATTGTTTTCACCTTCATATATATTTTCTTATTTTTTCACATAAACATGGATGATGTGAATCTCATCACCTTAAGAAAGATTTTATCATAAATATAAATAGTAAGTGAATTCTATTCTTTGGAATTTTATCAATAATATTACTACATGTTTCATCCATAGACATTCTCGTTGCAACAGTGACATGTATTGCTTGTGTAATGGAAAAAATAACTTCCATTCCAAGAGATCATAGATTATATCTCATATTTTTCTTACTAATATGGATGTTTCTTAAATAAAAAAATAGGATATAACTTGATATTTACTGGATTCTCTATGAAAATAGAAGAGGATAGATTTAACTCCATCAACCTGAGCTCTGATTCCACATAATGGGCCTCAGGACAACCTGAGAGGCGAGGGGTGAATCAGGGTGTCAAATTTTTCATCTAAAGTGATGGTTAATTTTTTCAAATTGGTAGGAACCTATTAAATATATATTATGAAAGTGTTTAGTGATTTAAACAATCACATATAGAGAGAAAATGCAGTAGTTTTACTTGGTTCATCTCTAAGGGATAGTCCAAGGAGCATACCCCAACAGTGTTTCAGTCATCTCTAAATCCACTAATCTTTAATATATTTGGAATAAATAATTTTAGACATAGTCACTATGTGATAGGAATAATTAATTTTCAATATTATATGGAGATCACATTGTCTCTGTTAAAACACTTCTATAAAATTCCCCTATCTCACTGTTTTGGGTGTAGTCTTATTAGTTTAATTAATTGATATTCCCTTTAGTAGATTCGAATTTAATTCTATATATATTACTATAATTAGACTTTTTTTGTTCCTTAGTTCTAAATTTATACACTTGAAAACCATTATCAAAAAAATCGGATACTCAAATGATGATAGTAGCTCAACACAACACATATGTGTTACACCTGTTCTTGCATGCTTGTTTTGGGATTATAGCAAAAGAAGTATTTCATAGAAGACTTATATTTCATGAAACCATATTATGAGATTCACTTAGTATTTATAAACCCAAGTAACATTATGAATCTATGATTTAATATTCATATGTATTCTATGTTAAACTCCTTTTCTTTAAAAAGAGGACCAGTGCACCCCATGATGAAACACTTGCGCATATAAAAACCTTACCTATATTCTCTTATAGTTGTTTCTTCAGCACCTCAAGTTACACAATATCCATTATATATAGATACTTGGATAATGGAAATGTCATGGATATGAGGTTGATTTAAAATTAAACCTCTAAGTAAAAAAGGAAGACCAGGAAATTCCTTGGGAAACATGTCATTATATTCCCTAACAATGATAATTTCATCAAGGATGATATATTACTTATACTAAATCATTTGACCTAGATATGGTTTTTCATAGGGAAATAATATCCATACTTGAGATGTTGGTGTTATAGATGATTCAACCTCCTCCTTTCACTTGTATAGGATTGGAGGATGATTCGCAATATGGATAGTGATTTCTTTATCTTGTAAATTTATGTTGTCTCTATATAAGGAAATCCAGACCAAAATCATAATTGTATAAAATTCCATGGAAGGAATTATCATAAGGTTCATTTGTAATTTTAACCCACAACTTATAATGAAATAGGGGTTATATATTTTGGATTCTGTAATTTCCCTATATTTTGTTTTCACCGGAAACTCTACTCTGATGCTTCATAGGGGTGTTTCAATAGTTCTAATAAACATTCATGATATTAAGGAATCCATAGAACTAGGATAAAAAAAGTATGTTCACTATTATTGAATGGATAACTAACTTACATATCACCAATTCCGTATCAGTATACACCTTTGTGGTTGTGATGGGAAAATATCTCCCCTATTGCCTAATAAGTTGTTGGTTGTCTCTGAAATCCTTTGTCTTAGTGCATTGGTTTTTAAAGTGACCGGGTACCTTGAAGTTTAAGAAATGAAAAATGCATTGAGGGTAAAATACAAAATTCCCTCCCTTCTATCACATTATCTTGTTTCTCATATTGGAAATCATTGGATAGGTCCCCTTTCTTCCCACACCTAATCATTTCATTGTTCCCATTAGGATATTTTTGTGGTGATTCATTTCACACCTTTTAAAAGGGGGATGTTGAATTTTCTTGGAACCGTTAGATTTCTCCATCATACCACCAAAATTAAAATCCACTTTACCTTTATTGGCCCTATGATACCATTGAGATTTATTGATATACATTTAAAATTGTAGGGCACATCATATAATTTCCTCATAGACATAAAAGTCTAATAATACTAGGACTATTAATTTATTAGTATATATCCCAATAAAGAAGTGGTCAACCCTACCTTGGAGGGTAATGGAAAATCCAAAGGTGTATCATGAAAGTATTTTGAAGTTTTCCTCATATTCTTCTATAGATTCATTGTATTTTTTCTTGAGGTCTAAGAAATATCTTTCATTTTTATGTCAGATACTCAGAGGAAAATATTTATCAAAAAACATTTTATGGAATTCCTTTCATCCTATTGCATTGATCTCTTCCTTAGGGTTCGTATTTTTTATCAATTCTCGCTACTGGTCATCTTTTCCCTCCATACAATAAATATCCAACAAAACCTTCTCTTTCTGAAAACATTGAAGGATGGAGAAGATATTCTCAATGGAGTTAAACCATTATTCCGTGATTAAGGGATCACATGATCCACTAAAATTTGGAGTCCTTCATCACATATATATCTCAATCACAACTTTTTCTTTCCTAGGTGGATTTGGGTGCTCCTCCTGATCCATGTTTCTATTCATAACATGATTGAGATTATCATCACAAAGTTAATGGTTCTCACTCCCATCATGATGGTATTTTCATTGGGATGTCATCATATTTTCTATCACATTTTTTTACCTAATTCCTCTTATTTACCACCATTAGCTAGAATAAATGGAAAATTATGGATGATTATTTTTTTAAAAAAATTAAACACGCAAAGGGGTAGTCCAATGATATTAAAAGTATAAATTAATAATTACATGTATTTCCTTAACTTGTGAATTTCTTGGCTTCAATATATTTCATCTATGATTTATTTCCTAATATAAATTTATATGGGTATTTTTTACCCTTAATAATGGTTCATAATGTGATTATGGATTTACAAAATAATATCCCCTGAGAGTGTAAAACCCAATGTGTAGTAAGTCCCAATATTATGCACCAGTTCTTGATTGATTCTAGCTCAGGGCTGTGTTTTTGGGTTTTACCCCTAAGTACATCAGTTCCATACCCAGATCCAATTGTATTATCTCGAAAGAGATTTATTTTCATGATAAACCACTTACTATTTACTTAGAAAAATTTGGGGATGTTTTCTTATACTTAGTCTTATCCCTAAAGATTTCTGTAGAGTTTTTGAATCCTAATCCAAAAATTAACAAAGCTTTTACTTCAATATCATCTACAACAACCCATAACTTTATTACATAATAATTCCTGATTTATTACATAATATTACACTTAATAAAACTAATAATATTTATAATTATAGGGTCTTGTAGAGTTAGGAACATTTCATAATAATTTAAATAGGAAAAACAAAATCTTTATTAAAAACTTCATAAACATTTTTGCACTTAAAATTGAACAGGATAACCTGGTGATATACATGAGAAAGGGGTGAGATATAAATCATAGAATGGGAATATACAAGGAATGACATGAAAATAACAATACATTTTCGACAATAGGAATAAAAATGGGGCATAAAAAGAGAAAAAATCATAAACATGAATAATGATACCTGATATATCATGATAATCATATAAAGGAAACATGGAGAGTGTGGAAACAACCTAAAACATTGCATCATAAACATAGGTCAAGGATAACTAAAAATAAGTCGTGAGGGAAATGACTATTAAATGAATAAAGCATAGTACATATACCAAAATGATATATCATAAGACTAAATATTACCCAATGCATTAGAGTGCTTTATAATTCTTGGCACAACTGTCATTTTCATTTAATTATATTGTTTAAGTGTGCCTCATAGATCATACAATATGGATTCATTCATCATCATATTTTATTCCATGATCAAGTAATACAGAATATATACTTGTTTTTCATAATTAAAGGCGGTATAAGTGTGTAAAGGTGAACACTCTTGATATGAAATTGGTATGGTATTCACTACACAATTTATATGGAATGAACAATTATGGTGAAAGTTTCCCATCATAACGGTGTCACTTAAAAAGTAATAAAATTTGTTGATGAGAGAGAAAGTGGTATCTCATAACTTGGAAATAAAATTATTTGTGATGGGGAATTTTAAATTCATATCAAAATATTACTAATTATAAATATAATCCATAAGAAAATAAATAAATTTTAATAAAAAAGAGAAGGTGAGGATCCCTTACTTGAATGTGTCACTCTATATTCTTGGGAGGAGCTTATTGAGAGCTTAGAGAACCTTGGGAGGATAATATTGAGGTTTGGGAAGAGTAAGGACATTATAAAAGGATTTTTAGTGAAGATAAATGGGTGCTTTCATGGATTTATATAGGAAAAGAGTGGGTAACTCATTATTATTTCTCAAACAAAGTTTTTGGACTCTAAATAATTAAATAACCAAAAACACAAACCTTCACATGGTTTTTTCCCATAGATACTTCTAATTGGGATTAATTTTCAATATTTCATATGTAAAGGGTCCTAACATAATAAAATAATACCCTTTATTATGTGGAAGTGAGTCATAATCTGAGAGAAATGATTTTAAACCCTTTAAATAAATTAATGGTATAGGAAGATTCATAATGGATAAATAAAATTAATAAAATTAACATAAAATCCCATTATTTTAAAGGAAACGTATATATTTGGACTTTTATTCCTGATATAGTATTTATTACAACACTCTTGGGCAATTGTTATGAAATAATACACACCGTATATTTATATTGTGTTTAATTTTTACTTGAAAATATTAGTCTTGTAAAATTATGAGAAATTCACCATTGGATAATTTTGATGATATGATTCTAAAAATAATATTTATCTTAACCGAATAATTTCCATAATATGTTAATTTTTAATTTAAAAAATAAAATTGACATTTATTGTGAAATATTGCGTTTATTGAAAAAAATAGTTTTTGAACCCATATAAAAATTTTCATTTGACATCATAAAAATATGTAATAATTTATATTAAATAAAATTTATTTAATAATAATTTTTTATTGAAATACTATTTAATTAAAAATCACTTGATTCATCAAAAAAATTCCTTAATTGAATTTTAATATTAACCAAAAATATTAGTTATGTTTTATTGTATAAAAATAAAAAACAATTATAAATAAATAATAGTAGGATGAAAATATATTAATTATTTTGTACAAAATAATGTACATAATCATATTTCTAGGGTCTTGATGCATATCCCTTTAATACACCAAAAAACACCCTAAGAATAAGGTGCATGACTATGATACTTTCATGGTGTGGTTGGGCGAACATGGATTGGTCCATCATCTCAATGATCTTGAGATTCTCTGATAAATGGTTTTTCTTATGCTTAAGTTGTTAGATCATGGCTTGGGCTTGGTCACAAGAAAATAACAATGATTCTATCTCCCATAGAATCTCTAATAAATGGACCCCATATGGTATAATCCTACTCGTTGAGGGAATCACTTCCTTGGTCTTTTTAAATGAGATTTTTCAAAATCGTATATGTATACTATTCCGGTCATCAGTATTCAGTGACTATATTATCAATGGTAATCATCCTTAATGGTCATTTAAATCTGATAGGATATAATAAATCCAAACAAGTGTATATTTTTATATATCTATATTACATAATAATAAATTTAATTAAAAGTCAAGGGGAACTTTATTTATAAATGTTTGTGTCATTACAACCTGTGAGAAAAAATTGTGTGAACACATATTTATAATGATCATAACAACACTTTAATTTTTTTTTCAAAATATCCTTCTTTTTATCCTGGAGTTGGTGATACCATGAGTTATTGATAAATTCTGTAGAACCATTGAACTCCCTTAAATTAATCAAATACATCATCAATATGAGGTAATGGACATATATTATTTATCCTATAATTATTTACCTTACAATAATCAACTCATAGATGTAAGGAAATGTCTTCCTTATTGAAAAAGAGAACTACAGTAGCCCAAGGAGACGTACCTGGTCTTATGAACCCTTTCCATTTCATGGATCTTCAACTCCATCAATTTCATTGGTGTCATCCAAAATGATTGAAGTTAAATAGAACATGTCTCTATAAAGAGATCAATAAAGATTTACATTTCCCTTTTAGGTGTGAAATGAATGAAATTTTTGGGAAACAAGTTTTAATATCGATCCACAAAGGTTAAAAAATTTCAAATATCAATTATTTCATTGGTCCCCAAAGTGACTGTTTCTAATTGACAAGAAATAGTTCCTACCATTGGTGTTAAAGGTCCTGCTATTTCTACCATGATGTCATAATCTTCTTTAAAAATATTAATCACACCATCAATATATGTAAACATTACTCGTCACATATAACTATTGATATGGTACTTGAAAGGAACTAAACAATTCATTCCCATTATCATGTAAAATAAATCCTGGTCTAAAATAGACAATTCACCATCAAACTAGACTCCAATGATTGTTATAAAATGTGATCCATATTTAAATACCCTGAATTCTCATTTCCTACGTGGTTTCTGGATACTCCTCACTTGTTATGTCGTCACGATATGTAATCCCATTTTATTAACAACATGTTAAGTAAAAAAAGTGTGGTATACACCAGTATAAAATAAAAGTTTCTTGATAATCAAGTTGAGAATAATCGTACCTCATACAGTTGATGGACCTGATTGTTATTTCATAATCATCTACTTTGTACCATACAATTTCATACTCACTCCCCCTTATTCCTTGGTCCCCTGTTATAGTTTCATAGCTTATGAAGCCGGGGTGTTCATGGAATCACCTTGATTTTATTTATTTTGAGGATGAGATGTGTTCTAACATAATCATATTGTCAATGAATAAGATATATAAGATACATGATACAAATTTCAAATAATTAGATTTTTAATTATATAAAAATAACACTAAATATGGCCTATCTGATTATAGTACAATCGTGATTTGGGTGTTGGAATAGAATCTTCTTTTATATTCTCAAAAAAACATTAGAAACACATATGATTTATTTTGGGTCATGGGAGAAAGTTAACTAGTCTGTTGGTCTAATTTTGAGATACTCCACCACCTTTAAAATAGTATTCCTTCTTCCTCTTATTCCAAGAAATAGAGTTCCCACCTATTCCCATAGATAAAAGCATACTTACTCTGCTCATATTTCTTGAGATATTTATATCTTCTAGCCTTAATGGAATGAAGGCCTTATTTTTATTTCATTATAGATAATCCCCCATTTAAGGGATTAAGGGGAACCCATACAAGGCATTTAGGCCTAAGGCACCAGGCCTGACATGACCAAAATTCCAATACATGACCCTAAGGCCTAGAGGCATACTATTCCCATTACATGACTCGTAGGCCCAATCCACTAGAATTTCCCCTCCCCAGCTTATAAATCCTTGAATACCCATTTCATCTACAATCTATCTATTAACCATCATTGTATAATCAATACAATAGAGGACAACTATCATAAAGTGAATATTTTGGTCATATTCTATACTCAATGATGTGTGAATTCAATGATACAATAACAAATACTATTCAAGAAAACTAGAACTATGTTCATAAAAATTACTACATATTCCATCATAAATTTTATTTCTTAAATCTAAATAAATATTCCCTTATAGATATCTTGAACATGAGAGGGTAGAATTATTTTTTTTATAATTCTTAAAATTACTCCCCTATAATTAATTTGTCAAAATTATCTTTGAAATATAAACCCCACCATTGGTGTGAAAGATCTTCCAGTATGTCGACTATTAACATTACCTTTATATCAGTAGGGGTTTAATGGAAACAAAAAATTCAGTTCATTATATTAAGTCATAAATCTACCTTTTCATGTACTAAATCCCCTTGAATGATTACTAGATTTTTGTAAGAAATTATACACAATTATCCACATGATGTGGTTGACCATGTTGATTTCACTTTTTAGCTACATGAAAAGCTTGAATGATTATATGAATAAGCTATTGGTTCACCTGTGGCTCAGGTAAAACCACATTTTCTGTATCCACTTCTTGCAAGTTTCTACACTCTATAAATGGTTTCATTTGTTTAAAAATTGTACAAAACACCACATAATAATTACTTACTAGAAAACTAAAGGCCTATAATATTCCAAATCATCATAATCAATAGTAATTATCAAAAAATTCTAGAAATCATCAAACCTAACATAATCAATCCAGTTATAGTGATAATCCTCTTTACTAATGCATGATATGGTACACTCATTGGCAAAACTATGAAAATAAATACCTTTTATAAATATTATTTCTTAATTTATTACAAAAATTCACACATAATGAAATCTGAATAGATTAAGAGGCCTTGTTTATTTGGGAAATTAGATAGATAACATGATAACATAAAATATGGATATAATGACATTATTTAAAACTCCTTAACATTCTCTTAAAATTCCACCACTCTTCTAAAACATCATGTGATAACCTGGGGAAGCACATAAGAAAGGGGTGATCTATAAATACAAGTAAGGGAATAATAAAATAATAACCTGATAAAAGTAATACGTGTGATTCAAGAGGCATATATAGGTGGCATAAAATGGGTACGAGTCATAAACATGAACATAAAATCATGATATAAGACAATAACATCAAGGAAACATAGTAATGTTGAAATCACATAAAACATTGCATCATAAAAGTCATAGATAATCATGGAGATGTCATAACATAATGTGATTAGGATAATCTCCCATGAACTATATATGTTTTCACATGAGATAGATATATTACCTAATGCATTCGATATATATATAATTCTAGGCTCACCCATCACATTCATATCAGGAACATGAATTTGTTTAGACCATCGATCACACAACATAAGAATGTATTTCAACATTTTTAATCCCATGATTAAGGAGTGTGGGTTATATACTGGTATTTCCAAAATCAATAAATGATAGTTACATTTAGGTGAATATCCTAGAGTTGAAATGGGTATGGGTATTCACAACTCAATATTTTGGCATGGAAAATTGCCTGATAATTCGGTGGCATAATTGGTGTATATAAAGGTTCATATAAGGGTTTATTGAGAGTAAAACGTGGAATATTGTTACTTAAGAATAATAATTATAGAAAATGTATTTGTAAAAAAAATATTCTATCATGACCAATCATAAATCAAAAAATCATATTACAAAGAATGTACCTGAATAAAGATGATGAAGAAGGGAAACCCTTTCCATAAGGGGGATCTTCTAGAGAGGGCCTTTTAAAGATATTTGGAACACTATAGGAGGGATTTTTTGTGGGATAGGGGAAGGAAATTCAAGATAAATGGATTTTAGTGAATAGGAGTTAGAGATTGTGTGGAAAATTATAGAAAAATAGAAGATAATATTTTATTAATTTCTATGTTTAGGTTTTGGAATCTGTATAATAAAATAATAATAAAAACATTATCAAGGTTTTTACACATGGATAATACCAAGGAACAGTTTTTTTAAATATTTTATAAGTACAAGAAACAAAAATATTTAAAAAATGGAATTGGTGATATGAAATTAAATCATGCTAAAAAATAATTGAGTCTAAAACCATAAAATATAAAATAAGTTTCTGAGGATTTATTAGGGGTTTATAAAATTCATTAAATAACATCAAAAACACGTTGGTTTAAAGGATAAATCCATATTTGGTCACGTATTACTTTTATAGCATTTATTAAATAACTTTTGGGCTATGATAATATCATAATATAGACTGTATGTCAATACTCTATTTAATTTATATCCAATAATTCAACTATCTCAAAAAATTATGACAAAAAACCATTGGTTAATTTCAATGTGATGATTTAAAAAATTATATTTATTTTTAAAACAAATTATATTATGATAATTTTAAATTTTAATTAAAAACATTATTAGCAGTAAAATATTATTTTTTACAAAAATAACAACTTTATGACCCATAAAAAATATTGGAATTTATTAAATTATATTATCATTTATATGTAATTAAATATTATTCAATAATAAAGTTTTATTTAAATAACTTTTATTCCAAAAATTCTTCAATTTATCAAAATTATGTCTTAATTGAAACAATATATTTTCAAAAATAATAATTTTCATTTGTTTAAAAAATAATATAATTTTTATCAAACTCATTATATCATTTTTTATAAATTAACAAAAAATAATGATAAATATAATAATTTTTTATTAAAAGAAATATAAAAATTCATATTACTAGGGTCTAGAAACATAACCCATTATTACACCAGTGTATGACCTAAGGGCATGGTGTGCGATAGTCGAACATTCTTGGGCTGGTCCGGTTAACATGGTTTTGGTCATTATCTTAATAAGATTGAAATTCACCCAAAATGGGATTTTTTAGATTTAGTTGTCGAATATCATCTTTGTCTTGATAAAGGGAAATATTAATGATTACATATCCCCTAGAATATTTAATGAATGAGATTCATAGGGTTCGATCCTACTGGTTGAGGTCATCACTAGTTATGGATGTATCAATTGAACTTTATCATAACCCCTAAGGAAATAATATTATTGGTCACTGTGAAATGGCTATATTATAAATGGTTAAGATTCATAATCATCTTCAATATCTTTAAATATATATTTTATAATGATATAATATAACCAAAATATTTCCTATGTATTTTATAACTACATTACTTAATATGGAATTTGTTCATTTAAAAATGGAATTTCATTTATAAAAGTTTATGGAGTAACATTCTTTCCCTTTGAGTAATTTTTCCCCAAAATTTCTTTTCATGAACTAAAATATATGAGGGTATTTTTGTTTAATAATATATTCCAGTTCCCATGATTCCACCTCAAACTTATGGTTTCTCTATTATACATTGACAAGGTGAGTTATCTTGTATCATATGACTTTGTCTCTATGATCTAAGATCATCAATGACTACTCTACATATGAACTGTCATTCTCCAAAAGTACCACCTCTATATCTAGTTCATGTGATGGGTTTAGTTTGTAATTCATTTATAGGGATACATGGAACACATAAATTTGCATTATATAGATTATGTTGGAGTGTTTACTGATAGGCCACAACTTTGATGCAATCAAGGAACTCAAAGGGGGTGATGTATCCAGGAATAAGCTTTCCATTCTTCTGAAACCTCATGAATTTCTTCCCCAATGATATATGAAGGAAAACCTTATATTTGACTTCAATATTTAGGCCCCATCAATGATTTTATGTATATATTTTCAATCAACTTTTTGTGGATTTAATATAGTGTAGAATGTTTTGAACCTTCTCTATCATATCTAGGATAAGATCATGTACTATAATATTACACTCTCCAACATCATCCCAACATGTTGAATGATGACTCCTCGCACCTTATATAGTCTCATAATGTTCCATTTGTATACAATAATTTAAATTATTGTTATTTTAGAACTCCACTTAGGGAATGTTTTGATCCCAATCCTTGGAAATCCGATGAACATGATATCAACATATACTCTAGAGTTTGAATGGTTCCCTAAAACTAACCATCATTATGTGGGTGATAATAATTTCTAAAACTCAGCTCTATATCAAATTTTTTTTGAAGGGTTCTTTATAACCTTGATGTTGACCTAGAATGTAGATCATATAAAATAAAGAGAGACAATCCATGCAGTCTTATCATATCCCTTAGGTATATTTTGGCAAGTTGATCGAATGAGAAATCATCATTGATAGAAGTAAAATGTAAAGACGTTGTAAGGTGGTCAACTAACACCCAGATGTATTTATTTATTTAGATGTCTTGGGGAGTCCTATGATGAAATCCATCATTATATTTTCCCATTTTATACTAGTATGGGTAATGGTCATATCATACCCTTAGAATTTTATCATTCAATGTTTACTTGTGGGAATACCATGCATCAAGGTAAAACTTCAATAATATATATCATCATGTTATCCCACCATAATTTGTTATTCATATCTTCATACATCCCAGTGATTCATGGATGAATAGAGAAGGTTGAGCTATAAACATAATCTATATGTTATTTTCTATTTTATAGTAATGATGGTACAAATATCTAGGTTCCAAGCATTATAAATTCCTATTTACAAAGTGTAACTCTGAAATATTTTCTACCTTTTTTATATATCCTCATTGTTTTTTTGGGACTCTTGATCCTCTAAAAAATTGATGGTTGAGTAGTGATTTAATATAGGTAGGATGAAGTTCCTTTTATGATTCTTTTTTTTACCATTTTCATGTCTAAGAAGATTCAATACTTTTCAATCCAATTAATTGATATGGTTACATGATCCTTTTTACTCAAAAAATTTTCCACTTTGTTCACATTCCCATAATGTTAATATATTGAATAGTCATAATCATTTATTGTAGTACCCCCAGTTTTTGGTATGTAAACCTTACATGATGATTTTCATGGTTTTAAATTTAAGGGTGATGAATTGGAGAGTTGGGAGAACTTTGAATGATGTTTTGAAGCAAAGGGGAAGTCGCATGGACGACACACAGTTTGTCTAATCTATGAGGAAAAATTGTGCGTAGTGGTTCATGGAGGAAGTAGCTCCCGCACGGGCAGCGCATGGTTTGTCTAACCATGCATCGAATCCATACATGGAGGATCTATAGAGGTAGTGGCTAATGCATGGTCAGCGCACAGTTTGTCTAATCGTGCTCACAAACCATGCGGCCACTTAAATGAGATCCTGTAAAGGTGGATCTCACGTGATTTTGCCTATAAGTGGATTTTTTTCCCTCTTAAGCATCCCTAACTCGGGATTTTGCTTCTCCTAAGGTCAGAGAAGGTTCTCCCATCATTCTGTAGGGGATCTGAAGGCTTCTCTTGGTGAATCGATGCTGGATTCTTGAGGTATGTCATCATTCTTCATCGTTCTTGTTCAGTTTCTTAGATCTACTTAGATCTACTTCTCCTCTTCTCTCGGTTTCTTAGATCTATGCCCTTTATGGGTAGATCTAAGTGTTTGGATGACAAATATGATGATATTTGTTCTTAGTCATTCTATTAGAAGATATCTAAGGCGGGTTTTTGGAGAATCAACCCGGTTTTCTTGTTTGTTCTTCGTTAGTTGGGGATTTCATCCAAACCTTTGAGGTAGGAGGCTTCTTTCTTGAATCCACTTCATAGAACTGATTGGTCTGCTTTAAAATTGAATTTGTGTTGTTTAATTGATTGTGAAATAGTTTTTGAACACTTGTTGGAAACCTTCTTGAGTGATGGTTGTGAAATCTGGAAAATTGGGGATTTTGAATGAGTGCTCTGGTTCTTAATTTTAAAAGAGAGATTTTAAAAAGGGGATTTTCTAGAATTGTGACACATGGTTCGGATTGGATATTTTAAATAAAAGGTAACGTTTTTATGTGAAGTGACTATTTTGAAATTGGTTTATTCTTTGGTTTTAAATAAAAGTACAGTTTTATTGAAATGGTTTGAATTGGTTAAACACACTTAGTTTTTGACATTATGGTTGTGTGTGTCCACGGGCATGTGGGACGGATAAGGGTTAGGGGTCTCCCCCATCATTGTTGGGATGGATAATGGTTATGACTCTCCCCCATGAAACATTCATATTGCATTCAGGATGGATATGGGTTAGGGGTCTCCCCCGTCAGTGTTGGGATGGATAAGGGTTAGGGCTCTCCCCCATCAAACATTCATGTGCATTTGGGTCAGATAAGGGTAAGAAGTATCCCCCATAATTTTTGGGAAGGATAGGGGTTAGGGATTTCCCTCTCTTCCAGGTATCATGCATGGTTGGTTTTATGGGTTTTTGGAGAGGTTGGGTAAGCCAAAAAGGGATCTTGAGAAATGGTTTTAAAGACTGTTTAATTATTTTTCTGAAAAAATAACTTGTTGGAAAAATTGGTTTCAATTACACTTGTATGATTTTGGTTATAAATAGTTTTGAAAGCTTATTTATATTTGGTTATAAACTATTTTTGAAAATTTTATTATATAAACTATTTAATATAAATGTGACTAACTTATCTATCCTAGTGGAATGAGTAGGGAAGTAATTAGGGAAAAACTTCTGAGTTTTATACTCACCTCTTCTTTGGAACTTTGGTGATTTGGTAGATACTTTCTACCAGGATAGGGGCAAAGGTAATGTTTCAAAATGGTTTGGTTTTCAAAAGAAAGAATGGTTTTTTTAAAATGGTTAAACGTGGAAAAATTTTGTTTTTTGGAAAACAATGATGTGATGGTTGATTTGATAGAATTTTAAATGCTAATCCATCATTTTCTAGATAGTGATATTGATGGAGTTTGTTATTGGTTTAGGAAATGGAACCCGGTAGACATCATAGAAATCATTCTGAAGAGGCCAGTGAGAATGTGGTTGCACCTAAACCATAGGTGATCCAACAGTTGGTCCATAGCATCACTCAGGATTTTAAAACTGTTGATTTGGGACTGAAACTAGATACTTTGTTTACGATATCTATCACTGCTAAAAATCGAAGTGGAGGAATTACAATTTTCTTCACTAGAAGACATGAGAACTCTAACACTAAGAGAAATAGGAAATCAGACACCTTTTATTCAGGAGGAAGAATGAATTGTAATCAGACCACAGGACAAATTAACCTTTCTCCAAGACCCAAGAGCAAGCTTGGATGTTTTCAGTGCAGTTCACTAAGTCACATCAAGCAGGAGTGTATAGCATAACCAAGAGCATACCTCAATCGCAATAATATGGGACACCTTAAATTATTTTGTTGCACTACTCCTAGGTTAGGTGTTAGGGAAACTTCTCTGGTGTCACAAACACCATATGCTTTGATTAAACTAGTGCAATCCACAACAAGGAGCAAAGTGCAGCAACAAAGAAATTTTATGGAGCTCAGCAGGTGATTATCCATGATCAGGCTGGACTATCTACGGTGAAAGGTATGATTATTTTTAATTATACCATTTTCAAGTTCTCTTCAATACTAGTTCATCACATTCTTCAATTACTTCTCGTGTTTTTGATTTTTTATGTTTAAATTTGGAAAAGATTCCTTATATTTTAAAAGTAGAAAACTCCTCTTTGTGAAAGATAATGTCAAGCCTTTGTCTGTCGAGAATGTGTTATAACTATTGATGAAGCTGGGTTTAAATGGGACTTCTTGATGTTGGACATGGAATTCTATGACGTAATCCTGGGTGTGGATTGGCTGAAAATGTTTAAGGCTCACATCGACTGTTATAGGAGAACAGTTAGTTTCATGACTGAGGACGACATCGTCCATCTCTTCAGAGGAGAGAGGATGGGAAAGAAAGGTGAAAAGAGATTGTTGGAACCAATGGTGGGAACAATCTCTTATCAGTTAGAAAAGTTGACTTCGACATCAATGGAAGAGATTGAGGAACATAGTTTTCCAGCTGTTGTGGATCAAGTTTTTGATTTATTTCCCAAAAACATCTCTGGGTTGCAACCTTTAAGAGAAGTGGAGTTTATGATTGATCTCCTTTCGGGGACCAGTCCTACTTCCCTTCCATCTTATAGGAATGAACAAATAGAGTTGTGGGAATTGAACGTGCGGTTAGAGGAGCTATAAAACAAAGGGTTTATTCGACCAAGTACATCTTTGTGGGAAACGCTGGTGTTGTTTTTGAAAAAGGAGGATAGAACTTTGAGGCTCTGTGTTGATTATCATAGACAAAACCAAGTTATGATAAAGAATAGATATCCACTTCCATGAATTGATGATTTGTTTGATCAATTAAGGGGATCTTAGTGGTTTTCCAAGATTGACTTGTGATCAGGATATCACCAATTGCGAGTTTCGAAGGAGGATATTCCAAAGACACATTTCAGAAGTAGATATGGTCACTATGATGAGTAGTCATGCCCTTTTGTATAACAAATGCACCAGAAGTCTTAAAGGCATTGATGAATCAGATATTTAAACAATATTTGGACTCTTTTGATGTGGTCTTTGTGGATTAAATTTTGGTCTATTCAAAAACAGGGTCTGATCATGAGGTGCACCTGGAAACAGTGCTAGAAATCATGAGAGATCATTGCTTGTATGCCAAATTATCAAAGTGTGATTTTTGGATACCGGAAGTACGTATCCTTAGCTATGTCATTTCAGAAAAATATGTTTTTGTTTATCTTGAAAAGATATAAGTCTTTATCTCTTGGCAACCACTAAAGAATGTGTTTGAGATACAAATTTTTCTTGGTCTAGCTGGTTACTATCGATTCTTTGTCTGTGATTTCTCATGACTAACTTCACCAATTAGAGCTCTGAAAAAGAAGAATTCTCTATTCCTATGGAGAGAAGAATGTCATAAGTCTTTCTAGGAACTGAAAGTTCGGCTTACATCCTCACCTATCTTAATTTTACCAGAATCAGGACAGGGGTATGTGGTGTATTGTGATGCTTTGGGATCAGGGTTGGGTTGTGTTCTCATGAAAGGAGACCATGTGGTTGCTTCTGGTTCAAGGAAGTTGAGGTTGCATGAGAAAAATTACCCAACACATGATTTGAAGTTAGGTACAGTTGTCCATGCTTTGAAAACATCGAGACATTATCTCATTGGTTAGAAATTTACTGTGTTTACATATCACAAAACCTTGAAACACATTTTCTTACAGAATTATTTGAATCTGAGACAAAGGAGATGGATGGAGTTTCTCCAAATGTTTTAATTTAACTTGATGTACACTCCAGGGAAAGGAATTTTGGTGGCAGATGCATTGAGTAGGAAGTCATATGCTCAGTTGGCAAAAGAAGCTTCAGATGAATGGCAGTTCATGTCAGTCTTAGATGAAATTCATGAGTAATTTGAAGACCTAGGTGAGGTTGTAGTTTTCTTTTCATCTATTCTTGTTCATGATCTAGTAAAAATGATCAAAGAAGCACAAACATCTGATGCAGAATGTCTGGTTGTAAGTTCAAAACTCAATGGTGGGGAGACCATTGATGGATGGAAACTTGATAGGGGTTCAGTTTTGTGTTTCAGATATCAGATGGTTGAACCTATGGGTTTTTATGAAAAAATCCATCATGATTACCACCATTCATGATGCGTTGTACACCCAGGTACACAGAATATGTATAAGGTGTTGAAGGTGCAGTTTTGGTGGAGCTGCATGAAAAGAAAGGTGGCGGAGTTTGTCTCGCGGTGCTTAAATTGTCAGCTGGTTAAATCTGAGCATCAAAGACCAGCTGGTATGTTACAATATTTATCTATCCTAGTGTGGAAATGGGATCAGATAGCAATGTATTTTGTTACAGGTCTTCCAATAATGGTCTGAAAACACGATGTCATTTGGGTGATAGTGGATTGTCTAACCAAGTCGGCTCATTTCATCCCTATTCATGAAACTCATACGGTGGAGGATCATTCAAATATCTATATCCGCGAAGTGGTAAATAGGCATGGTGTACCAGTGTCTATAGTATCCAATAGAGATCCAAGGTTCACATCTTTTTTCTGGAAATCATTACAACAAGCCCTTGGATCTCAGTTGACTATGAGCACGACGTATCATACTCTGACAGATGGGAATTCTGAGCGGACAATACAAACATTTTAAGACATGTTGCAGGATTGTGTAATGGATTTTGGTGGATCATGGGAGGATCATATATCCTTAGTGGAGTTCTTATACAATAACAGCTATCAGGCCTCGATACACATGGATCTGTTTGAAGCATTGTATGGGTGTCCTTGTCATTATCCACTATACAGGGTGGAAACGGGTGAAACTTCAATATCCATGCCAAGCCTTGTCCATGAAATAACAGAGAAGATCCAGTTGTTAAGAAAAAGGATGGTGAAATCTTAGATTCCTCATAAATATTATGCAGATCACCGTCGAAGATAGTTGTCGTTCGTTGTGGGTGATCATGTCTTCTTGGGGATCTCTACAAGGCTTGGACTCATCATTTTGGGAAGCAGGGCAAGTTATCTCCTTGGTAAAGAGGCTCTTTTGAGATACTGGAACGGGTTGGAGAGGTGGAATATCAGTTGGCATTACCACCATGGTTTAGTACAGTGCATAATGTGTTCCATGTATCTTAGTTGAAAAAGTATCATCCTAATCCTGCCCATGTGATCTGATGGGATCACATTGACCTAGAGTCAGATGCTTCATTGATACATATCCCAGTACAAATTGTGTATAGGCAAGAGAAAGTCTTATGTGGAAAAATCATAGGTCTAGTGTAGGTTTTATGGCATCATGGTCAGATTCAGTAAGAGACTTCGGAACGTGAAAAGGAAATGAAGGAGCAGTGGCCCGAACTCTTTCAGTTGGGTGAAGGTTTTCTGCTTTCCGAGGATGGAAAGACCTATGGTGGGTAGAATGTAGTGCCCCCAGTTTCTAGTATGTAACCCTTACTTGATGATTTTCATGTTTTTAATATTAAGGGTGATGAATGGGAGAGTCGTGAGAACTTTGAATGATGTTTTGAGGCAAAGGGGAAGTCACACAGACGGCGCACGGTTTGTTTAAACCATGCCACAAAATAGTGCGTAGTGGGTCTTGGAGGAAGTAGCTTCCACAGGGGCGGCACACAGTTTGTCTAACCGTGCATCCAAGCCATGCGTGGAGGATATGTGGAGGTAGTGTCTAATGCGCAGTTAGCACACATTTTGTCTAACTGTGCGGGCAAACCATGCGGCCACTTAAATGAGATCCTATAAAGGTGGATCTCATGCGTTTTTTGCCTCTAAGTGGATCATTTTTCCTCCTAAGTGGCCCTAACTCGGGATTATGCTTCTCCTAAGGTCATAGAAGGTTCTCCCATCATTCCTAAGGTGATTTGAAGGTTTCTCATGGCTAATTAAAGCCATATTATTGAGGTATGTGATCGTTCTTCATCGTTCTTGTTCGGGTTCATAGATCTACTTAGATCTACTTCTCCTCTTCTCTCGGTTTTTTAGATCTATTCCTGTTATGGGTAGAACTATGTGTTTGGATGCCAAATATGATGAGATTTGGTCTTTTGCATGCTAGGAGAAGAGATCTAAGGCAGGTTTTTGGAGAATCAACCTGGTTTTCATGTGCGTTCTTCGTTTTTTGGGGTTTTCGTCAAAACCTTTGAGGTAGGAGGCTTCTTTATTGACTCCACTTATTAGAACTGATTGGAATGATTTAAAATTGAATGTGTGGTGTTTAATTGATTGTTATTTTGTTTTTGAACACTTGTTCGAAACCTTCTTGAGTAATGGTTGCGAAATCTGGAAAATTGGGTATTTTGAATGAGTGTTTCGGTTGTTAATTTTAAAAGAGAGATTTTAAAATGGGGATTTTCTGTAATTGTGACACATGGTTTGGATTAGATGTTTTCAATAAAATGGAATGTTTAATTAAGGTGAAGTGACTATTTTTAAATTGGTTTATTCTTTGGTTTTCAATAAAAGTATAGTTTTTTTGAAATGGTTTGAATTGGTTGAACACACTTGGTTTTTGACATGATGGTTGTGTGTGTTCATGGGAATGTGGGACAGATAAGGGTTAGGGGTATCCCCCATCAGTTTTGGGATGGATAAGGGTTAGGTCTCTCCCCTGTCAAACATTCATATTGCATTCAGGACAAATGAGTCTTAGGGGTCTCCCCCATCAGTGTTGGGATGGATAAGGGTTAAGGCTCTCCCCCGTCAAACATTCATGTGCATTTGGGTCGGATAAGGGTAAGAAGTCTCCCCCATCATTTTGGGGATGGATAATGGTTAGGGATTTCCCCCTCTTCCAGGTAGCATGCATGGTTGGTTTCATGGGTTTGTGGAATGGATGGGTGTGCCAAAAAGGGATCTTGAGAAATGGTTTAAAGCTTGTTTAGTTATTTTTCTGGAAAAATAACACGTTAGAAAAATTGGTTTCAATTACACTTGTATGCTTTTGGTTATTAATGGTTTTGGAAACTTATTTATATTTTGTTATAAACTATTTTGGTAAATTATTTTATATCAAAATTCTTTTATAAATGTGACTGATTTTTCTATCCTAGTGGCGTGAGTAGGGAAGTCATTGGCGTAAACCCTATTGAGTTTTATACTCACCCCTCCTTTGGAACCATGGTGCCTTTTCAGATGCTTTCTACCGGGATAGGGACAAAGTTAATGTTTCAAAACGGTTTGGTTTTCAAAAGAAAGAATGGTATTTGTTTAAATGGTTGAATGTGGGCAAATGTTGTTTTTGGAAAACAATGACGTGATAGTTGATTTGATAGAATTTGAAATGATAAGCCATTAATTACTAGAGAGTGATATTGACGGAGTTTGTTGTTGGTTTATGAAATGGTACCCGGTAGGCGTCATAGAAATCAGTTGGAAGAGTCAAGTGAGAATGTGGTTGCACCTGAACCATAGGTGATCCAATATTTGTTCCAAAGCATCCTCATGCTTTTAAAACCATTAAGTTGGGATTGAAATCGGATAATTTGTTTACAATATCTTTCACTACTGAAAATCCAAGTGGAGGAAGTATGGTTGTCTTCACTAGAGGAGCTGAGAACTTTAATACAAAGAGAAAGAGGAAATTAGACACCTTTTCTCATAGAGGAAGAACACATTGTAATTTGACCACATGAGAAATTAACCTTTCTCTAAGACCCAAGAGAAAGCTTTGATGTTTTCAGTGAGGTTCACTGAGTCACATCAAGTGAGATTGTATAGCACAACCAAGAGCATGCCACAATTGCAACAATATGGGATACCTTAAATGATTTTGTCGCACTGATCCAAGTTCGAGTATGAGGAACACTTCTCTAGTGTCACAAACACCATATGATTTGATGAAACGAGTGCAATCCAACAATAGGGAACAAATTGCAGCCACAAAAAAATTGTATGGAGCTCAGCAGGTGATTATCGATGATCAGGCTGGACCATCTATGTTGAGAGGTACGATTCTTTTGAATTCTACCTTTGTGTAAGTGCTCTTTGATACTAGTGCATTGCATTCTTCCATTACTTCTCATGCTGCTGATTTTCTATGTTTAAAGTTGGAAATGATGCCTTCTGTTTTAAAAAATGCAAACTCTTCTTTGTGAAAGAGAATGTCAAGAATTTTTCTGTCGAGCATGTGTTATAACTGTTGATGAAGCTAAGCTAAAATGAGACTTATCGATGTTGGACATGGATGTCTATGACATAATCCAAGGAATGGATTGGTTGAAAATGTTTAATGCTCACATCGACTGGTATAGGATAATAGTTAGTTTCATGACTGAGGATGAAATCCTCCATCTCTTCAGAGGATATAGGATGGGAAAGAAATGTGAAAAGATCTTGTTGGCACCAATGGTGGGATTGATCTCTTATCAGTTGGCATTGTTGACTTTGTCATGAATGGAAGAGATCTAGGAACATAGTTTTCTAGCTGTTGTGGACCAATTTCCTGATGTCTTTCCCAACAACTTCTTTGGGTTATCACCTTTAAGGGAAGTGGAGTTTACTATTTATCTCCTTCTGCGGACTAGTCCTATTTCACTTCAATATTATAGGATATCCCCAATAGAGTTTCAGGAATAGAAAGTGAAGTTAGAGGAGCTGGAAAGAAAAGGGTTTATTTGACCAAGTATGTCTCAATGGGAAACGCCGATGTTGTTTGTGAAAAAGGTAGATGGAACATTGAGGCTCTGTGTTGATTATTATAGACTTTACCAAGTTACGATAAATAAAAGATATCCAATTTCAAGAATTGATGATTTTTTAGATAAATTAAGGGGAGCGCAGTGGTTTTACAAGATTGAATTGTGATCAAGATGTCACAAATCGTGAGTTCAGATAGAGGATATTCCAAATACAACTTTGAGAAGTAGATATGGACACTATGAATATGTAGTCATGCCTTTTGGTCTGACAAATTCACCAGTAGTCTTCATGGGATTGATGAATTGGATATTTCAACAATATCTGGATTCTTTTGTCGTGGACTTTGTGGAAGACATTTTGGTCTATTCAAAAACAAGGGATGATCATGAGGTGCACCTGAAAACAGTGTTACAAATATTGATATATCATCACATTTATGAAAAATTATCAAAGTGTGATTTTTGGATATAGGAAGTATGTTTCCTTGGCCATGTCATTTCTGAGAAATGTGTTTATATTGATCCTAAAAAGATAGAAGTCATTATCTCTGGGAAACCACAGAAGAATGTGTTCGAGATATGAAGTTTTCTTGGTCTATCTGGTTACTACCAATGCTTTCTTCTTGATTTCTTATGACTAGATTCACTAATGATAGCTCTAACAAAGAAGAATGCTCCATTCCTATAGACAGAAGAATTTCAGGAGTATTTCCAGAAACATAATGTTCATCTTACATCAGCACCTATCTTGATTTAATAGAATCAGGACCGGGGTATGAGGTGTATTGTGATGCTTCGGGATCTGGGTTGGGTTGTGTTCTCATGAGAGGAGGCCATGTGGTTGCTTATAGTTCAAGGAAGTTGAGGTTGCATGACAATAATTACCCAACACATGATGTGGAGTTAGTTGCAGTCATCCATGCTTTGAAAACATGGAGACATTATCTCTTTGGTTAGAAATTTACTGTGTTTACAGATCATAAAATCCTGAAACACATTTTATCACAATGATATTTTAAAATGAGGAAAAGGATATGGATGGAGTTTCTCCAAATTTTTGACTTTGACTTGATGTACACACCGGGGAAAGCAATTTTGGTGGCAGTTGCTTTGAGTAGGAATTAATATGCTCAGTTGGCGAAAGAAGCTTCAGATGAATGGCAGTTCATGTCAGTCATAGCTGGCATGCATGTAGAATGTGAAGATCGATGTGATGTTACAGTTTTCTTTTCATCTACGCTTGTTCCTGATCTAGTAAAAATGATCAAAGAAGCACAAACATCTGATGTAGAATGTCTAGTTGTATGTTCAAAACTCAATGGTGGGGAGACCATTGATGGCTGGAAACTTGATGGGGGTTCAGTTTTGTGTTTTGAAGATTAGATGGATGTACCTATGGTCTTTTAGGAACAACTCCTTCATGCTTACCACCATTCAAGATGGGTTGTACACCCAGGTACACAAGATATATATAAGGTGTTGAAGGCACAGTTTTGGTGGAGTGGTATGAAAATAAAGGTGGTCAATTTCATCTCGCGATGCTTAAATTGTCAGCAGGTTAAAGAAGAGCATCAGAGACCAACTGGTATGTAACAATATTTGTCCATCCCAGTGTGGAAATGGGATTAGATAGCAATTTAGTTTGTCACAGGTATTCCAAGAATAGTCCGGAAACACGATTCCATTTGGGTGATAGTGGATCATCTAACCAAGTCGGCCCATTTCATCCCTATTCATGAAACTCATACGGTGGATGATCTTTCAAATATCTATACCGGAAAAGTAGTAAAGAGGCATGGTGTACCAGTGTCTATAGTCTCTAATAGTGATATGAGGTTCACATCTCATTTCTATAAATCATTACAACATGCCCTTGGAACTCAGTTGACTATGAGCACGGCGTATCATCCTCAGACAGATGGGAAATCTGAGCGGATGATACAAACATTGGAAGACATGTCGCGGGCTTGTGTAATGGATTTTTTTGGATCATGGGAGGAGCATATATCCTTAGTGGAGTTCTCATACAATAACAGCTATCAAGCCTCGATACGCATGGCTTCGTTTGAAGCATTGTATGGGCGTCCTTGTCATTCTCCACTATGTTGGGTGGAAATGGGTGAAACATCAATAGTCGGACCAAGCCTCTTCCCAGAAATAATAGAGAAGATCCAGTTGATTAGAAAAAGGATGGATATAGCTCATAGTCTTCATAAAACTTATGCAGATCACCATCGAAGATTGTTGTCGTTTGTTGTGGGTGATCATGTCTTCTTGAGGATCTCTACAAGGCTTGGACATCGTCGTTTCGGGAAGCAGGGAACGTTATCTCCTAGATACATAGGCCCTTTTGAGATACTATAATGGTTTGGAGAGGTGGCATATCGGTAGGCATTACCACCGTAGTTTAGTTCAATGCATAATGTGTTCCATGTATCTCACTTGAAAAATTATCATCCTGATCCTGACCATGTGATCAGATGGGATCACGTTGACCTATATATGGATGCTTTGTTGATATATATCCTAGTACGGATTGTGTCTAGGAAATAGAAAGTCTTGCGTGGAAAAAATCATTGGTCTAGTGTGGGTTTTATGGAAGCATGGTCAGATTCAGGAAGAGACTTGGGAATGTGAAAATGAAATGAAAGAGTAGTGGAAGGAACTCTTTCAGTTGGGTTAAGGTTTTCTACTTTTCGAGGATGCAAAGACCAATGGTGGGGAGAATTTAGTACTCCTAGATCCAAGTATGTAACCATTACTTGATTTTTTTTCATGGTTTTAAATTTAAGGGTGATTAATGGGAGATTAGGGAGAACATTGAATGATGTTTTGAGGCAAAGGGGAAGTCGCACGGACGACGCACAGTTTTTCTAAACCGTTTGGAAAAACCATGCGTATTGGGTCTTGGAGGCAGTAGCTTCCGCACGAGCAGTGCATGGTTTGTATAACTATGCATCCAAGCCTTGCGTGGAGGATCTGTGGAGGTAGTGGCTAATACATAGTTAGTGCATGGTTTGTCTAATCGTGCAGGAAAACCGTGTGACCACATAAATGAGATCCTATAAAGGTGGATCTCACGCATTTTTGCCTCTAAGTGGCTCTTTTTTCCTCTTAAGTGGCCCTAACTCGGGATTTTCCTTCTCCTAAGGTCAGAGAAGGTTCTTCTACAATTCCGGAGGCAATCCAAAGTCTTCTCCTGGAGAATCAAAGCCGGATTCGTGAGGTATCTGGTCATTTTTCATCGTTCTTGTTCGGTTTCTTAGATCTACTTAGATATACATCTCCTCTTCTCTCGTTTTCTTACATATATTCCCATTATGGGTATATCTAAGTGTTTGGATGCCAAATATGATGATATTTTGTCATGGTATTTCTAGGAGAAGAGATCTAAGGTGGGTTTTTGGAGAATCAACCTGGTTTTCTTGTGTGCTCTTCGTTTGATGGGGTTTTCGTCAAAACCGTTGAGGTAGGAGGCTTCCTTCTTGACTCCACTTTGTTGAACTGATTGTATTGCTTTAAAATTAAATTTTTGGTGTTGAATTGATTGTGATTTTGTTTTTGAACACTTTTTGGAAACCTTCTTGAGTGATGGTTGTGAAATCTGGAAAATTGGGGATTTTGAATGAGTTTTTTGGTTCTTAATTTTAAAAGAGAGATTTTAACATGGGGACTTTCTGGAATTGTGACACATGGTTCGGATTACATGTTTCCAATAAAAGTGAATGTTTGATTGAAGTGAAGTGACTCTTTTGAAATTGGATTATTCTTTGGTTTTCAATAAAAGTACTGTTTTATTGAAATGCTTTGAATTGGTTGAACACACTTGGTTTTTGACATGATGGTTTGTGTGTGTTCATGGGAATGTGGGACAGATAAGAGTTCGGGGTCTCCCCCATCATTATTGGTATGGATAAGGGTTAGGGATCTCCCTCTTCATTCATTTATATTTCATTTGGTACAAATAAGGGTTAGGGGTCTCCCCCATCAGTATTGGGATGGATAAGGGTTGGGGCTCTCCCTCGTCAAACATTAATGTTCATTTGGGTCGGATAATGGTAAGAAGTATCCCCCATCATTGTTGGGATGGATAAGGGTTATGGTTTTCCCCCTATTACAGGTATCATGCATGGTTGGATTCATGGGTTTGTGGAATGGTTGGGTATTACAAAAAGGGATCTTTAGAAATGGTTTTAAAGCTTGTTTGGTTATTTTTCTGGAAAAATAAATTGTTGGAAAAATTGGTTTCAATTAAACTTATATTCTTATGGATATAAATGGTTTTGGAAACTTATTTATATTTGGTTATAAACTAGTTTGGTAAAAAAAATTATATAAACTTTTTTATATAAATGTGACTAACATTTTTGTCCTAGTGGCGTGAGTAGGGAATTCATTGGGGAAAACCTACTAAGTTTTATACTCACCCCTACTTTGGCACTTTGGTGCTTTTGCAGATGCTTTCTTCCGGGACAGGGGAAAAGGTAATGTTTCACATGTATTTTGCAATACCTTGTGATGTTATTGTTTTTCAGTGATTGTGGAGCTTGGAGCTTATGGAGCATGGAGTCTTGCGGTATTTTGAGAGTCTTGTATCATTTATCCGTTTTGTACTTTCATACTTGGTTGTTCTTCCGATGTTGTATACTTTGATATGGTTTTGAGATACATGAATATGTTGGGTTCTATTTCATTCATTCATGCATCATATAGTTAATGTTTGGTTATGGTTGGTAGATTTATTGAATTATTTATTAAAGGGTAAATTTTCCCCCACTTGTATTTGAAACCCTTCATCATTTATTGATAGCCTTTGGAGTCTTGGGGGTGTCACTTAAGGCCATGTAATGACTCGTTGTACTCTCAAGCCAATGAGAATTGGTGGTTCATTACATTGATCATCCTTAATGACCTTCATTGGTGAATATTGATCTGATTTTGTGTGAATATATACATGATGATTTTATAGCCCGTATATACGTCACACTTCTCCTCGTAGATATAATGTCTCCAAATATTAAATGTGGATATCACTACATCCAAATATAGATCATGTGTTTGATATTTCATCTAATTGATATTTAATTAGAGAGAGGCATAACCTATCACATCATCATCCTGTATGAGTACACAACCCAAGCCTTTTTGTATGCTTCACTATATATCACAAATCCTAACACACTAGTGGTAATGTGATCATAGTTCCACTGATCAGTCTATTATTTAACTAATTGAATTTATCATCACATTCACTAGTCTAAAGAACTTCAATCTATTACAAGTTATATTTGTTAATATGATTGAAAATCCAGATAAGTTTCTCACAAATTGACTCATCTAATCCAAGGAAACTATGTACCTTTGTCATAGATGTTGGTCAGTACCATCCTTCAATGACTTCTATTTTTAAAAGATCTATTGATATCCATTTGATAGTGATATCATTCCTTGGGAATGTTTCTTTCTCTATCTAAAACTCACATTTTTTATACTTTTCCTACATCTTTTCCCTTTGAATGTTCTTTAGTACTACATAAAAATTCACATATTAGTCCTCATTAATCTTGGAGTAGATAAGAATATCATCTACAAATACTCCAAAAAAATTATCAAGGTAATTCTTAAAGACTCAATTGATTAATTCCTTGAAGATATTTGGATAATTGGTGAGTTAAAATGGAATCACTATGAAATCATTTATCCCCCTTGTATAAAAAATAAATATTGGGGACATACTCCTTATTTTACATTACATAAAAACATCCCAACCAAATATCCACCTTAGATAAGTAATAATATTCTTATAGCTGATAAAACAAGTCATTAATTAACAATAGAGGATAATTTTTCTTCATCATGATATTGTCAATATCACAATAACAAATGTCAAGTCATGTTGACCCATCCTTCATCTTGACTAAAAGAAACGGTGTACCTCATGGTGGAGAACATGGGAATATAAACCCTCTATCCATATTATCATATAGTTTATTATTTAGATAA
Organism: Viscum album; assembly: GCA_963277665.1. Taxonomy (NCBI): domain Eukaryota; kingdom Viridiplantae; phylum Streptophyta; class Magnoliopsida; order Santalales; family Viscaceae; genus Viscum; species Viscum album. The sequence goes on from OY728141.1 coordinate 1,629,064,868, forward strand.
TAAAGTTCAAAAGTGACCATTATATATGGAATCTTGGATATTGTTAAATATATGGGTATAATTTTGTCCAGAAATTTAACTCTCGGCTAGGAGGAAGATTGATAAATGTTTCAAAAAACGCATTGATGTATTATTTCATAAGGGTAATGTCACCAAGGATGATATTTTCCTCATTCTCAATCATTTAATATAGATACACTTTCTCATATGAAAATAATATCCATGGTTGAGATTATGGTTCCAAAGGATAATCCTCCTCCTTGAAATTTTATTGGATTGAAGGGATATTTTTTATATAAAGGTTGATTTCCTTATCCATGAAATTTATGTTGGATGTATATAAGTAAATCCAATACATTCCCAAAATTGCATAAAATTCCACTAAATGTAGTATCACAAGATTCCTTGGTATGTTTAGCCTTCAAATATGGGATAAGAAAAAGTTATATACATAGGATGAAATAATTTCTCCCTTTTCTATTTTTAATGAGAGCTCAACCTCCATGTTTTGAGGTTTTGTTTGAATTGCTCTAATAAATTTTCATGATATGAAGGAATGTTTAAAAATATATTTTTATAGTTCATTTGAAGTTCATGAATGGATGATTAGCCTATATTTAACTATTTTAGTTTGGTTCTATTAATTTACATCATCCAAAATAGAATTAGGCAAGAGAATTTTTAAATTATTAAACACCTAAAATGGAAACTTTAAACATTGAAGGGATAACTCATAAATGGCATACATTCCATAACCTATGAATTTATAAGTTTTAATATAATTTATCCATTTTATATTTCGTAACATAAATCATAATGGGAATTTTTTCCCTTCATAATGATTCATAAAGAACATATGAATTTTCCAAAATATATCCCAAATGTGTGTTTTTCATTCACGGGGTGATGATTGAGTTAGTACCCATTTTTCCCTTTTCAAGTTTATTACCCCTGGGTACAACTATCTTAATTCCACATCTAATAGTAATGTCTAGATATGGATTTTACTACTTGGAAACAACTCACTATATACTCTACCAAAGTATAGGATTAATTTCCATTATTTTGTGTTATCAATAAGGCTTTCACTAAGGTTTTTTAATTATAACCCCTAAAAATAACTAGATTGTCCCCTAATACCAACTATGACATCCCATATAGTTTATAAATATTATATCAAGATTTATTACATAGAGATAATAATAATAAAATTCTAGTAGATTGAGAGGCCTAGTGTATATGGAAAATTAGTTACATTGCATAATAATTTAAAACATGGATACAGGGACATTATATATAACTCTTTAATATGCTTCTAAAATTTCATCACACTTCTAAAACTACATAGGATAACCTAGGGATGTAAAAAATAAATTGGTGAGCTATGAATCCCAATAAAGGAATAATCAAATCATAACATGTGATCAAATAAGAATATAAAGGTGTCATAAAAGGTGTGATAATCATAATCATGATTATCTAAGCATGACATAAGATAATAACATCAAGGAAACATAGGAATGTGAAAGCAAAATAAAACATGACATCATAAGTGTAATTCAAGAATTAAAACCTATAAAACAAAAAATAGCATGCTTAGGACAATATATAGTGAACCATACATGGTATCTCATGAGGAAAAAACATTACCCAATACATTGTAGGGATATATAATCAGGGGCCCACCCATCACATTCATGTCATGTATATGAATTTGTGTTCCACATAGATCATATAACATAATAAAGTATTTCATCACTTTTAAACCCAGTATTAAGTAGTGTGTCTTATATACATGGAATTACCCAATCAATGAAGTATATGTAAATCTAGGTGAATACCCTAGAGTGTAAATGGGGATGGTTATTCCCAACACAGAATATATTCATGGAAAATCATGAGATAATTTAGGGACATAAATGGTGTATATAAAGGTTCATGAAAGGGTTTAATGAGTGTGAATGTGGTATCTCGTTAATTAGAATTCATAAAAGATATTAGTGTTATATTTAAAAACATATTCCAATAAGAAAAACAAAAATTCAAAAAGGCATGGTTTAAAGAATGTACATGAATAAAGTGGAGGAGTAATGGAATCTCATACCTTGATAGGGTTCCACTAAAAGCTTGGGAGGCTCTTTTTATGTGATTAGGAACATCATGGGAGGGATTTATAAAGGTATATGTAGAGGAATGTCATGATCAATGGTTTTTAGTGAATATGAGTGGAAGGTTGGGTGAATGATTATAATGGAAGGGGAATTATTTATTATTTTTTAAATTAATGTTATTGATTCTATATAATAAAATAATCAAAACCATAAACCTTCCCATGGTTTTTACCTATAGTTTCTGCCAAAAAAGAGTGGTTTTAAATATTTTATATGTATAATAACCAAAAAATTAAAATAATATCATTGGTGATGTGTAAGCAAGTCATGTTTAGAAAAATTTTATTTTAAAACCTTAAATTATAATATAGGTTTAGAGGATTTAGTTGTGGTTTATAAAATTAATAAAATAAGTTAAAACACATTATTTTATAGGGTAAATATATTTTTTTTTAGGGATTCATATTATAGAATTAAATCTACCACATTTGGACAATTATGATTTCATAATATGTATGGTATAATAGGATGATTACATCCACTGCAAGGGAACACAATGCAACGAAGAAAATTATAGTAAACTTGTAATCCTGGGGAAAATACCCCAAAACTTTCTCTCACACCCCCCCAACCCTTACCCCCCCAAACTCGTATATTTATGTCGTATTCAATTTTTTCCCTATGATTTGGTTTCCTTGGAAAATTATGAAAAAATCACAATTGTATAATTTCAACATGCGGATTTCAAAAATAATAATTATTTTACCAAACTAATTTTCTATATATAATAACTTGAACTTTTAATAAAATCTATTTTTATCAAAAAATTCTAGTTTTTTCAACACTAACTAATTTTTGACCTAGATAAAAATTACATTTTAATTCATAAAATTATATTATAATTTATAATTAAATAACTTTTATTTAATATGAAATTTTTATTAACATAAAATTTATTTTAAAAATTCTTGAATTAATCAAAATAGTATCTTAATTGAAACTAAATATTTCCAAAAAATATAATTTTTATTTCTTTATATCAGTGTCTAATTTTTATCAAACTCATTATATCATCATTTATAAATTAATAAAAAAGTGGGATATATATGATCATTATTTTGTTAAAAATAAAATATAAAAATTATGAATTAGTCGTGTGCACGCCATGTCCTCAGAGGAATGTCACACAGTTTCCTAGAGAAATCTACATGGTTTCCCCTAACCATGATCAAACCATGGACCTCCAGAAAAACTTACAAACATGCCAAAAACAACTAAAAACTCTTGAAACTCAACCCAAATATTATATTAATTCAAAAAATAATAATAAAAGGGTAAAATTACTTGAAACTGGGGATGCTAAATCATGTTTAAATAATTTTATAAGTGGTGTTTAAGACTTATTTTTAAATAATAAAGTATAGGTATAATAGGCAAACTGATCATTTTATGAAATGGGTATAGTTATATAAGAGTTTTTCATAATTCTTTAAAACTATAAACCTAAAAATTCCTTTCTATGTAAGTGATCTAATATTTCCATTTTATTTTATATGTTTTGGATGGCTAAAATTTAGTCATGTATATCTATATAAAATATATAAAAGTAAAGATGACATTTTTATCGTTGAATCAATGAGTGTGGTTTTAGGGATGTTATAGTTGGTATCGTAGAAGGGTATAGATAACCTTAAATATTAGGATTTTTTAGGTGAAGTTAACATATGATTTTTGGTTTCCATTATGCATTTATAAGTTTAAGGTTATTCGTAAGTTCAAATACATAGACAACCAATTTTAGGTTTTATATAATGGGATTTTAAATTGATTAATGATATTTTGAAAGATGTTTTATAGGGATGACGTTCAAGTAAAATTTAACTGTATCTTGTGATTTAACATGAAATATAATTTTAGAAGAACTCTATTACACATTTTGGAATATAAGATGAATGTTAGGAGACATCCATTGAGATTAAAACATTATTTAATGTAGAGGTTATTGAGTTTAATTTTTTTATGGGATTATTTATTTATGGAATGATCTAAGTTTAACTATTGGTGTTATTGTGATTTTTTTTGGTTAAAATATACAATTACTTTATATGAAGGTTTATTCATTTTTAGTGTTATATTACCCTATGCTAATAACTTTGGATTTAGTAAATATAATAGGACTATATTTTTATCCTTTTCTATATCCTAGGATATATAAAAACTTAATTCTTTAAGAAGGATAAATATTCATTATGGATACTAATCAATTAGAATTTGCGATCAGATATATGTAGAAACATGTTAGAACATCCAACCAAAGAATGAAATTGTGTTTATGGATTTAAAAAAATCAGGTAAGTATATTTTCTCATGTTATATGTTTTAATGATAAAATGATCCCTCTCCTTTAAAAAATGATCTGGAAAACGAAAAAAAATTTCTTTCCCACGATCATTTCAAATGAATTTATGGTCTTCTATATATCTCATTGGTTTATGGTTTTTTTGTCATTTACTATTTCATGATAATTCACTTTATTGTTATCAATTTTCTGTATCACTCTCCATCATTATATGGACCTTAATTTTATCATCCACATCTATATTTTCACTTTTCACTAACTTTATCCTATTTGGAAACAAGGTTATGTGTAATTAAATATTATCTTCATTCTTCAATTTCCCTAATTTAAAAAGAATTTATTATTAACCCTTTTTACATTGTGGGTATTCAACCAAGGGATTTTCTATATTAAATTCTTGAATTCCCAAGTTTGAGATCAAATTAGAAGTACATGATTTATTTAAGGTAAAAATTTAGTAACCAGATATTTTAAAAGAATACTATGATTGATATAATACATGACACACAACACCAAACTTTTATTAAGGAAATATTATTAATTTAACTAGAATAAAAAATATTCTTCTTTTTTTATGAAACTATTTTTATACTTGAAATTGTATTTTTCAAGAAAAATATTTTCATCGTAGTTTGTGGGTTTATTTTAAAAGTAATTTTTACTAGTTAAAACTATGAAATAATTCTTTATTACCAACCATAACCTTTACTATATTTCATTAGATGTGTTTAATTATATAACCATCCTCGTATAATCTAAAATATTTCATTATAGTGACTTTTTCCTTTGATAAATTCATTTATATTATTTTAAGTAAAGGAAAATTTCCAAATATCACTTTTTTTCTTTTAAAATCTATAATATTTTTTGACGGGAATAAAAATAAGTTATTAAGGGTTAGAAAAGACTATTTTAAATATTAATAAATTAATTCTATGATTGTTATTTTTATTTATTTTCTATTAATGAAATAATTACATTAAATACATTTTCCATGCAGACACAATAATCTTGTAAATAATAGAAAAATCATGTAATTGATTTTAAAATTTCATAAAGTTCTATTTATTGGGTGATTTATGGTGTCACAAGATTTTTTTACATAATTTTAATTTATTATAGTTTTTTTAAAAGTTTTTATTTGGATTAAAATACTCTCTTGATGTTTTTTAAAGTCAAATTTTTTGAATAGCCTCACAAATGACTTTAATGGTAATTTATGTTAAATAATATTTTATTAAATGATTTAAATTTAATAAAAATATTATATTTTTTCAAATTAATTTTATATGGTATGTAATATCAACCATTTTTCATTTATGGATCAATTATATTTATATAATAACTTTATTGACACCTAGTGTGTAAGAAAATTGTTATCTAGGTAATCAATAAATATGGATAATATGGATTAAAACTAAAAGATAAGGTCTAAGACAATCTGTAAACTTGTCCAAATTTTATTTTATGAGATTATTTATACTTATATCCATATTATATATGAAATATATCAAATAGGTTCCACGTGAAGAATAAAATTAATTTATATTAATTTAATACGTTTTGTAATTTTAAGGGTGCCCTCTTCTATCTTATATAAGAACACCACATTTCTTCTCTTACTCACACTTATTGACCTATATAGGTTTAAAACCCCTATAAAAACCTCATATTAACATATTTATATAAATTTTACTGGTTCTGGACTTATTTAAATACTTTCCCTAGGATTCTTAAAGATATATTCAAAGAAGGTTCTTCAAAGGTGAGGTAATCGTCTCGGGCAAGAATTTTCATTTTAATTCTTCTTCTACCTCCTTCAATTATGTATTAACCATTAAAATTAAATAACATCAGTGAATACCATATATATATGGGTTATTGTGTTAATTCAATAACCTTATTCATCTTCTTTTTCCCTCAAATGGTAAATGAAACCATCATTCATGAATATAAGTGGACTACTGCCTCGTGAACCAATGCAGTTTATTTCTCATCACCACATTTCATGGCTGGTTATTGTAATGGATTTAAAAATATATATATGATATTTATTACATTATTATTGTTATTTAAATGTAATATCTTTTCTATCTTTATACCATTCCAATTATTAAAAAATGGAATCATCACACCTGCATATGTATAGACTATCATCTCCACATAGTGATGTACTTCAGTTTTTCAAAAACACCCTCTCATAGAAGGTCATGGGGATGAATTTAATCAATATATTAGTTTTTATAAAATTATTATTATCATGGAAATCTATTATTTTATTTAATTTCTTTATTTTTTATCTAATGAAAAGTAAAAACATTACTTGTTAGTATGTGTGGACTACCACCTCATGGGATAATATATTTTTTTAACCACCTTTAATATATGGATATAAAATTGTATTTGGTGAAAAAAATAATTATTTCATTATTATTATTTTGGATATGATCTAACAATTACCCATTTTATCATGATAAACCTACCATAGTCACTTTCAATTATGAACTAAAACTCTTCAAAACAACATACATGGACTTAACCAATTATCTAACTAAATATATAAGTGAAATGAATGATTTAATAATATATTAATAACTCTGTAAAAGGTTATTAAACAAGTAAACAATTAATATATGTTTATTATATAGTAGTTAAATGGAATGCATATCAATTCTAGACTTGAGGTAGGGGGATTCTTAACATAATTCCCTTTCATTGGGTTATAACACTTATTTGTTGGCTTTATTATTCCAGGATTATGTGTTAAATGATCTCTATATTGTTTTATATTTTATTTATAAATTTATACATGTATTTAAATATGTTCACATAATCACTACATGTATTTATTATTACTTTAAATGTAATTATCTTGGTAAATATTTTCTTTGTCTCAATCTAATTTTCTTGAGACATGTTTGATTTCATACCCAATGATTTATTTTTGTGGTGTAATTAATTCAAAATGGGTGAATATTAAGATATTAATTCATGTTATTCATGTTATTTATAGATCCATGTCATATTTTTTCTTTAAATGGATTTTGATTTGAAATTCACCAAAGTGGAACATACATTATGTTACAATCACATTTATTTTTAAGATATTTTATGTTCATGGTTCCTTTGGGATAAATTGTATGATCTAAATTTCATGAACCTTTTCCCTATTATAATATTCTGGTTATTTATAAGGATTGAATAATTTCATTTAATTTCCACTCTTTGGTACTTAGGATGACCAAAAGGATGTTTTTATAGAATAGAGGACTTCATTTCTCTTTTTTCTCAAGAAACTTTTCTCTTACATATCTTTGATCTTTAAAGTATTTTCAATTATATTATTTTTTAAAATTAATGATTTTTTAAATTCATTTTCTACTATATTTTATTTTCTTCAAAAAAGAGAAGATGAATCTTTTTTTATTCTCTAAATACGGTACTTTCTATTTTTATTAGAAGTGGGAAAGGGTTATTTATTTCAATATTTACCAAGTGAATGGTTTTTACCACCATCATAACTATTATTTTATCTAAATTTTACTTTTAAAGTTATAAGTGATATTTCCAATGAAAATATTTTTCTCAATATTCTGAGAATTTTTAATACAAATGATTTCGAAAAAAAGGTAGTCTTCCTTAATTTCAAAAAATGGTATCGGTGTTCTTTTAAAATTATTTTCATCTTTGTCAGAATACTTTAATGACTCTTATAAATCACTTATTCTATAATCTTATGATTCCATTCACATAATTTCTATGAATTTTTTATGATGTTTTTCAGATATTCTTAGAAACTCATTTCTTTTTTAACTATAAACATGTTAATAAATTTATAATGAAATGAAAGAATCCATGTGTTTTGTTTCATGATAGAGTAATTAGACATTATTGATAAAAGTGTGATTGGGGATTGAAACCAAATACTTAATTTTTTTTATATTTGATGTGTGGGTCCGTTATATACCTCTAATTCATTGGGTAATGAGATTGAGTAAAATGGATGGATGTTACTCCAAACAGATGACATAATTATGTCACTCCTAAGAGATGAAAAATCATACTGATGTAACTCCAATAATATGACAGAGTTAATTAATGAAAGTTACCCCAAATAGATTCTTTTAATTATCTTGTTTAGGTGATTCCATTGTGAATTTCTAATTACCCAAGATGCCTAAAGTGTATTTTAATGCTTTTTATGAGTTCCAATTATTAATTTGATTAAGTATTTATTTCACATGGATCATGATTGTTGACTTACATGGCTCTTGTCTTAGGTCAATGTTTTATTCCATGTCTCGTTATTTCTGTTCCATATTCTAATTAGTACAAATTTATCTTATGTTATGCTCATTCATTTTTATTATTTCATAATACCCATATTTTTATATTATTATCACTGATAAAATTCAATCATTAGTTCTATTATTTATCCATACTGATCATTTGATCTCACCCTTATTATGTTTTCCATTTTCATTGGCTATGAATAATGATTCCATATGAATTATTTCTTGAAAGGTTTTATGTGTGAAGAATGTTATGGGATATGTTAAGGACGTATTATGATATTATAAAATTTGGGTATAGTTTAAAAAATTGTCACATTAATACATGGGTATTGTTATGTAAGAGTTTATCCTAATTATCTATGATTCTAAACCTAAAAGGTCTTTAGGTATATATGTGATCCAATATTTCAGTCTAATTTTATTTTTTTATATGGATAAATTTGGGTCATGTTTATTGGTATCAATTCTAGAAATGTAAATATTATTTTTTTAGCATCAAATTTGGGAGTGGGGGTCTTGGTCTATTATACTATCCTTAGAAGGTGTTTTTTTAAAACAGTTAGCACATGGTCCATTAAACTATGATCAATTCTCTTGGAAATCATGTGGGTTTGTTTTTCATGTCTATTTTATGTTTCATGGTTACTAAATGGTTTGGTTCACCATATAGGTAAACCATTCATTGTTCCCAGTTTTTAATATTCATAGAAATTAAAAAAATCCCCTCTTTTGTTTTATGGTTTTTGAGCCTAATCTCCCCCTCCCTTTTTCAAAACATGCCTCATATAGATCCCCCTTCTCATGTCAACATACCTACATATGAAGACAGTTTTTTTGAATGATTTCATGGGTTACCATCATGATTTTTGGTTGAATCTCCAAGGTAAAGAAAAATATTTCCACTTATTTTCTTCTTCTCATGATATATCATTCCACATTGCTATGATAAGATCTGGTTTAACCCTAAGGGTTTTAGGTTGACTTATTTTTGTGTGTTTCTTTATTTTAGGGTTCTCACCCCCTTATTTGGTTCTTTATAACCCTTTATTCAAACAATTGGACCATTCTCCATTGAGTTGAGGTAGTTTTTTTCATGAAATAACTTTTAATTTCTAAACAATTGATTTCTTATTATCTTAAAATTTTGTTTTAATAGTATTAAATGTCTTAATGGGATTTATATAAATGAAATGGTTTTTTATATTGTATTTTATGTAATGAAAGGGGGTTTTATAATTTAAACCTTTTTTCAAATATGGTATTCTTAATCATTCATGCCAATTGGTCTCACCCAAATTTACCCATGATTTTAGGGTTAAGTGGTCGATTGTAGTTTAGCTTGGGTTGTTGAATCCTCGAATACCTAAGAAGTAACCAGTAGACACATGAATTCTATGGATTGTTTTTGGCTATGACTTTTCCAAATATGGTTTATTTTAGATGTTTTTAAAAGATAACTAACAGATCTATGTGAATTCAATTTAAAATAATGAGTTGATCCTAGGTTATTGCTCGGGGGAGATTGAATGAATTCCATTTTTTAATGATTTAAATTTCATTAAATCAAGAAGGATTTATTTAATGAATTAAAAATAACCTCATAAAATACTGTTCAAACACCTTCACAAACACATACTAATCACCTATACACTTTTCGGATCATTTTCATAAGCACTCAAAGGTAAAGGATCTTATTATCACATAAAATTTGGGAGAATAAATTCAATAATGGAGAGGAAGAGAGAAAATCATTCAATAAAATGAACTCAAATAAAAGACACTAATAAATATTTATAGAGTGATAAATAAAATCAAATACATCCCCTTTATACTCCCTTGGATCAACCCTTAAAAGATTTTTCCCCCCATCGATGACATATTCTCAACGGAAGTGGGAAGTAGACTCATTAGGGTGGAATTGAAGAAATAAAAACAACAAAATAATGATCACTCCACCGTTGTGTGAAGCATATCACAAGGTTTTGTGTGAATAAGTTCACACCATGAGGCAAAAATGTCAATTTGATATGAATAAGAATGTAATAAAAGAATATTAAAATGTTTATTAAAAACTAAGGTGATTCGAACAACTTACTTGAGGAAAAAGAACATTACAAATAAAAATCGGCATAATAACATTATAATGAAAACAAAGCTCAAAGATGAATAAATCCTCCAACATAACTAACTTAAATAGGCATTTTTAGATCCTTGGTTCAATACTCCAATAGTGAAAGTCGTCACAGTTTAGTATAGTAGGCTTAGGGTGGTGGAAATCTTGTGGAACATAGAATTTTCCACTCTTGACATGAAGTGGAAGTCATCTTACATCCACCAAACAGATGCATCGAAATGACCTTATAGACGGAAAAATTGGAGTGGTCCATAGTAGAAGAGAATGGGACCTTTGATGTCTCATAAACTCCTATAAAATTTAATCCCAAATGGAATTTTTTTTGAGATATTATCTAAATGGTGGAATATTTTTCTGGGCATTATAATCTAGTCCTGAATTTTATCTCCCACTTGGGATACCTGGAAATCCCTTAAAACATCTGAATTGTCTCATTTCTCTGGTGGATGAAGTGTTCAAAATTATTTACACTCTCTTCTTTTAAATTTTGAGATTCATAGGTCTGGGATCATGGCCTTTAATGTTTATTTATTGGGCTGATGTCCAGTTTACTTTTCCCAGAATGTGTTTCCATGAAATCCCATTTTGGTGGTCCTAAAATATGAATATTCAAGTACTCTAAAATTATGAAATGTTCCCAATGTAATAAGAAACTGGAAAATTAAATATTAAATTAAAATCATGACCACTGGGTATTTTATATGGTGTTCAAAAATGTACAGTGTAATGGTTCATTTTAAGAAGGACATAGAATAATAATGTGAAATGATGTTCAAAGTGTACAATGCACTAAAATGGTGTTTGTTAGTAATAACGCACATGGATATTATATATATTAGAACTGAATATTAGCCTCATTCATTGGCTAATCACACCCCCAAAATTTATTTTTTCTAGTCCCAAGAAAAATATATCTCAAACATATAAAATTCGAGTTCCCTTTTCCAAATAATTTTTAATACACATTGATCACCCAAAAAACAGATACCAAAAAATTATGAGCCCGTAAAAATATTTTAATATAAGATAGTTTCAGAAGAATATACCAAGCCCAAGCCCATTCCTTTTTTCAAATTCATTACCGCATTTCATCCAATTTCAATTAAGTATGATGAAGTGTTGGGTATTACAATAGACATGGGGGTTCAGCATTATTCAATGGGAAATGATGGAAGCGCTAGGTGGAATCACATTTCAATATTAATATAAGTATTAAATTTTTTTCAATTTTCCCATGATAATTGAAATTGCACTTAATAGAGTCAACCCATGTAGTGAGACTCGGTGGATAACTCTCAGGCTCAAAGACCATAGGGAACCAAGTGAAGCCCACATACTCAGGAATCATATCGAGTTAACTCAGTCAAAAGCAAAGTCAAATTACCACAAATTGAGATTAAATTACATATATGGGCCAGAAAACTATGGCGTCATGATCCCCTAAGTGTTGAAATCCACGCATTAGGTCATTTCATTGCTCTACGAGCAAATTTATTTATTTTTTGTTTTTTATTGAATACTCATATTAAAACTAAAATGATCAATAAACATATGATATTTATTTGGGGGACCCCAAGAACTCAAACTAATACCCCAATATCCAAAGGACGTGTGTTGTGATTGTTTTTAATTTGGATGAAAATATAAATGATGAAATTTCACATTAGACAGCCACAGATTCCAAAATATATGCTCATGAAATTATACATTGATTAAAATCAAAATCAGGGCATGCTAAATTATTTTATATCTAGTTTCAAAGTGTGAAATGTGTATTATCATGTTCAAGGTTAATGAAATTTTTCTTTCCACAAATTTTTTATACACAAAAAAATTGATAATTTTTTTCATTCTTTTCACCCCCCACAACATAGAATAAAACTATCCCCAGTGTTTAAAGAAAACAAAATTTAGAAGGGGGTAGAGGTATATGAGAGGAGATCTAAAATGAATTTAAAATTGGAAATATGGAACAAAGTCACTTGGTTTTTTTGAAGTTGAAGTTCATGACACTCTTGATTACTCATTTGAGATCCATGTCACATAGAGACTTATCTAGTGGGAAAAAAACAAACAAAAAACAAAAAAACAATATATATAAATAAATTTATATTAATATAATAAAAAATTAAAATTTAAGAACCTGGTACTTATTCTTGAGGTACGAGTTTCTTCTTTTCCTTTTTCCTTTTTCCTTAATTGTTTTTGAGAAAATAAGGAAAATGGGGGAAAATCCCAAAATTTGTGGGTAAACATCGTGTACTTTTCCACACACCATGTACTTTGTCCATGTGGGATGAGTATACAGGGTGTGTAGGCCTTTCAGCGATGAAGGGTGTAAAAACGGACTACACACCGTGTAATCAGTCGGTAGGTGAATAGTAAGGCGGTGGGAGTATCCACTAGTAGAATGTTAGTACATTCCGTGTTCTCAAAAATACATGTTGTATAATCAATTCGACAGATGAACAGTAAGGTGTTGGAAAGTGGCCGCCAGAGAAATAGTTAAAAATGGAAAGTACACGCTATGTACTTGAGAGTACACGCCATGTAGTTATGTTTTTTTTGTTAAAAATAGGCATTATACTTCTATTTCAGAAGAGGAAGCTGAGAACTCGATGAGATCCATGGGGGAGAAGGTTAGAACTTGGAGGATCTTCTGGCCACACACCGGAACTCCGATTCCTTCACCGCTGATCTCGTTTGAACCACGCAGGTGATTTCCTCTCTCTTCTTAAACCTCTCCTTCCAATTATTGCCCTAAGGGAAGTTATTTGGGATTTAATGGGTTATTGTTTATCCCATATCTACATCATTATCAGTTGATTCAGGAGGCATTTTTCACATATATCAATCAAAGGAGATCGAGGTAGGTGGTGTGGTATTTATTTCCAACAGGTGAGTTGATTTTGTGCGTCGTTATGCTATGCGCCGATGTTTTTGGTGTTGGATGGCTGAGGCCTTAACTAGTAAGATATCTATAATTGCATAGATAATCTAATGATAAATATAAACTATTGTTTCGGATCATTTCCTTGATCTAGGGCCACCCCATGGGTGCATTTCCCTTGTTAAGCCGTTTGGCTAGGATATCTGTGGGTATGTAGTGATTTATAGGATGTTTGTGTTTTATTGAGAGGAAACATATTTAAATTACTTGTTTATGTGTTGGGCTCTAAACGGTTACTTGCTTAGCCTGAGGGAAGTGTTTTTCTTAGCCTGAGGACAGTGTTTTGTTTAGCCTGAGGACAATATTACTTATGCATATGGTCAGTAGCTTCTATGCCTGAGGGTGATATCTCGTATGCATGAGGGAAATATTCATTATAACTAAGGGTAGTCACATAAGGGTTTAATTTTAGCTTTCCTGATGGCATGGACTTCTATTTATGAGGACAATGTTTACTGGAATATTCACTATGGTGATTTCTTATGTTGTACCTGCAAAGCTAAAGTACAGGCTTGGTATTGTTATTACCTTCTACTTGTCAGATAACCTACTGTGGTTTTTGTTATGGCACTAAATAGGATATCATTTGTTGAGGCCAGGTCTTGAGAACTTACAATTATATTATATTAAATTGTTAAATAAAAATTAAATGGTAATGGAACTGGTAGGAGTAGCTGCTTTTGAGTACTTCCTAACTTACTTCATTTCTTATTTCATATTGCTATTCCATATTTTCACTGATAGTTAGGGATGAGCCTTTGGTGGTTTCCTACTAGGATTTATTTCTCACACCCTGTTTGGGTCATTTCTTTGACCCAAACAGATTATATTTCTGTAGTTGTCAATAATGGAAAGGGTCCCTATACAGGTACATGATTGTTGGAGAGGAGTGGGAGAGCATGGGACCGAGCTTAGGCTTGCGATGCTGCTGAGTTCTTGTTGCACTATTGTGGTTTTTCTTTAATGTATTTTGTACCTAGACCTATATTGTATTAGATTGCAGTGTATCCTGTTATGGCTGCTTTCGTAGAATTAGGGACATGTGGCATCATCTTATATATGACTGTTTATTATATTTTACTATAGTTCTGTTTTCAATTTTTTCTCTATATTGTTTACTACTTCCGCTTTTTCGTATGCTTATATTTTTCTGTTTCACTACACTCTAACAAATGAGGGTATAGTTTCACCACTATCAGACCTAGGCCCTCACTATTAGTCGGTAGTCTCTGGCATTTGGGGAAATGTGCTTGAGGTCATGTGACCAACTGTGTTCGGGGCACCCATTGTGTGGCACCCAGATCCAGGACATTACAAAGTGGTATCAGAGGGATTTATTTTCTTCTTGACTTACTATTTGGAGCCTGTAGCTAGGGCTCGGACAAAATAGGTACTTGTTAATAAGTTGTGCCCAGGAGTTGCTAACCCGTGTATAGGGAAAATACAATTTACCTCGTGTTGCAATTTTACTGATTTTACAATTTACAGTTTATCTGATTTTCACTATTGGATGATGCACCTGTGGTGTTCTCTTAATATTTTTATACTTGGGTTATATTTAGTTGCAACCTGATGAGATGAGGGTATGCTATCTCATGCATCATTTTGGAACATGTTAGAATCACAAACCATGCATTGTTACCATTCCATGTAGGTGCATTAGAAATTTCTTGTTGTTGTGATAGATGTTGTGCTAGAAAATGCATGTTGTTGTGATAGGTGCCTAGATAGATACACATACTATTGATATAGTATTGGTACAAGTTACAATTGGGTTGATGGATGCTAAACTTTGGTTCCTGAGAAGTATGGCCTCTCTTGGACCGGAATTTTGCAGATCATGATCCATCCTTTTGTTACATTTCATACTATAATGGGAAAGATTGGGTGATAAACTTTGGTTCACATGGAGTATGGGCCCCCATGGATTGGAATTTGGCATACCGACACTTGAAATTAAAGAAAAGGGGATCTGGAGTAGTTTCTAAGGTTTACTATATGGAAACCCAGACAACACAGCGTGCGGTTCTATGAACACACACCATGTAATCTTTTGTTCAGGAAGAAATGAAAAAAATTACGTACATTCCATGTACCTTATGTACACGTTGTGTAATTTCTAACCGTGTCATAAGCCGTGTAGACAGAAACATGAGATAGGTAAACTCTTGATGGAACATGTCGTGTACCGGTTGTACACGTCGTGTCATGTTGACCCTATGTCCCCCGTGTGACTAACAACACAGATGGAGAAAATTTTTCTTAAACACATTGTGTCAATGTTGAACACGCCATGTAGTTTAATCTGGGATCTGGCTATGTCACTAACAAACATGGTTCAATGTTACCTCTTTTAGTATATGTCGTGTACCTGTGGGACACGCCGTGTAGTCTTGACTAGTGAGAGACTCTGTGGACTTCGCCATGTGGCTGGGGAGATGAAGTGGTGTACATTCCGTGTGCGGGTGTAACACGCCATGTACCAAGGGTTGAGACACACTCAGGCTAGCAACAGAACCCGACCTTGTAAGTACTTAAGGGTACACGCCATGTAGACTTTATACACGTCGTGTAGTGCCATTCAAAAGAGGACCGTGTGGCTTAGCCGTGTAGAAGGAATCAGGTAGGGGAAGAAAATTTAAGTACACTCCATGTGTATAGACAACATGCCGTGTGTTGGGGGTGTTACATGACTAGTTCTGGTAGAAGTACATGCCCAAGTGAAAGACTTATAAGAACAGTCCATGTAGTCTTGTTTTGTAAAACTTGAATGTTTTCTATTCCCTATTCCCTTCTTATGTTTCCAGTTCTTAGTCCTTGATGATCATAATCTAAGGCGAGTGTTTGACCTTGTAGAGTCATGCCACTGAGACGACCACAAGTTGTTCGCCAAGAGAGTGGCAACAATTATACTCCAGAGATGGTAGGCCATGGGATACCGATGGATCCTCCAATAGATCCAGATGTGGTGCTAGCCATTATACCAGATGTAGGCATGGATGCACAGCTTCATGAAGGCCTCATGTGGTTCATGCAGACCTTCCAGGGAGCACCACCGGTTGCCACTTATATGGCAGTGCTGACATGTATATTCTAGCAGTGGAATCCTTTTACATTTTCAGGGGATGTCGGACCATGGGCTATGGAGTCATGGTTGGATTCATTATAGACTATCTTCGAGCATCTTGAGACGCCTCAAGGGGGGATGATCAAGCTCGCAATGTACATGCTGCGTGATTCTACCAAGATATGGTGGGATGTTACCACTCAGACTGAGCATCACAGAGACATGGCATGGGAAGATTTTTAGGCAGTAATCTATGAATTTTTCTTCCAAAAGATGTTGAGGGTGGATCGAGCATGAGATTTCATGAATCTATTGTAGGTTTCTATGTCAGTGACGGATTATTCTTCGCACTTCACTGAGCTACAGTGTTTTTCACTTGTTCTGGTGGGTGATGAGACATTGAGGGTTAGACGCTTTGAGTATGGTTTTCAGTATGACTTCTGAGCACTGGTAGATGTTTTTAGGTTTCCTATAGTGCATGAAATCATGAACCAGACATTGATTACTGATCAAAACCTATTGGAAGCTAGTGGTGCCGGCCAGGGTGGTTCAGCACGAGTCTCCAGTACTATTTCTACCGACAAGAGGAAGAGGCAGATGGATTTCTCTCAAAGTGGCAGTACTAGCTAGAAGAATTTTTCAGGTGGCCAGGTCATGTACTACCAGTGTGGTAAATAGGGTAACAAGTGACCTTAGTGTCCACATGACCCAGTGGAGTGCTGATCTTGCATCAAGGTGGGCCATCTCCAACATTTTTTGCAAAGAGTTTTCACCAGTGACTAGTGAGAGGGGTTCTGTGCAGACTCTGCGTGCGGGAGTAGGCCAACAACATCTTACCAGTCAGGGAATTGAAATATGTCAGGACATTCAGGCCAAGGTGGTGGTCATGGTCGTGGTATCTAGACACCAGAATCTCAGAGACAACAGGGTAGGTCAGCTCTGGGTAGCCAGGTTGTGTCGCAGGGCCGCGGAACTGGGCAGGCATATGCAGTGTAGCAGACCCAAGAGAAGCAGGATCCCGAACCTTCCACTGTCATAGGTACAATTATAGTTGCTTCTATTTTATCTTCGGAACTTTTCAATATTGTTTCTATCCATATCTATATGTCTGTGACTGTTTTATAGAGACTTGGGCTCTGTTTTTCTTCTTCTTCGGATATCAGGACTCTAGACACTCCGTTGGGAATAAGAACAGCATGTGTGCGTCAGTGCAAGGAGTTCCCCCTAGAGGTTGGTGGGTGTCACTTTCTATGAGACCTCTATGTCTTAGAGATGATGGGCTATGATGTATTTATCAGTATGGACTGGTTGGTACCCTTTCGAGCCTTTGTATATTGCTAGCATTGCAAGGTGAGATTCACATCACAAGAGGGAAAAGAGTTTCTATACAAGGGTGAATGGGATGTCCAGGTGAACCGAGCTGGACCCGAGCATCATGGGTGAGGTGGAGTGATAGCCCAGATTGTGTGTATATATCTGGATGACTAGGGAACTTTTCATAAGGACTTCCCTCCAGTGGTTTATCATTTCATGGATGTCTTCCTGGATGACTTTTCTAGTCTACCTCCCGAGCGAGAGGTGGGTTTCTCTATTGAGCTTTTGCCAGGAGTAGCATTGTTGTCCATTCCTTCTTATAGGATGGCTACACCAGAATTGCAGGAGCTCAAGAAGTAGTTAGAGGAGTTACAAGAAAAGGGTTACATCTGACCCAGTACATCTCCTTGGGGTTTGCCTATCTTGTCTATGAAGAAGGTGGATAGTACCCTTAGACTCTATGTGAATTATTGAAAGTTGAACCAGTTGATGGTCAATAACCAATATCCTTTAACAATGATTGATGATATTTTTGATAAAATTCATGGATCACGAGTGTTCTTGAAGATTTACTTGAGATCTGGATATCATCAGTTGCACGTTAGTCCACCAGACATACCTCTTACAGCCTTTCAGAGTAGGTGTGGTCTATACAAGTACTGGATCTTGCCTTTCGGACTCACGAATGCGCCAACATTTTTCATTGCTCTGATGAATCGTGTGTTCCATCCATATCTGGATTATTTTGTGGTAGTCTTCGTGGATGATATCTTGTTGTACTCTCACACTCAACACAAAAATGCCACCCATCTTGAGATCATACTGAGTACACTGAGAGAGCATCATCTATATGTTAAACTCTCAAAGTGCCACTTTTGGATAGACCAGATACACTTCCTGGGTCATATTATCTTAGAGGAAGGAGTTTCAGTAGACCCATAGAAAGTGAGAGTAGTAGTTTCTTGGGAGAAAATGAAAAACGTGTTTGAAATATGGAGTTTCTTGGGGTTGGTTGGTTTCTATAGGCGCTTTATACATGACTTCTCCCACTAAGTAGCATTGTTGACAGGTTTGACTGAGAAGTGTGTGAAGTCTTTTGGTCAGCAGCTTGCGAGACAGCCTTTCTGAAGCTGAACGGAAGGTTGACATCCGCACTAGTCCTGATACTTCCAGAGCAAGGGAAGAGCTATAAAGTTTATTTTGGTGCATCAGCTATTGATCTGGGAGCATTATTGATGTAGGGCGACCGAGTAGTCACATACTGGTCTTGGGAGTTGAGGCCACATGAGAGGAATTATCCAATGCATGATCTTGAGTTGGTTGTAGTTGTTCATGAATTACGCTATTGGAGAAATTATCTCTTGGTAGAACATTTTGTGGTGTTTACGGAACACAAAATTCATAAATACATCTTGACCCAGTGTGAATTGAATTTCAGACAGCAAAGGTGGGTTTAATACCTTTAGTCCTTCGACTTTGAGCTTTCTTATACACCTGGTAAGGGTAATGCAGTAGCTGATGCCCTGAGTAGGAAGGCTCATATACAGGCAGTGCAAGAGTCCAGTGTTGAGTGGAAGCTTATGGATTTCTTCTCTGAGATGCATTTGGTGGTGCACGACAGTCAGGGGAAAATCTCTCTTTCTTCCTTAGCTGTGAATTATACCCTTATGGATAGAGTGAGGATGAGACAGCTATCAGATTCAGAATGCCTAGTTCTACGGGATTCGGTGGAAAGTGAGGAACCTCCTCCTGGTTTGACGATAGGCGATGATGAGGTACTGCGAATCCATGGACGAGTGAGGGTTCCAGGGGATATATGCGAGGATTTGATGCGGGAGTTTCATGATTCAGCTTGGGTAGTGGATCCCAGAGTAACCAAAATGTATTGTGATTTGAGAGATCAGTATTGGTGGCCGGGTATGAAAATAGAGGTAGCTGGTTTCATTGTGAGATGTTCTAGCTGTCAGCAGGTGAAGGTGGAGCATCAAAGGCATGCCGTACTATTACAAAAGTTACCCATTTCGGTGTGGAAATCGGATGATGTCATGAAGGACTTCGTGACTAAGTTACCGAGGTCACCTCAAGGAAATGATGTTATATGGGTTGTTTTGGACATACATACGAAGGTAGCCTACGTTTTTCCAATGAAGGAGACCTTCAGTGTTGACGAGCTCGGAAGTTTGTATATATGATAGGTGGTACGTCTTCCTGGGGTCCCTCATTCTATTGTTTCAGATAGGGACACCCATTTTATATCTCATTTCTAGAAAATTTTTTAGAGGGCACTGGGTATACAGGTTCTTCTAAGCATAGCTTACCGCCCTCAGACCAATGGCCAGTCAGAGCGTACGATACAGGTGCTAGAGGACATGCTTCTTGCATGCGTCCTAGACTTTGGGGTCTCTTGGGAGAAGCACGTACCCCTAGTATAGTTTTCCTACAATAATAGTTTTCAGGATATTATTGAGATGGAACCTTACAAGGATTTATATGGTAGGCCATGTTGATCACCTTTATGTTGGATGGAGGCAGGTGAGGCAGCTTTACTGGGACCACATCTCGTGCCAGAGACTTCAGAGCAGGTCCAGTTGATTCAGAAGCGGACGGATACTGCACAGTCTTGTCATAAATCTTATGTTGATCGCCATAGATGACCATTGGAGTTCATGGTCAGGGATCAGGTTTTCATGCGTGTTTCACCAAGGTTGGGACATAGGTGGATCAGGATATAGGGTAAAATTTCAGCGAGGTATGTAGGTCCATTTGAGATTCTGGAGAGATTCAGGTTGGATTCCTATTGGTGGAAGTTACCACAGAGGTACCAGGCCATGCACGATGTCTTCCACGTATCTCATCTACCCCGTTATCACTCAGACCTATCTCACGTTTTTCAGCCCATGGAGGTTGAACTTCTGGTCGATGCATCCTTTGAGGAGCATCTGATTCGTATTGTTGATAGGAGCACGAAGGTTCTCTGAGACCGGTCAGTTCCTCTCGTATGGGTGCTATGGCAGCATGGCCGAGTGCAGGAAAAAACCTGGGATCGGGAGACTGACATATGTGCTCAGTGGCTAGAGTTTTTCACAGCTATATCATCACCAACCTTGGAATGGAAATTCGGGGACAAATTTCTTTAAGAGGGGAATTTTTTAAGAACCCAGTTCTTATTCATAAGTTATGGGTTTCTTATTTCCTTTTCCCTTAAGTGGTTTTGATAAAAAAAGGAAAATGGGGGAAAATCCAAAAATTTGTGGGTACACACCATGAACTTTTCCACACGCCGTGTACTTTGGCCGTGTGGGATGAGTTTATAGGGCGTGTAGGCATGTCGGTGACAAAGGGTGTAAAAACTGACTACACACCGTGTAAAGAGTATATACATGTCATGTAATCTGTCGGCAGGTGAATAGTAAGGTAGTGGGAGTAGCCACCAGTGGAATGGTAGTACATGCCGTGTACTTAGAAATACACGCTATGTAATCAAGTCGACAGATGAACAGTGAGGCAGTAGAAAGTGACCGCCAGAGGAACAGTTAAAATATGGAAAGTACGGGTCATGTACTTGAGAGTACACGCCATGTAGTTATGTTTTTTCATTAAAAACAGGCAGTAGCCTCCTCTTTCAGCAGATGAAGCTTAGAACTCAACGAGAGCCACATGAGAGAAGGCCGGAACTTGGAGGAGCTCCCGACCGCACATTGGAACTCTGATTCCTTTGTCACTAATCTCGTTTGAACCATGCGGGTGAGTTCTTCTCTCTTCTTGAACCTATCCATCTAATTATTTTCCTAAGAGAAATTATTTGGGTTTGAATTTGTTATTTTTTATCCCATATATACGTCGTTCTCGGTTGATTCGTGAGGCGTCATTCACATATATCAATCATAGGAGGTCGAGGTAGGTGGTCTGGTGTTTATTTCCAACTATTGAGTTCATTTTGTGCACCATTATGCTACCCACCCATGTTTGGGGTGTCATATGGCTGAGGCCTTACCTAATAATATATCTTGAATTACATAGATAATATAATGATAAATATAAACTATTGTTTGGGATCGTTTCCTTGATCCAGTGCTACCCTATGGGTGCGTTTCCCTTGTTTAGTTGTTGGGATAGGATACCTGTGGGTATGCAATGATTTATTGCATGTTTGAGTTTTCTTGAGAAGAATCATATTTAAATTTCTTTCCTATGCATTGGGCTTGGCCCAGTTACTTTCTTAGCCTGAGGGCAGTGTTTTTCTTAGCCCGAGGGCAGGGTTTCGTTTAGCCTGGGGGCAATAGTTCTTATGCATGTGGGTAGTAGCTTCTATGCTTGAAGGCGATATCTCGTATGCATGAGGTAAATATTCATTATGACTAAGGGTGGTCACCTGAGGATTTTGTTTTAGCTTTCCTGAGGGTAAGGACTTGTATGTCTAAGGAAATAAAATTTCTTTAATATTCACTATGGTGATTTATTATGTTATACCTTCAAAGATAAAGCATAGGCTTGGTATTGTTATTACCTTCTACTTGTTAGATAACCTGTTGTGGTTTTTTCTGTGGCACTGTATAGGATATTTTCAGTTAAGGCCGGGTCTCGAGAACTTAGAATTCAATTATATTTAATTTTTAAATAAAAATTAAATGGTAATGTAACTGGTAGGAGTAGCTGCTTTTGAGTACATCCTAGCTTACTGCATTTCTTATTGCATACTGTTGTCGCACATTTTCACTGACAGTTGGGTACGAGCCTTTAGTGATTTCCTACTGGGATTTATTTCTCACACCCTTTTTGTGTCATGTCTTGGGGCCAAATAGATTATATTGTAGTAGGTTTCGATAATGGAAAGGGTCCCTATACAGGTACATGATTGTTGCAGAGGAGTGGGAGAGCACGGGACTGAGCTTAGGCTTGCGATGCTGTTGAGTTCCTATTGCACTGTTGTGGTTTTTCTTTACTATATTTTGTACTTAGTCTTGTATTGTATTAGATTTTAGTGTATCATATTCTGACTCGTTTCATAGAATTAGGGACATGTGGCGTTATCATATATATGACTGTTGATTATCTTTTACTACAGTTCCAATTTCCATTTTCTCTCTATATTGTATACTGCTTCCGCTTTTTTGTATGTTTATATTTTTCCATTGTGCTACACATTGACAAATTAGGGAATGGTTTCCCCACTATCATTCCTAGGTCCTCGCTGCTAGTCAACAACCTTTGGCATTTGGGGAAATGTGCTTGAGGTCATGTGACCAACCGGGTTCGGGGCACCCATTGTGTGGCACCCGGATCAGGGACGTTACATAAAATATAAGTATATATATGTAAATTATATAATAAGGAAGCATTGTAAGTTTTAGGTAAGTGGTAAGTGTGTGCCCCTATCTCCCTTCGGTCCAGGGTTCAAGTCCTCGCGACTTCACCGGTTGTGACGGGGTATGCCCCACATCCTACAACTTGTCCTTTTATATTTTTTAATTATTATTATATTTTTTCGTATTTTTATTTTAACCTAAAAACGCATAAAAATAACATAAAATAAACTAATGATACATTGTCTAATTTTTAAATTTATGGGTAAGGTATTACTCAGGGATCACACTGCGTGACATGGATGAATATGATGCTCCCTTTTCATACCAATTTATACTCATAATAAAAGAAAAGGTCAAAATTCTAAGGTAATATCATATTTATAGTTGATTTATTAAATGATATATTTTTTAAATATTAAAATGATTCATTAATCATATTTTAAAATAATGATGATTCACAAAGATTGGAAACATGAAAACCATGGGGTGACTCCCATGCAGTGCTTTTGTTTAACGTCGTTATCTTGACTTATACCCCTAATTGTTTATGTATTTTCCTCAACTAAGTTTGGTTCACATAATTATTCATCAACTTCATACTTTTGGAATGGTTCAATGAATGGTTTGAATCTATGACCATTAACTTTAAATGCTTGAACATTTGTGGGATCTTTAATTTCTATAGCCCTATGAGGGTACACCTTATTCTCTATGTATGGACCCAACCATCTGGACCTCATCTTTACCAGGTGTAAATGAAGTTTAGAGCTATAAAAAAGAATTGGTTTACCCAGTACAATTTGTTTGGTTTTAAGATTTCATGATTGGTAGGCTTGAACTATATATTTATTTATCCTTGAATTTTCATAAGCAACCATCCTAAGATCCTCAAGTTCATTAAGATCTAATTTCCTTCTTGTTCTGGCCTATGAGAGGTCATAATTTATTTTCTTAATTTCCCAAAAATCCTTATGTACAATTTAAACTGGTAAATGTAATTCTTTTCCGTAAACTAACTTATATGGGGACATTTCTAAAATGTTTTTGTACGCAGTTCGATAGGCCCCAAGAGAATCTAAGAGTTTTCTCGACCAACCTTTCATAGATGGATTAAAGGTTTTCTCAAGATTTTGTTTGATTTCTCGATTGGATAACTCAGCATGACCATTGGTCTGTGGGTGGTAAGCAGTGTACACATTGTGAGAAATTCCATATTGTTCAATGAGTGCTGAGAATGGATGATTGAAAAAATCAGTTCGATGATAACTAATGATATCCCTAATAACTCCAAATCTAGAGAGGATGTTTTCCTTGAAAAATCTAATCACTGTTTAATTATTGTTGGATTTTTTAGGAATTTCTTCAACCCATTTGGAGACATAATTGAAAGATAAAAGGATATACAGATATCACCTAGAGTTTTGGAAGGGACCCATGAAATCGCTTCCCCATCAGTCAAAGATTTAAATCACTATGATGGGAGTGAGTGGAATTTAATTCCTTTTGGTGAAGGACCCTATTTGTTGACACCTAGGATAGATTTGAAAAAATGTGTTGGATTACCTAGAGAGTGTGGGCCATAAGAGACCACATTTAAGAACCTTAACATTAGTTTTCTTAGAGTAAAAGTGACCACCACATGCCTTACTTTGAGAGAATTTATGGATGGAATCTTGTTCAAATTCTGGGACACACCTCCTAATGGCTTGGTTATGGAAGAACTTATAGTGGTATGGATCATCATACACATAGTTCCTAACATTATAAAGGAATTTAATTTGAGCTTGAGTCCCTAATAATTTTGGAATGACTCATGTAACTAAGAAGTTGGATATGTGGGCATACCAAGGGTAGTCACTCATAGAGTGTAGGTGTTCATCAGGTAATGAATCAGAAACATAAAGGTGCGATAATTTTTCCTTAAATTATATTCTAGATATATGATCAGATACAACATTTTCACCACCCTTTTTTCAATGATTTTGAGGAAAAATTATTATATGAGAAAGACCCACCTACTCAATCTAGCCTTGGAATCTTGTTTTTGGAAACGGTATTTCAGGGATGAATGGCCGGTGAAGACAATGATGGGTGATCCTAAGAGAAAAGAACTGAATTTATCTAAGGAAAAGACCACATCAAGAAACTCTTTCTCAGTGGTGGTCTAGTTTATTTTTGCATCATTTAAATAATTTCTTGTATAAGCAATGAAACATGGAGTTTTCTCAAACTGTTGTCATAAGACTGCTCCTATAGTGAAGTCACTCGCATTACACATGAGCTCAAAAGGAAGTTTCCAATTTGGAGATTCCTTGATATGTGGAGATATAAGAGCTGACTTGGGTATAGAGAATTATTCCTCACAGCTTTATGTCTAAAAAAATGGAGCATCTTTTAAAAATACAGCACAAAGTGGTCGAGAAATTGAGCTGAAATTCCTAATGATCCTTCTATAGAAACCAAAATGTCCAAAAAAATACCTCACTTCCTTTACAGTTTTATGGGAGGGAAGGTGAAGAATGATATAGACCTTAGCTTTATCAACTTCAATCCCTCTACCAGATACCAGATGTCCTAGAACAATTCCTTCCTTTACCATGAAATGACATTTCTCCCAATTTAGGATGAGATTCTTATCTTCACATCTTGAAAAACCCATTTTAACATTATGAAGGAATCCCTGAAAAATTATCCCCAAATAAGGATAATTCATCCATGAAGACATCTAAACAATCCCCCACCATGTCTGAGAAGATTCCCATCATGCACTGTTGGAAAGTACCAGGAGCATTACATAACTCAAAAGGCATGCACTTGAAGGAAAAAGTGTCGAATGGTCAAGTGAAGTCTGTTTTTTCAATGATCCTCTAAGGAGACCTTGATTTGATTATACATTGAGAATCCATCTAGGATGTAATAGAATTTATGACCTGCCACTCACATGAGGACTTGATCTATAAAGGGAAAGTGGAAATAGTCTTTCTTGGTACAAGAGTTGAGATTCCTATAGTCAATACAAACTCTCCATACACTTCTGACTCTTATGGGGAGAAGTTCACCATCCTCATTGGTTATCACAGTGATTCCAGCTTTCTTTGGGACAACTTGAATTGGGATTACCAACTCACTCTCAGAAATGGGGTAGATAATACCCACTTTCAACAACTTAAGAAGTTATTTCCTTACCACATCCATAATATTTGGATTGAGTCTCCATTGAGGTTGACAACATGGTTTGGATTCAGATTTTGGAACAATAATATTTGTTCCAATGAGTGGGATAATCCCAGGAATATCATAAATTGTCCATCCAATTGCTTTCTTAAGATTTCTTAGGGCATCCTGAAGAATCATCTCTTGATTGGATTCAGGAGGGGAATAAATGAAAACAGGAAAGGATGGATTGTCCCCTAAGAATTCATACTTTAGTGATGAAAGTATGACATTAAATTCAATATCATATTGGTTATCAGTTTCCAAGAAAGGATGAGATTTTGTATTGAACCCAATTTCTTTGTTTAGATTTCATGACAGAATAGGTTCCTTGTGAACATAATTTTAATCGACTAAATTAGCCAGCGCAAGGGCATGAATGGGTATGGACTCAATTTTTTTAATTTCACCCATGGTATCATTGTTTGGTGATTCTATAAAATCATTAATATAGCTATCTGAAATATATTCAAGAAAATGAGAAAAATTTCCCTCATGTGAACAAAGAAAATCAATATCATCTTGAATTAAACATCCTTTAGTAATTCCTTGATGTTCCTCGAGTTCACTATCAACACTACCAATCAAATTAACCTCATGGATTTCTTTATAATCCCCAATTTGAGATTTTTCATTGTAGATGTTCAAATCTAGAATCATGTTCTCAAAGGTTATTTTCAAGTTCCCATTTTGAACTGGAATGACTAATTTGATTATTACTAAGAAGGGACAACCATGGATGATGTGGGTTTTCTCTCTAGGACCTAATATTGGGTTATTTTCAAGGGAAATTAAGTCATTTGGGTAAATGAAATTTGTAACTTTCACCAAAACATCTTTTAAGATCCCCTTAGGTACTCGAACACTATGATCTTTTAGTTAAAGAGTGACAAATGTGGGTTGGATATATTCGAGCCCTATATGAAAATACATGGCATAGGGAATGAGGTTCACACTGTATCCCCAGTCATAAAATAATTTGACAACATTGTTCACTCCTAACTCAACATTGATGTATGGACATTCTAGATCTTTCAACATTGGAGGAATGGTCCCTTGAAGGGTGGTACCCACATTATCATCCAAAATGACTTTGTTTTTATGTGAAAAAATCATTTCAAATGTTCACATGTCCTTAAGGTACTTTGATTAGGCAGAAATGGTTTGGATTTCATCAAGAATGGGGTTGTTCAAATTAGCTTGAGAGATGATTTCCCTCAAATTCTCATTCAGTTATGGTTTAGTTTTTCCTCTCATGCATTGAGGGAAAAAAGTAAGTTGTTTGATTGTTTAGTGTGGTTGTAGTTCCTTCACATTCTCATTGTGTTTTTCAAAGTCTATGGTTGGTTATTCATCATTTTCATGCATTGTTGATTCTTTTGACGGTTCTAGAATGGATCGTTTAGGTTTCTCAATGGATTTCCCACTTCTTAAAACAGTTACTGCTTTGATTTGTTCATGAGAGTTTTTTGTGAAATTGGATTCTCCCATTAATGTTGAGGATGGTATTGCCTAAGTATGCATGGGTACCTTCCTGGTTTTAATGATCTATAGTTCATGTTTAAGTGATGAGACTTCTGAGTTCATTTTCTCCATTTTTTTACAAAACTTCTCACTGATGGGAAGAGGGACAGATTGAGTATGGGATTATGCTGGTTGGTTAATACTATGAGGATAATTTGGTTGTTGGATTGGTTGTTTAATGGGTTGATGGATGGGTTTCTAGTGTTGGACTAGTTTTGGTTGGAACTGGTTATGGTTTTGAAATTTTTTTGGAGGGTAGGGGTTTGGTCTTTATGGCTGACTAGGTTGTTGGTTGTCTTTCCAACAGAATCCTGGATGGTCATTATACCTTGGATTGAATGTGTTTTGGTATTGTGGCTTCTGAAATTTAAAATCAATGACCTCCACTGGTGGTTCTCCTAGAATAATGTCTTTAATGGTAGGGATGGTTGGGATGTTTTTAGTCTTTTGGTCATATATGTCACAAACTGTGCAAACATGGTCAATAGTTTGAATTTCATAGACCTTCCAAAGATCAATCTCCTTGACCTTCCTAGTGAGTGTAACATATTTCACCCTAAGGATTTCTATCTGTATAAGTGTGTGAATTACACCAGATTTGGGTGTCTTCTCATAGTAAGGTGATTTTCCCCATGTTTTACTTTTTCATCAAGGATTTATAGATACTCGTAAGCATCATTTGGGGCTTTGTTTTTGAATGTTCAATTACACATCATGTTAAAGAATTGTTTGTTTCCTGGACCCAACCCTTCATAGAAAATTATTACTTGTTCAGGAATAGAAAAAACTTGGTGTGGAACCATATTTAGGGTGTCTTTGAACTTCTCCCATGTTTCATAGAATGACTCTCCCTCTTTTTCAAAAATGTTTTGGATGCTCTTTTTAAGTGAATTTTTTTTGTGAAGAGGGAAGTATTTTTTGAAGAATTCTATTTGAAACTAGTCCCAGGAGTGGATTGATACAGGTCTCAGATTTTTTAACCAATTATTTGATCGATACATGAGTCATAAAGGAAATATCCTCATCTTAGATGACTCAAGTTGATGTGGTGGGCACATGGTTTCAACAATTTCATTGAACACTTTGACATGAAGGTACGACATTTCTAACTCCATCCCATGGAAGTTTGGAATGTAGTTTAGGACATGATTTTTAAAAACATAGTGGGATTCACCTAGGGAATAATTTCTAATTAAATAGGTTTCATTAGTCCAGGTTGGTTTGAGGTAGTCATTCATCGTTTGATCGATCGCATTCCCCAAATTTGGTGCTACCTCATTTGTATTTCCATTTTTGTTAGCACCTGAGCTTATGAGTTGGTTTTTTTGAAGACCTTCCATTGAAATTGGCTCAATTTTGGACTCTTGAGTATTAATAATATTAGGGACTAATGTAAAGAGTTCCCTTGGTGTTCTTGAATCCCTGACCCTAGGACTATCCACCCTAACTAGATGGTTTGATTGGTCACGGGTGTATGCGAACAGGTGAAAAAAGAAAAAAAAGAGAGAAAGGGAAAAGATAAGAGAATTTGGGGTGGGAAAAGAGAAATGGGGGAGAATAGAATGGGTATTGGGATGACTTAATTGGGTCCCTAAAAACAGCACCAAAATTCTATCTTACCCAAATTTACCCAAGATTTTAGGGTCAAGGGGTCACTTGTAGTTTATCATGGGTTGTCAAATCCTGAGAGGCTTAAGAAGTAACCTACAGAGACATGAATTATATGGATTGTTTTATGGATATGAAGTGGCCCCCTTGGGTTCATTTCAGATGGTTTTAAAATAGAACTAAGAGATGTATATGAATTCAATTTAAAAGAATGAGTTTATCATAGGTTATTTCTTAGGGTGGATTGAATGAATTCCATTTTTTAATGATTTCAATTTCATTAACTCGAGAAGGATTCATTCAATGAATTAAAACTAAACTCATCACTTTTGGATAAACACCTTCACAAACACATTCTAATCACCTATACACTTTTAGGATAATCTTCATGAGCACTCCAAGGTAAAGGATCTTATTATCATATAAATGTGGGTGAATAAATTCAATAAGGAAGAGGAAGGAAGAAAATCATTGAATAAAAGAAACTCAAATAAAAGAAATTAACAAACATGTAGAGAGTCTAAAATAACGTCAAATACATCCCCTTTATACTCCCTTGGATAAAACCATAAAATATTTATCCCTCCATCGATGACATGTTCTCAATGAATGTGGGAAGTAAACTCATAATGGTGGAATTGAAGAAATAAAACAACAAAATAATGATCACTCCACCATTTTGTGAAGAATGTCACAAGGTTTGGTGTGAATAAATTCATAACATGAGGAAATGGTATCAATGGGATATTAATAAGAATATAATATGAGGATAATAATAACTTTTATTAAAAACTAAGTTGATTCAAACATCTTACCTGAGGGAGAATAATGTTACAAAGACAAATAGGCATAATAACATTACAGTGAAAACAAAGCTCAAAGATGAATAATTCCTCCCACAGCACTACCCTAAATAGGAATTTTAGGAGCCTTGGTTATATCCTCCAATAGTTAAAGTCATCCCACTTGAGTATGGTAGTCTTAGGGTGGTAAAAATCTTGTGTAACTTATAATTTTCCACACTTGACCCGAATTAGAATCCAGATTGCATCCACCAAATAGTGGCAATGAAATGAACTTCTAAATGGATGAATTAGAGTGATAAATAGAATAATAAAATGGATCCTAGTATGACTCATAACTTCCTAAAAAATTCCATCCCAAATGGAATTTATTTTCCATATATTATCTAAATTATGAGATATTTTTTGGGGTCGTAGAATCTGGCCCATAATTATATCTCCAGCTTGGGGCGCCTGGAACTCCATTAAAACATTTGAGTAAGCTCATTTCACTATGGTATGAAATGTTATTAATTAGTTCCTCTATCTTAATATAAATTTATATAATTATTGGTCTTGGATCTTAGCTACTACAGTTTCTTTATTGGGTTGTTGTCCAGTTTACTTTTCCTAGAATATGTTTCCATGAAAGCTCATTTTTGTGATCTTCCAATGTGAATATTAAAGTACTCTAAATGTATGGATTGTTACCAATGTTATGAGAAACGTGAAAATTAAATATTAAAATAAAATCAAGATCATTGAATATTTTATACAGTGTTCGAAAATGTACCATGTAATAGTGCATTTTAAGGACTTACAATCATAATGTGAAATGATGGTCAAGTGTAAAATTCCTGAAAATGGTGTTTATGAATAATAAATCACATGGATATGATATATATTTACAAAAAATATTATCCTTATTAAGTGGATAATCACCAAATATTTGAAATATTTATTGGATGATCTTTAAAATAGTGATGGAAATTTATAAAGGTGTTTTGGACTTTAAAATATATTTGTCAAGGTTTTTACATGGAATTTTGGGGGATAAATTAAATTAAAAGTTTTATAAAAAATTATCTATAATTAAATTGAATAAATAGTGAGTTTTATAAATTAATTGACATATTTTAGGTCAGGAATTAAATTGTAGGGTGGTGTTTTGGACCTTTAGAAATGAAAAATGTTTTTTGGGAGATGTTTTTTATTTCTTAATTTGTTTTGATAAAGAGGGGTTTTATTCAAATAAAATTTGTTTTAAAATTGGTTTGATTCATTAAATCCATTTGCAAAGGATTTTTTGTGATTTTTATAGATATTTCCATCTCTATAAATGTTTTTCAATGGGTTGTAACATTTAGTTCTAAAGGAAATTTTAAATAGAATTTCAAATGGTATATGAACATTGGAGAACTGGATTTTCATTCTAAGTGTTATTTTTTAAAGGCTTGTATGGAAATTTATGTGATTTTTCAATGTGTTTGAGACCCTCATTTAATCATGTATGATTATTCTTCCTATTGTATCTCGTAAACCCTTCAGTGTTGATTAGAATTTGTTATTCCTATTGTGATGATTTTAGTTTTATTCAATAAATTTGCTATTTATTTTGAAGGTTTTAGAGGTGAGGTGTGAGTTTCTCTCATATATTTTATTCTTTTTATATTTGATTATCTATTTATCACCTCGACAAAAAAATTCATGGGACTCCTAGGTAGATTTTAAGTGATCTATATTCGAGAAATTCCTATTGTATAGTAGTGGGATGTTAGAAAATGTTTCCCTACTAAACATCATTGGTTAGGATAAGAGGTTGGTGTGTCATATGAGTTATAAACCTTTTGTATCCCATGGTAGTGATGTATATTTTGAACTATGAATTTTTTTTATAATATTATGAGATAATCTAGAATGTGTAATGGTTTAGTAATTTTGGCCCTGAATCCTTGTTCCTAGTTTAAGACATTATTACTAGAGTCTTTGGATGCTTTGCATGACACTAGATCCTATTTTTGAATGATTTTTTGGACTTAATTGTTTCTTTAGTTGCATCCCTAAAATATTAATTTTTTATTCGAACCTTATTCCATTCAATCATCTAGGCATGTTTGTTATTGGTGGGTTCCTATTAAGACTTGTTCTATTTTATGTCTTGGGTTTTATTTTCAAATTTTTTGAAAAAATGATTTGGAAATAATTTTTTACAAATATAATTGTGGTGTTTTTTGAAAAATTATCTTAAATAAAAAATTTGGTAAATATAAAGTTTTTTTTAAGAATGTATTTATATGTTCCCTATTTTCATAGTTTTCAAATAGATTTGAAATAAATTACTTGATTTTTGGGTTTGAATAAAAATTATTTCTTTGAATTATTTGGTCTTCATTTATTTTTTAAAGTGTATACCCTATTTAGTAAAATATTTTTGGAATTTTATTTTGTCTCTTATTTTAAAGAGGATTATTTTTTGAAATGTAAATATGGAATGGTATTGGTTTTTTCTAAAGTGTATGTGAAAACCCTATCTTTATTTATATATATATATCAAATATCTTGAAAGTGGATCTTTAATTGAATGTTTATCATATAAAAAATTTGGACGTGGAATACTAAGTATTGTTTGTAATAATACCTATATAAATATCAATTGTACATTATGGTCCACCTTATTGCTACTCTTGGAGTATTGTTTGTATTTGGATCAGATGGTGGATGATGGTCACATAGAGTTTAGATTGTTTGAATTATTTATTTTACTTCATCATATCAGCCAATTAGGCCTTTAGTACTTTTAGTTATAGTTATTAATGGATTTAATTATATTTATGGAGGTCACATTGGGACTCAGAGCTAGTTTTAGTTGAGGGAGTTTAGAGTTTGAGCAGAGGGATTTAATTTACACTAATTTTTTTAAATTATTATATCTTCATTATTATTTTTTATATCTAATTGTTTTGTGGGATTCTAAATTATGGATGGGACATTCTAGATTTTAGGTAATGAAATATATTATTATTCAACTCTGATTTAAGGTTGAAATCATTCCTATGTGTTTTCCATTAATTTCCATGACTAGATTCTATCTCATTATGATCAGGAATTCTCTTTAGGACTATGGCATATCAGGTTGGGTGTCTGTTCATATGGGAGCCTCATATGATTCATTACAAATGGTACCAGAGCCTAGGTTCTTCAATGGTAGCCTAGGTTTCTTGACATCCACAATGTTATTGGTGTATTAGGGTAGAATTGAGTTATAATATATTTATTTAACTCAAGAGGTTGGTGATGGGTGATTCTAGTTTTCTCTTTCCTTCCCCAAACCTCAGGTTTACATTGTAAGAGGCAATTGTACTTTAAATTTTTTATTTCATTTTGATTATATGTTTTGGTGGTTTAGATCCTCATTGTAATTAAGTGAGTTATCTTGGGGTAATATTTAATGTTTTGGGATGTATATGAGAGATATAATATATTTTTGAGGTTATTTGTCAAGGAAAATAATCCATATTGGACCCAATCATTTGATTTCAGGGCCTTTGGGGGGATAAATGCATGATTGCCACATGTTCATCAATTGTGTGTCCAAGGAATGCATGATTCTACATCCCAGTTTGTTGTTTTATTTGAATTCCGTTATGATTTAATTTCATAGTGTGCTAGGGAGATGGGAAAGGAATCAATATGGGCCTTGTAATTTGTTGGAATCATTGGATTGGATTTTTATTAAGTATTGTGTTATGCCTTTTTTATGAGATTTCATGTGTGGAGTAAAAATGTATTTGTGTTTAATAAAAGTGTATTTCGTGTGGAAAATATACTCATATTTAAAACATATCCTTATGTTTTGTATGTAAAATCAGACAGGGTTTAAAAAAATTGATTTTTTTTAATTTATTAGGATATTTTAATTTTTTTTGTGTTATCAAGAATAATAGAAAATTTTTCAGCATTAAACCAGTTATAGGGGTTTTGAAAGGTTTAAATGGGTGAGGTGTTTTTACACAAATGGAAATTTTACAAGGGGGTTTCCAATTCCAACATAAGCCAGTGATTTTAAAAACCATGTTTTTTGGATTGTTTTTGGTTTAACCTTAACATGTTTTTGGGAAGGGTAAACGATTTGAAATTGTCATAAATATAATAGTTGGCTTTTACTATGAAATCTATAATGTTGTTTTGGTTTAAAAAATGGTTGGTGTCTGTTTGGAAATTTGTTTTGGAAATATTTTATATCAATGAATTTGAGTTTGGGGCTGGGGTTGGAATAATAAAGTGGACTTTGTTTAACTATTTAATAAGATTTTTCACTATTTTAATAGTGAATTGGTTTTCAAAATGATTTTTAGAAAACTTATTTAAAGGGGTTTTTGGTTAAGAAGAGGTTTTTTTAAAGAGTTTTCATTTTCTTACAAAAGTATGTGATTTGATTTGTCTCCTCTTTTAATTTGTAATTTATTGATGTGATTTTGAAGAAATTACCATGTAAGGGTTTATGTGTCATTATATTTATCGTAACCCCACCCTCATAAAGGTCCATTATAAAGGGTAGTGTGATTATCTCTAGAGTTTGTTCCCCATTCATTGGATTTAACACAAACCAGGCTCTGAAGGGATTGAAAAATTTTGTTCCCTCTTCCTATTGAAGTGTTTTGGATTTAACTAAGAGATTTTTTTCCTAGTGTCCCTCTTGAAAATCATATAGGTCAAGTGTTTTAGACCTGTAATCCTTGGATTAATTTGTTAAATAGTGAGACTCAACATTCTTATAGATTTTTTAGGTTGATTTGGTTATCATAATTTGATATATCTTTTGGATTCTTGGCCATGCCTCTTTAGATTTTGATATATTTTAATATTTGTGCTCGATGAATTTAGAATAGTTTTGGCTTAAGGTTTTATTTTCCTGATGTTTTATTTGGGTTCCTTTTGGGGTCAATCACTTTGAACAGGGATTCTTCTAGGGAATATCATACCTTATCACTTGTAGGTGTTCATTTTTGTTTTTAAATGGTTAAAACTATGGTTTGGTTCTTGATTATTGTCTTGGAAACTAGGAAACCCTAGGGAACACGCATGGGTTGCAATGGGTAAGGTATGGTTATAAATGAATTATGGGTTTCATTGAGCTAAGTATTCATTTGGAATAATAATGTGATGGTATTCTAAATATTTGAACTGATGTACCCTCATATATATTGGGTGAACTTAGAGTTAGATATGTTCCATTTCCTAGTGAGGCTTGCCTCCAATTATTTTTCTCTTTGGATGTTAAATGACATGGATTTGGTGATCTGACCCTGTTCCCTTTTGGTGGTGCCCTCTTTTTAGTTTAGAGCTTGTTATGTGTTGATATGTGGCTACAGGTTTCTCATGAGTCCCTTTTATAGATTTATAAGGATTTTTTTCTTATGTATATCCTCTCACATTATAGAAATGAATTTATCAATTGTTCAAACATTTTAGATCATTTTTTTGAATTGGAGAAACCTATGAAAAGGATTGCTTTAATTACAACATTTGATTGGTGGTAGAGTGGACATTACTTGTGGATGTTAGGTATTGATTTAGGATTCATATGATTGTTTTATGATATCCCTTTTACTTTGGTGGTGTACATTACAATTCATTTTATACTTTCCTGTACTATATCCTGAGACTTTATAGAGGTAGAAAGTGGCATGGTGGGGAGAGTTTTGATCCTCTTAGTGCCATTATTTATTATATTTGGTACTAAATTAATTTATTTTGGGTGATTTATGATCTAGATATCATTATCTTGGAATTTAAAATTTTTATATGGTTCTTGGGTGTCCCAAAGGTTGTGCACGGTTAGGAGTAACCATGTGGTGACAATGTGTTTAGATTTATCCTTGGATAGTGTTATTTATAACAGTCAATGAATGGTTAATTAAACCATGTGGGTTCCAAATAAAATAAATTTATGTTTTTTTGGTGTCTATTGTAGGCTACACGACCACCACATTGTTTGCTAAAATATTGTGGTAAACCGTGCACCATACTCAATTTTTACACTCTTTATAAATTCCAATTTTTTACATATTTTTTTAGATATTTTGAGCCTCCTCTCTCCCTCCCCATTTCACATCACACCCTGGGCCAATCCCCCATCCCTCATGCGACCTCCCCTCTTCCATCATCCCTTTCCTTTTGTGATTTCATGTGGCTCTTTCACAAGTTTTTTCAAGTCTCTAAGGTAATGACTTATTTTCCCTCCTCCTTCCTCCTACATTTTCTCTTTCCATGTCACTGTGTTGAATTTTGGTTGAATCCTAGGAGTTCTAAGTAGGCTGAATTTTCGTATATTCATTCAATTAGGGTGATTTATCCCTTATTTGGGTCTTATTAAACCTATATTCAATGATTTGGACCATCCATCATTGATTTAAGTACCTTTTCT
The DNA here is from genome assembly GCA_963277665.1 of Viscum album. NCBI lineage: Eukaryota > Viridiplantae > Streptophyta > Magnoliopsida > Santalales > Viscaceae > Viscum > Viscum album. The sequence goes on from OY728141.1 coordinate 1,629,101,958, forward strand.
CATACCCTAACATTTAATTCTCAAAACATTGATTTCATAGTGTTCTAAAATTATGTTTTAACATTATATTCATAATATTTAATGTATTAACGTTAATTCATTGAAAAAAATTGGTTTTTATATTAGTTTTTATATAAATAAAAGCATTATTATATTAATTTTTTTTTACATATGGTTTTACATAACCATGTATTCCACCTATTTGAAATATTACCCAAATGATCATTAAAGTAATATTTGAATTTTATAATGATTTTTTGAGATTTCAAAGAGATTTATCAACTGTTCTACATAGAATTTTAATTGATACTTGAAATTAAATGTATTTTTAAAAAGTTTTTAAGAAATTATTTGGGTAAAGTGTGTGGTATGTAAATAGTTTTTTATGAAACATTTTTTTGGATAATTGTTTTATTTCATAAATTTTTTTATGAAGATATATTTTATTAAAATTGATTACAATGTGTTTTTAATGTTTTTGGATTCTTTAAATCTACTTCCAAATAATTTTTTTTTGTTTTTTTGGATATTCATGGCTCCTTAAAGAGTTCTCAAATTATTAAACCATTTGGTTTCAAAGTAAATTTGCGATGGGATTTAAAATAGTTTATAAACATCGGTGAAATTCTGTGACATTTAGTATTTTATGTTTTAATGTCTCATTTGTAACATTTAGTGATTTTATAAAGTGTGTGAGTCCCTTATTTGAGACTGTATGATTTTTTTTCATGTTTCATCTTCTAAATCCATGAGGGTTGTCTAGAATTTATTATGTAATTTTTTATGCTATTATATAGAGGTAATAAAGGGCTTGTTTATTGTGAGAATGTGTGATGTGAGGTGTGAGTTTATTTCAAATATTTTATACTCTTTTTATTTAATTACTGATTTCTCAATTTCTTTTGACTTTTTAGTGGATTTATAGAAATATATTTGGTAACCTGTATGAGATAAAGTCATTGTGTCCAGAAATGTCTTGTATAGGGAATGTTTCCCAACTATAAATCTTCAGTTATGATGAGAGGATGGTTGGTTGTATAATCTAAAAACCATTTTGTATGTCATGGTAGAGAAGTAGATTCAATTTTATTCATTATTGGATAGTATTATAGGATTATCAGGGGTGTGGATAGTTTTAGTAGTGTTTTCCAATGTTCCCTATCTTTAGTTCAAATAATTTTTACTAGAGTCATAATATTTTTTTTCATGATTCTAGTTCATAATTTTAGATGATTTAGTGGATTTTATTTTTTCTTCAATTACATCCCCTACATTTTCATTATTTATTAGAACTATTTTCCTCTTATCCATCTTGGATTATTTGTTATGTGTCAGTGCCTATTGATATTTTTCCATTTTATGGCTTCATTTTCCTTTTCAAATTGGTTTATAAAATGATTTTTAAGGATTAATTTTTTTTAAAATTGAAAGGTAATGTTGTTTGAGAAGTATATTTTAAATAAAAATTTAGGGAAATAAGGAGAAATGGATTTTTTGGGGAATAGATTTTTAAATTTCATATTATATTGATTTTCAAAGAGTATTGAAATAAAATACTCATTTTTTTGGTGGGATGAAAAATTATGGTTTTAAGATGTATGAGATTCATTTTTTTTTATTATTTTTAACCTAGTTTAAAAAATGGTTTTGGTTCCTCCATACTTATCCCCTTTTAATAAAGAGAGATGTTTTCAAAAATTAAGTAAGCAACAATATTTATTTTATCTAAAGTGTTTCATAAATAAATATGTTTTTATCTATAATTAAAAATTGTTTGAAAGTGGATATATAATTAAAGGTTTGGAATGTGGTTAGGAATTTTATGTTCTACTCAGTATTTTTTATGCACATGTCTATATTAAATCTCACTTATAGGTTCTGTTTCATAATATGTCTTCTCTTAGAGCATTTTTTATATTGGGATCAAATAGTGTCCTATGGTCATATAGATGTTAGACTGTTTATTTTATGTATTTTACTTTTTTACACCATCTAATTAAGCCTCTATTGTGTTCAATTATGGTTATTGGTGGATTTTGTTATTTCTATGGAGGTCGTAGTGGGAATCATAGCTGGATACCAAGATGGGGTTTGGAGGTTAAAGAGAGGGATTTCATTTAATTTAAATTGTTTAAATTGTTATAATTTCTTGATATTGTATATATATATAATTTTTTTTCATAGACATATGACTTAAAAAATGAGTCTCTTTGGATTTTAAAGAGGAAAACATATTATTCATTAACTCTTATTTAAGGATGAAATCATTCCCAGTTGTGTTTGTTTAATGTCTAGAAACTTGTTTTCATCCTGTTGGGAACATGAATTCCCTTTGGGATAGTGGGAGATTATGTTTGGTCTTATTTTATATGGAATCCTCATATAGTTCATTACATGTGCATTAGGGTAAGAAGGGTTTCCACTTGACCTGCATCAGGAATGAAGGGATGGGAGAAAAAGATATTTGACTTTGGAGTGTGAGAGAGAAAAACTAGTGGGGAAGTGGTTATGGGGAACCTATAATTATATTCTTCAAATATTATTTTTTTATACCTTTGATGTTATACATGGTGAGTGAGACTTTATGAGGTTGGGAATATGTAGATATTTTATTAGGGGCATGTTGGTTCTACACATTAATCATTATAGAATTATTTTGATTTTCCCACAAATTAATGATAGTTTATGAAGGCGATCTTACTTATTATGCATGTTTTGATCCTTAATATGTACATATATATATATATATTAGGTTATCACAAGCTTTTTTGAGACTTATATGGGTTTGGATATCTTGGATATTGAGTTTCTCTCCAGATTTGTGGCTTATATTTTGAGATTTATTCTGTATAACATGACATCAAATGTTGTGTTTCATTCTATAAATCTTGGTATATTTTATATTATAAGGTGTTGATATATGCTTCTCCTATTATAATTTTTACTTAACATTCATTATGAGGGTAATTCCTCCCATTATATTTTTATTACCCTCAGTGTTAGTCTCCATATCAAGGCCTATAGGTGGTAGGATTTGTGGTCATCCCTTATCTTCAATACTAGCCTAATATGGTACTAGTGGACGGGGTCATGAAATTTGTTCCCTTTGAAAGGTATTACTCTAAAACATAAAACATTCCTTCTTTCTCAAGATATATTCTAATGTTTCCTTCACTGTTAAACCCTTTTATTGATATATTTATATGTTTTATAATGTCTTTTTATTTTATGAAGAGGGTGGGGTTTGTTTCAATATGTTTCAAAGGGGTTTTTTAAGGATTTGGACAATTTTTAAAAGGGTTCATGGTTTGGGAAAAACATTCATAGTTTCTTGATAATCCATGAATCAAAAATTGGGGATTTTAAGCATGTTCATGGGTTGTAGTAAACTATGTTCTAACCATGCATTCCTAAAATATTCTTGGTTAGTGACAATTCACATAGTTAGTGACTGATATACCAAACCATACAACCAAATCAAACATTTGTGGGTTTTGAGTAGTTTCTCCGACATGTTTGGTGGATAATTTCCCAAACCATTGAACCAAACCATGCATGAAATTAAAAATAATTAAAAATAGATCGTATCCCACCCCATATAAACACTCCTTTATTTCCTCTTGACTAGGTAATTTGATCCTATAAGCTTCCTTTGGTCATTTTTATTATCCACTTCACTCGAGATATTCCTCTCATCAAATCGTGGAGTGTTTGACTTGGGTATTAAAGGTGAGGATTCTATCTCTCCATGTCATCTTTTATCTTCTCATTTCTTTTTTGGTGAAATTCTATTCTCTGGATATCATTATTGGATCTCTTTATTTGGGTGTTTCTTGATGTATATTTTATTATAAACTATCATAGAAGGGTTTTAAGAGCCTAGATACATGATTTTATGGTAGAGTTTTGTATTTTAGACCTTATTTTAGGTAGGTATATTCTCCCCACTTTACTCAGGTCAAAAATTTTATGTTTTGTTGTATTTAAAGTATAATCCTTGTTTTTATTTATGCTGATTGATTTTGATAAATCTCAGTGGAATGTTCTCTTCATGTAAAAAAATTATTTAAACAGTGTTAATGACGCCAAAAATGTGTTTAGTAAATTTTCTATTTAGTTTTTTGGTTTTAAAAAATGCATACTTTGGAGTAATGGTGGCTTGGACATGGTGTAAGGTTGTTCTTTTTCAATATCTATATATTTGTTTCCTTTTTGGTTCATACTTTGTTGCGGGTGAAATATTCAGGTTAGGTAGAGGGTACTTCCAAGTGATAGCATTTGTCTAGGTGGAGGGGTTTTAGATCATGATTTTGGGTTGATCAATTTTTCCCACATTGAAAGTGGTTATATTGGTTTGTTTATATGACTATCAAAGGGGGAATGGGTGTGTTTCAAGGGTGAGTGAGTTTACTATATGGGTGTGTGAGTTATGTCATGATTTCCTTAGTGGAAAATCTTTTTACAAAGGGTGTATTTTAGTGTGGTTATTTGTATGGTTTTCAATGGAATCATTTACATGTATTTTTATTCTTTCATATCTTGTATAAATTTTGAGATAGCATATTCATGTTTGAGGGGAATACAGGGGATTTCATAGGGGTTTTCATACATGGATGTATACTGATAGAGCTAATATTTTCCACATTTTTTCAATTCATTTTAATTGTTTTAATCATCTCATATTCTAAATTTGATCTTATATAAATCAATTTTTTATTTATGATGTGTTTTGAGAAAAATAGTGCAAAGCGCTTAATTCGGAATTTTTGGACAAATTTTTACACCAAGGGTATTTTATTCATTTATTGAAAAATATAAATCTCAATTGAGTGAATATTTTTTTAGAAATATTAATTAATTTCCTTCATCATGGTCTTCTGGACCAGGGGTTGAATCGATCATCTAGAGGCCTTACAAAATAAATGATGTTGAAGATTTTTTCAGGCGGACATCATGGACCCCACCACTGTAATGGACGTCCTTCTTCGCCTACATGCCTACAAATGAAGTAATTCCACCTGGGATAGAACTAGGGACCATAATAGAGACTCTAAAAATAATCTAATATAGTTTTGAAGTTATTTATGTTTCCATTGGATTTTGTATTTTTGGAAGAAGCTTCCTAGAACCTGCATCCAGAAAAAAAAATTCCAATGAAAAATTCGTAACTCATACATCAGGTGTCCAAATAATATTAGATTTAGAGGGTGAACGAACAACACATTAATGAATAAATTTCATGAAGGTTTCCATGCATGAATCAACCAATTATTGGGTAAACAACATGACAACATTCGGAGGACATAAATATTCTTATAAATGGAGAGAAGATCCTACTTCTTAAATCATTCCTTCCCATACCAACACCATCTGGGGAACTAAGGGGAGGAGGCCAAGATCCATTTATGATTTTTATTTATTTATTTTCTTTTTAATTTTAGTTTTTCATTTCCATTTTAACACATTAATATTTTTTATATTAAAGCGTTCCTCTTTCTTATTCCACCCCTTTTATCTTCCAATCTCAATCTCATTCTCTCTCTTACATCTTTTCATCATGAACTCTATGCACTTCTCCATGGAAAGTGACTAACTCAATACTTGGACCCAGGGGAGGTTTTCATGGTGTTCTTCATTATTGAGAATCAATTTAAAATATTTTAAATTTATTTGTAGTGGATGGAGTAGTATTGTGTGGGTGTGGCAGTCATCCACCATGACACTATCTCCAAAATTCATTCCTTTCCATTGATTCATTCGTTCTAACTACCTTCTCTAAGACAACACCATAATATGGTGGAGTTTGGGTTGTCATAATGGATGAAACGGCATGTCATGGATCTAGGTTTTTTTGGGATAGCATTCTTAGTTAAGGTGTTATCCAAGTTGACTATTGTAGGAGGTGTTGTTTGGTGTGCTGGAGGCATGCTAAAATCACACACTATTTAAATCAATGGAAAGTAATTCATTAATAAGGTTTCATAAAACTAATTATCAAATTTAATTTAAACAATAAATAATTAATTAATGAACCATTGTTAACCAACCCTATGACCAAGATATATCTTCCCTCATTTCATTATTTTTTCATCTAGATTTAGATTCTGCATATCGTTAGTTTAATTTAATATTTTTAAAAACCCTCAAAAACACTTTTTTCAATAATTATTAAAAACCCAAAAGAATTATATTAAGTGAATTATAATTAGTGATTAAACCGACTTCAACTCCTCTCAAGTGAGACGACCTTGGTCAGCCATTGTGCTGCATTGGGAAAATAAATTTTCTTTTTCCATTCCCTATGACAGGCATGCGTCAAAACCAACACCATTGTCAGGGATCTAAGTAGTTATTTCGATCACTTTTTCAAAATTTACATTTTTTTAAAATATTTTATTTTTTTCATTAAAATAAATCTAAAAAAATTGTTTCCATGATTTATTCAAATTAAAAAATTTATGCATGGGAAGATTACTAACAGTTGCAATATCAAGAACCAGAAGTCAATTATAATGATCTAAATGACTAGGTGGATAGGATGAAAAATACTCTAAATGACTTGGGGATAAAAATATAATGATCATTTGACTATGTTCTTATATTGATGGTGAAACCCAACCCTATGCTAGAGCAAGAACCAGAGGTAGTAGGGAAAGAAATTTCACTACTCTTCATTGAAGAACCAGAGGAGGTAAATGTAGAGGTACCTGAAGAGTCATTCATACTCACTCAACGAACTCTACCAGTGATATATGAAAAAGAAGATGACTTCCATTATTATCTACATGTGGGATATCAATATTAATGGGATGAATTTTGGAATATATGTGAGGAACATCTTGGTCTCCCCAAGCATTACAAATAAGAAGATCCAACACCACTAAAAGAAGACACCACCCAAGTGGTGTAATTTTAAGTTGAGATGGAGGAGCCCGATTACCTACCTCCATCTAGTGATAATAAACTCCAAGATGCACTTTACACCAAGGAAAATATTCAAGCCTAACCTACTCAGGGAGATGATACAATCGTGAACTCAAACCCATTTGATTTTATTGAAACTAATTTGAGTATCACCCCTAACTGTTTTGAATTTTCAGAATCGGATGACTCTTATTATGCCTTGGATGATGGTGAGAAATAAGAAGATGCACCTGTTGAGGAACAACTGGAGCTCCCAAAATAAATTTAATATTCTTTTTTGGGAATAGAATAACAGAAATATAACATTGCACAAGTAGAAATGAAGGAGGAGGAGGCTCTGTACTTCATCCTAACCCCTCCATGTAAGTTGTTCCATATTGCGAAGGGGGAGGATCTGGTGTCCTATATCTATGGAGTCCTCCTCAACATGAACACAGATGTGGATTTTGGGAAAATCCACATATGGTTATTCAAATTAAAGAAGCTTCATCCACCATTTGATTATTGATAACGGCTGGTACATCCCTCTGGAGGTAGTGAAAATTCAGGGCCCACTTGGGGGATCTTACCAAGATTTATTTTTACATGTTTTTTATATTTAAAATTCATTTTTTCGATTATTCCATCACATGGCTCACTCTTAACTATCTATTTGATCTTTAATGACATGATTCTGTTTCTTAAGTAATTCTCTTTTGTAGGTTCATAAATGGGAAAAAGAATCCTTAAATAGGGGGAGAGTACTAAAACTTTATTTCAAAATGGAGTTCATTTTTATTGTTTAAAATTTTAGAATCCTTACATTTTTTGGTCCAAAACATGTTTTGAGCTTTAATGATAATAATTTCATTCCCACACTTGAATTATTATTATATGTGACTTATCTAAGAGACATTAGTTTATTAGGAATCCTTTGAGGTCATGTTTTAGATTTCAATGTTAATGATATTGAATGAGTAAAATAGAAAATTGAATGTTTAAAGTGAAGCGTGGATATTGAAATGGTGAATCATGAATTAAATGAATTAGTTTATTTATATAAATGAAATTTCCCAAATATTTTTCATACTTTGAATTTTTTAAATTCATGTGAATTGATTTGTTATTATTAATCATGCCCTGATTGGTTGTCAAATATCACATATAACATTCTCGAGAGGATTCCTGGACCAATTACTTCTTATTTATTTATGAGGATATTTCTTTAGTGATCTTGGGACATGTCACTGACTATAACTTGCATTTAAACTTGTCAAAGTTATGACTGTACAAAAAAAATATTTAAAATGGTTGAGGAATCTTTTGAAAATCCCTTATCCTTAAATACCACCTTTACATAAATCCTTCTTTTATCCCATAGAGACCATTAATTTCCTTTATTGGCATGATCCATGTTTCAAGAAATTTTAATCCATTCCTACCCTACTCTTTGTATTTTCATGATATTTTAAATATAAAGTGTGGCGTGAAAGGAAATCATAGTGGAATGGATGTTGTATGATTTATGGAAAAAGTGTGGGGGTTCTATTGTTGGAATTTTAAATGGTTATGGAATAATTAATTTTACTTCATTGTTTTCCCCTCATGAATTTAAAAAAAAATTGAAAAAAAATGAGAAAATGGGTTGTGATTTGGGAGAACCAAAAATCACTATTTTCTAGACCAATGATCTTCTTATCAGATGTGGTTAGCTGATGTATGTGGGGTTTGATCTAATCACAACATTCAAAAAAATGAAAAAAAATACAAAATTAAAAAAAAAATCAAGAGTATGTGTTAATCATTCATTCGGCTTTACTTTGATCATGACCTTACTTTGAATTTTCAGGGAAGGGGGTGTTGGTACATTGAATGGGATAATTTCATGAAAATTTTGATATCATGTATTGTAAATAAGTGATAAACCTCCTCTTGAGCCTTAATTTTTAAAACATCAAATCCTACCAACCTTAAGCCTCATATCCATTTTAACCTTTATTGAAATTTCCTCATGATTTTATATGCCTTTTGTCTCTACAAAGTGGAGAAAGTAGTTCTGTTACCAGCTTATGGATAAGGTGCATGTTCTAATGATATTAGTGTAACTCTACTTGAATTTTATCACGAGCGATGAGAGTAAAAATTAAAAGATGAGGTAAATCATGATGTGGCATGATTAATAATAATGAATTGAGAAGCTTGAACGATAAAAAGAAGAAGTTCCATTTTTTCAAAGGGGGTAAGTAAAATACATGAATTAATGTTTTCATTGAAAAATGGAAAATTAAATGGGTATTTTATGTGGATTTTTTAATGTTTCATTTGACAATGAAAATTTCTAAATTTTATTACTTTGGAATTTGGATATTGGTAACTTTGGTGTCCTCTAAATTCTATATTGAGGTTTTATGCTTGAGGAAAAGCATGATTTATGTATGGGGGAATTGAAAGAGCTAATATTTTCCACATTTTTTTTATTAATTTAAATTGTTTTAATCATCCGTATTTATCAATTTGAGCTTATATGAATCAATTTTGGATTTATGATGTGTTTTGAGCAAAACGGTGAAAACGGTTAATTCAGGAGTTTTGGACATATTTTTACGCCATGGTTATTTTAGTCATTTATTGAAAACTATAAATCCAAAATGACTAAATCTTTATCTATAAGAATACTTATTTTATTTTATTAATATTTGTCTTCTGGACTGGGGGATGAATCGATAATCTAAGGGATTTAAAAATCAATGAAGTTGATGATTTTTTCGGGAGGACATTGTGGACCCCACCACTATAACGAACGTCCATCTCGGCCTACATGCCTCCAATTGAAGTGATTAGACCTAGAATAGAACTAAGGAACATAGTAGTGACTTTAAAAATAATATTAGAGATTTTTAAACTCATTAATGTTACCATTGGATGTTATACTTTTGGAGGAAGCTTCATATAACATGCATCCAAAAAACAAAACCACCAATAAAAAATTAATAACTAATAAATCTGGTGGAAAATTAATCTGATAATTATAGGTTGAATTGAAAACACAATTATTAAAAACTTTCATGAAGGGTTAGACATGTTAATTTTCCAATTAATGGGCCAACAACCCAACAACATTCGGAGGACAGAAATCTTATTATAAAAGGAGAGGAGCTTCTACCTCTAAAATCATTCATTCCCATACCAACACCATCTGGGGAACCAAAGGGAGGAATTCAAGTCTCATTTAAGGTTTTTATTTACTTATTTTATTTTTACTTTTAGTTTTCATTTCCATTGTAATTCATTAAAAAGTTTATATTAAAGTGTCCTCCTTTCTTCTTCCATGCCTTTTCTATTCCAATCTCAATCTCATTCTCTCTCTTACATCTTTCCATTGTGATCTCTATACACTTCTCCATGTAAAGTGACTAACTTGAGGCTTAAAATCGAGGGAGGATTTCATGGTGTTCTTAATTATTGATCTTCAATTTAAAATGTATTAAATTTATTTGTGGTTAATGGGGGAGTATTGCACAGGTTCGGTGGTCATCTACCATGACACTATTTCCAAAATCCATTCCTTTACATTGATTATTTCTTTATCCCTCCCTTAACTTTGGAAAACCCTTCCAATAGTGGAGTTGGGTTGTCATAAGCATTGAAATGGCATACGGTGGAGCTGTGTCTTTTGAGATAGCATTCTCAGTTGAGGTGTTATCCTAGTTATCTGTTGGAGGAGGTATGGTTTGGTGCGTCGAATGCCTTCTAAAATCACACACTATTTAAATCAATGGAAATTAATTCTTTAATGAGGTTTCATAAAATTAATTATCAAATTGAATTTAAACAATAAATAAATAATGAATAAACCCATGTTATCCAACCCAAGGACCACGGACTTTTTTCCTTTATTTCATTTTGTTTGTATCTAGATTTAAATTATGCATGTCATTGTTTTAATTGCATGTTTTCCAAAACCCGCAAAAACTTTTTTTTCAATAATTATTAAAAAAACCAAAAATAATTAGATTAGGTGAATTAGAATTAGTGATTGAACCAACTAAGAAGTTCCTCAAGTGAGAAGAATTTGGTCATCCACTGTGCCATATTAGGAAAATAAATTTTCTTTTTTCATGCCCTATGATATTCGTGCATCAAAACTGGCATGGTTTCTGGGTATCTAAGTAGTTATTTTGATCACTTTTTCCAAATTCACATTTTATTTTAACTATTTTACTTTTTTCATTAAAAATCTAAAAAATTTGTTTCAATGATTTATTATAATTCAAATTTTTATGCATGGGAAGATTACTCACAGGTGCAATATCAAGAACCATAAGTTGATTGAAATTATCTAAATGACCAGGTGTATAGGATGAGAAATAATCTGGATGACTTGGGGATAAAAATGGAAAGATCATTTTAATATGTTTATACCTTGATGGAGAAACTAAACCCTAAGTAGGATCATAAACATAAGGTAGTGGTGGAAGAAATTTCACCAATCATCATTGAATAAACATAGGATGTAAATGTAGAGGTACCTGAAGAATCATTCATACTCTCTCAACCAATTCTATCTGAGATAGAGAAAAATAAGGGGACTTACCTGCTTAGCTACATGTGGAAGATCAATAGGAATGAAATTAATTCTGGAATAAATGTGAGGATCTGCTTGATCTCCCCAAGCCTTACAAAGAAGAGGAGCCAGAACCACTGAAAGAAGACCCCACCCAAGTGGTGGAATTTGAATTGGAGATAGAGGGGCCTTACTACCTACCTCCATCCAGTGATAATAAACTATAAGAGTCACTTTACACCAAGGAAAAGATTCAAGCCAAACCTACTTAGGGAGATAATTCAATCTTGAACTCAAACTCATTTAATTTTATTGAAACTAATTTGAGTATCACCACTAATTGCTTTGAATATTCAGAATAAGATGACTATTATTATTCCTAGTATGATTATGAGAAAGAATAAGATACACCTATTGAGGAACAATTGGAGCTCCCAAAATACATTGAATATTCTTTTGTGGTAATACAAGAATATAAATTGAATGTTCCACAAGTGGCGATGAAGGAGGAGGCTATGTACTTCATCCAAACCCCGCCATATAAGTTGTACCATATTTAAAAGGGGGGGATCTAGTGTACTATATCCATGGATTCATTCTCAATAAGAACACTTTTGTTGATGTTGGGAAAAGTCACATATGGTGTTTCAAATCAAAGAAGCTTCATCCACCCTATGATTTTGGATAACAGCTGGTACTACCCTCTAGAGGTGGTGAAAATTTAGGGCCCACTTGGGGGATCTTACCAAGATTTATTTTTACATGTTTATTATATTTCAAGTTCCTTTATTAGATTAGTCTAGAATATGTCCCAATCATCATTATCTTTTTGATATTTAATGAATTATCCTTAATCTTAAGTGTGTAATTCTCTTTTTTAGGTTCATAAATGGGAAAAGGAATCCTTTAAAAGAGGGAGAGGACTGATGCTTTATTTCAAAAGGGGGTTCATTTTTATTGTTTAAATTTTTAAACTCCTTACATTTTTTGGTCCCAAACATGTATTAATATTTAATGATAAGAATTGCTTTCCTGCATTTGAATTATAGCTTTACTTGACTTATCTAAGAGACATGAGTCTCTAAGGAATCATGTGATTCCATGTTTTAGATTTCAATGTTAATGAGATTGAATGATCAAAATGGAAAATTCAATGTTTAATGTAAATCATGGATATTGAAATGGTGACTCATGAATTAAAAAAATTAGTTTATTTATGAAAATGAAATTTCCCTTCCATTTTTCATACTTTAGAATTTTTGAAATTCATGTTAATTGGTCTGATATTATTAATCATGCATTGAGTGATTGTAAAATATCATATTTCTCATTCTTGAGAGGATCCCTAGACCAAGTACTTCCTATTTATTCATGATCATATTTTTTGAGTGATCATGGGACATGTCACTAACCAGAACATGCATTTAAACTTTTCGAAGCTATGACTATGAAAACATGTATTTAAATTGATTAAGTAATCTTTTGAAAATCTCTTATCCATAAATACCACCAGTACATCAATCCTTCTTTTATCCCACAGAGACCACTAATGTATTTTATTGGGATGATCCATGTTTCAATCCATTTTTATCCATTCCAACAATGCTCTTGGTATTTGCATGATATTTTAAAAATGAAGTGTGGGGGTGAAAGGGAGTCATGGTGGAAGGGATGTTTTATGATGTGAGGAAAAGGTGTGGGGGTTTTATCTTGGGAATTGTAAACGAATGTGGAATAATTCATTATACTTCATTGTTTTCCCCTATTGAATTTAAAGAAAATAAAAATAATAACAAAAAAAGAGAAAATGGGTTGTGATTTAGGAGAACCATAAATTACTATTTTCCATACCGATGATCTTCTTATTTTTTGTGGTTAGGTGAGGGATGTGAGGTTTGATCAAATAATAACGTTCGAAAAAAATAAAAAATAAAATAAAAAAAATAAAGAGGATGCCTTAATCGTTCATTATGCTTTACTTTGATCATGACCTTACGTTGAATTTTCAGGGAATTGGGTGTTGGTACATTGAACGGGATAATTTCATTAAACATTTGATATCATTCATTTTATATAAGAGATAAACCTCCTCTTTGAGCCTTAATTTTTAAAACTTCAAATTTTACCAACCTTAAGCCTCAGAGCCATTTAAACCTTTTTTGAAAAGTCCTCATGATTTTATGTGCCTTTTGTCTTTACAAAGAGGAGAAAGTAGTTCTTTTATAAGATTATGGAGAAGATTAATGTTCTTATGATATGATCATAAATCTAACTGAATTTTTTCATGAGAGATGAGAAGAAAAATTCAAAGGTGAGTTAAATCCTGATGTGGCATGCCTAATAATAATGAATTGAGAAGTTTTAATGAATGAAATAAGAATTTCCATTTTTTCAAATGGGATAGGTAAAATACATGAATTGATTTTTTCAATGAAAAATCAGAAATTAAATTTATTTTTTATGTGTATTTTTTAATTTTTTATTTGACATCAAAAATTGTTAAATTTTATTACATTAGAATTTGAATACTGGTAACATTGGTGTCCTCTAAATTCCATGTTGAGATTTTATACTTAAGGATAAGAATGGTTTAAGTATGGAGGAATTGATAGAGCTAATATTTTCCCAATTTTTTTATGCCTTTAAATTGTTTTAATAATCCCAAATTATCTATTTGAGCTTATATAAATCAATTTTGGATTAATGTTGTGTTTTGAGAAAAATGGTGAAAAGCACTTAATTCTGGATTTTTGGACAGATTTTTACACCAAGGTTATTTTAGTTATTTATTAAAAAAATATAAATCCAAATTAAGTGAATATTTTTTTATAATCCTTATTTTATTTCCTTAATCTTTTTCTTAGGTACCAGGGGCTAAATTGATCATCTAGTGGCCCTAAAAATAAATGAAGTTGATGATTTTTCTGGGCAGACAGAGTGGACCCCACCACTGTAATGGACGTTCTTCTCAGACTACACACATCCAATAGAATTTATTCCTCCTGGTATAGAACTAGGGAACACAGTAGATACACTAAAAAAATTGAGATATTTTTTAAGTCATTAATGTTTCCATTGGATTTTATACTTTTGGAGGAAGCTTCCTGGATCCTGCGTCCAGAAACAAAAACGCCAATGAAAAATTCATAACTCATAAATCATTTGTCAAATTAATATTATATTTATAGGGTGAATGGAAAACGAATTTATGAACAACTTTCATGAAGTGTTCCATGTGTGAATCATCCAATTAATAGGTCAACAATGTGACAACATTTGGAGGACTGAAATCTTCCTATAAAAGGAGAGGAGCTCCTACCTCTCAAATTGTTCCTTCCCATCCCAACACCATCCGGGGCACCAAGTGGAGGAGGCCAAGAGAAATTTACGGTATTTATTTATTTATTTATTTATTTATTTTTCATTTCTCTTGTAATGCATTATTCTTTTTTATATTAAAGTGTCCCCATTTCTTCATCCACCCCTTTTCTCTTCCAATCTCAATCTCAGTCTCTCTCTTCCATCGTTCCATTGTAATCTCTATGTACTTCGCCATGGAAACTATCTAAATTATGTATGGGACCCAGGGTTATTTTTAATGGTGTTATTAATTATTTTTCATCAATTTAAAATTCTTTACATTTTTTGTGGTGGATGGAGGAGTATTGCATGGGTGCGGCGATCGTCCACCACAACACTATTTAAAAAATCAATTCCTTTTCTTTAATTCATTATTACTCCCTCCCTTCTCTTAGGAAAACCCTTCAGACATTAGAGTTGGGGTTTTCATAAGGGATGAAATGGAATATGGTGGAGTCGGATATTTTTGGGATAGCATTCTCGGTTGAGGTGTTATCATAGTTGACTATTGGAGGGGGTGTGGTTTGTTGTTCCAGATGCATTCTAAAATCACACTCTTCAAATAAAAGGAAACTAATTCATTAATGAAGTTTCATAAAATAAATTATAAAATTGAATTTAAATAATAAATAAATAATGAATGAACTTGTGTTATCCAGCCCTAAGAACAAGACCTTTCATCCCTAATTTCATTCTATTTGCGTCTAGATTTAAATTTTTGATGTCATACTTTTATTTTAATGTTTTTCAAACCCCTAAAAAATTGTTTTCAATAATTATTAAAAAAATAAAAGAATTGTATTATGATAATTATAATTAGTGACCGAACTAACTGCAATGCTCCTCAAGTGTGATGACACTGATTAGCCACTATGCTGCATTAGGAAAATAGTTTTTTTCACTCCCTGCAACAGGTGTACATCATATACTCACCCCTAGTATGTGAGTCATGGTGCATATGCAGATATTGTTCAATAATATATCGATAAAGGGAAAGACTATTACTTCTTTAGGGAGGAATTATGATGTTTTGTCCCTTGGTTATGGAGATGGGAGCTTGGAGGTAGATATCATGTGGGTCTTGGTGTAGTTCCATGTTTTTCACCCTATTTTCCATGTTAGATTCATTTGGTCTTGTAGTATTATTTAGATATGTGATTTTATTTTTATTTTGTAAACTTTTTATATTATATGATTCTATTTTAATGTTGTCTTTTTTCCCTCATGCATCATATTTACATGGTTGTTATAATTCTTCCATATCATTTAATGCCTCTTATGGGTAAATAATCCCCCAATAATGTTTTTGAACCTATGAATTGATTTTCAAATATTTATTTTTGGGAAATGTACTAAATGTTTGTGGAATTTTGATCTTATGTATGTTTTCAAGTTGGGTTTAGATGCTATAAATGGGAAAAAAATTGTTTATTCCATCAGTGGAGTGATAATTATGGACATAATATTCATCAAGTCTTGAAGTTGTAGGATACAAAAAGGTGTAGCTAAACTATTTATTTAAAACATCAAGTTAAGATAGTGTTTCATGTATGAATAGTATTCCAAAAAAATTATACAAATTCATCTCACAGTTATGGGTTTAGCCAATGAGATTTGGGTAGCATGCTTTAGTATGAATACTTACCACTAGTTTTTCATTGTTTATATAATATTTTATTTCCTACGATTTTATAATTTTGACATTATGACCTTGTTTTTTTATTTATTTATATTTTAAAACATATAACTAAAGTATTAAGTGATTATTGGGTGATGAAAAATCTAGTTTCTTCTAATGATGTTTTTTAGAGATATTAAAAAGGGACTGTATGGAAACGCCTTAAGAGTTTCATAATTATGGTTGGAATTTCCATCCCAATAATTTCTATAATTATTCTCTAAATCTAAAAAAAATTATGATTCTAATTAGACTCATATTTATATTGACCAATAATTCTAATCTTGTTAGAGTAGTTATCATCCTAATAATAATTTTAGTCATGGTGATTCCATGACTATCCCAACATCCCAGTATGCATTACCTCAGGAAGGGGTATAATTCATTCAGGAAGAGATGAATGATATCTATTTTGGCACTAAGAAGGTTACGAAAAATAAAAAATGGGGTCCCTTTATTGTGTTATATAATATTATTGTGGATTTTAATTTAATGTATTTATTATTTGACATGATAACATCTAGCTCTTTTGTTATTTCCTATGTGATGGGTCAAATGAGGTTACATGTGGAAATTATGTATCATATTGTGAGTAACAAAACACATCTTAGGTAATGAGAGAGAGGAGGATTTCTCTATTCTGCATATTCAATTACCAATTCAGTAGCCCATATGTCTTGGGAATTCACTATCAAATAGATTGATACCTTTGATCTAATTTTTTAGATAGATTTTTTGGTAGAAGTCATATATTATATTGATTTCTGTACTACTCAAGTCACTTTCATATCTCATAATGAAGTATTATATCTTTTATAAGGTGGATGGTACATAAATATAGGAAGATTATGGAATCTATTAAAATTGGTTATAATGATTTATTTTCATGTCAAAACATTAACTTTGGGGATACAGATGAAACCAAAAGTAGATATCTTAAACCTATTGTATATTTATGCCTTAATATTTTTTAGGAAAAAATTTCTATACTACCACATAAAAGAGGAGTGAAATTTTATATAAACATAATCTTGAGAACTAGACCTATCCCACTGTGATCATATTGAATGGAACCAATTGAACTATGAGAACTAAGGTTTATGTAGGAAGAGTTAGAATATAAGGGATTTATTAGACCAAGTACATCACCTTTTTCTAATCCACTTTCATTTGTAAAAAAGGTGGATGGTAATATTTTTTCATTTTTTGGATATCATAAACTGAATCAAGTTATGATTAAAAATTAATATCTGTTTCTTATAATCAATAAATATTTTAAACAATGAAAGTGATCCATTTTTTTCATTAAAATTTACATATGATTATGACAAAATAAAATATGGGTCCAGGAGGATATTCCCAAGATGAATTTTTAAAAGATTCTATAGACACTATGAGTACGTGCTTATGGTTTTTGGTCTAACCAAACCACTATCAGTCTTCATGAATTGATAAATTATATCTTTCATAGATATTATGACTCTTTTTTCATTATATATGTTGATGATATATTAGTTTACTATCACACAAGGTATAATCATGAAAGACACTTGGAAATCATGTTGATAATATTGAAATATAATTTTATTCATGGGAAATAATCAAAGTGTAACTTATGGATACAAGAAGTTTGATTCGCCGGGAATTTGATCTTCAAAAAAGGTATGTTAATTGATCATTAAAAGATTGAAAATTTCATTTCATAGGATATGCATAATAATTTCTTCAAAGTATGTAGTTTTTTTATGATTATCAACTAATTATCATTGCTTCCCCCATGATTTCTCATGTTTATCTTTTCCTGTGACTGTTAAAAATAATATTTTTATATTCCCTTGGTGAAATTATTTTCATGAATATTTCAAGTAGATTAGTTTTCAATTATATTAAAACATATTTTTATCATTAAAAAACCATTTTAGGAGTACATTTTTTTATTTTTATTTATTGGGATATGGATTGGATTTTTTTTCTAATGTAGGAATTTCATGTCATAAATTAAGGCTCGTGACAATAATATTAACCTAAATAAAACTATCCAACACATGTCCTTGAATTATCCATAGTGTCAAATTAAAAATAACATGAAATAGCCTTTCCTTTGGTGAGAAGTTCACTATATTCACCAACCCTAAAAGTATGAAACACATTTTCCCACAAAAAAATAAACTTAGGTAGTTAGGTTGGATGGATTGACTTTAAACACTCAACTTTTACTTAGTTTACACATTAGAGACGGGAAATTCAATGGATGTTTCCTTAATTCATATGTCATATAATATGGTGAATGAGTAATACTAGGATCAATAGTAACTAATTATTGTAACATTTAACAGGAATTTTGATTTCACCAAGTATTGTTACATGTCCCTTTAAAGGGGGGTTATCAAAAATCAATAAAAATGAAGGCCTTCGGGCCATTCAGGCCAAGCATTATTATGTGATTGTTTTTTTTTCTTTTGAATATATTCATTATTTGGTTAAACATGTTATGGAGTCTTAGTGGTTAGATCCTAATTTTATTACAATTAGTCTTAAACCTCAGTTGTGTGGAGGTCAATTATGGATAGATAGATAATCAAAATTCTATCTTGTGTTTTTTCATATCAAATTGATTTTACACATTCAGTTTATAAATAATTTCACTATTCTTATCATCTCTTAATGTGGGTAGTCCATCTAGGTATTGATAAAATGTACAAGGTGATGAAGGATATCATTTTGTGGTCGTCTATGAATAAAAAAGTGTAAGAATATACCCTGAAATATCCCACCAATAAACGGGAGAAACATTAACACTAACAACCCATGGGAATGTAAAAAAAATACCTATACAAGTAATGAAATAGAAGTTAATATCTATGGGTTTTTTATCTATATTACCAAATATGATTTAGAAGCATGATTCCATCTAGATTATTGTTGATAGACTCACCAAACTAGAATATTTAATTTCAATCTAAGAGGAAAGTTTTATATTATATTTGAAATGTTGTATATCCAGGGTGTAATAAAGTTTCATGACGTAAAAGTTTATATCATCTATGACGGATAATATATATTTACTTAATAGTTTTAGCAGTCATTGAAATAATATTTAGGAACCCGGTTAACCATGAATATGACGTACCATCCCCAAATTCAAATACAGTTAGAGTGTACAATTCAAACACTATAAAGAATAATTAGATCATGTGTGATGAACTTTGGAGGTTCTTAGAGAAGAACATTTTCCATTAGTATATTTTCCATATAACAATATTTTTCAAAAAAATATCTACATTTGTCCATTTAAATCTAGTTATGGCCATCAATATTGATCACCATTATTCTATATAATGACCTTTAAATTATACTGGTATTTATTTTCTGGTGGAATTTGAATTTTTTGTCCTGAAGTAGTGGATATTTCAATAATTAGAAAATTCCTTCTAGAATGGCCCAAAGGCCTTATATTTTAATTTTATTTTTGAATAATTATCTTTTTAATAGTTTAAGGGGAACCCTTATAGGTCCCTTAGGATAGAGGCATGTTACATAACCCAAAGTTCTTAGAGTCACAAGGTTAAAAACATCCCAGACACTACTTGGAACTACCCTCCCCAGCATCTATATCAATATGAATATCTCCATATTTGCATGACTAGTCAAAAAGATATCATGTGCAGAGGTGAATAGGCCTGGTATTAATAGAAATTGGAATACCATATCATTATTCCCAATCTGGTTATCCCTACTCGGCTGAATGTTCCTGCTCTGAATCCTCATTTGGATGATATTCCTTAAAGAGACAACATTTTCACTTATAGTGGACCAAAGGCAATGGGGTGTCCCAAAGGCATTGAGGTGGCCATAAGGCCTTATGTTGGCCCAAAATCTATACTGGTCCGGAGGAATTGGGTGGCCTGAAGGCCTTAAGAACCCATAGGAACAAACTGGTGGCTCGAAGGACAAATTGGATGATTAGTTCTAGGCATTATAGTACCAAATAGTACCTTCTATATTACCTTCTACAAACCGATGGCCCATGAGGAGGGAAGGTTTCTCTTGCGGCCTTCCTAGGGGAGGAGTATTGTGCTTTGAACCATATGGGTTGAGGCATAATGATGTTTTGGATGACGATGCACCACTCTGCTAGGTATGCGTCATGCCATGACCTAGAGGGGTTACACCATTATGAAGATAGGAGATGGGTTATTCCTTATACATGGAGGTAGAATTGCATTGTGACCCCTCATGACCACACTATGATATGTATTCTAGGTAGTTTCAATAATCAAGGGTAGACACATTCATTTAGGGTTGGCCCCTTGGGTGTTTGGGTGGCAACGATATCAGGAGAGGACTTTTTCTGAATTTTCACTTTCCCCTTACTCCTTTTATCACATTTGGATATGGGTGCTTTCTTGGGTGTTGTTTTGGTGCTTTAAGGCACGTTCTTCCACTTTTTCCCTATTTTATTATTCCCCTATATTGTCCACTAATCATATGGTTATTACACTATGATTTTATAAATGATTTCCCTAATGTATACTTGAATAATCATGATTATACTGGCATTTTGTGTGTAGTGGATAGAAGACTCATGAGAATGAACAAATTAGGTTCTGTGTAGTTTCGGTGGGGTGGAAATGCCTAGTGATTTTTTCAGATATTATATTATAACACCCTATGTTTTTATAGACCATTTTATCTTGAATAAATTAAATTTTTATTAATTTAATGTAATGAAATAAGTAACAAATTCCTCTCACATGTAACCGAGTCAGCGTACATTACATAGAACACCAACATTGCATACATTACACACAACACCGATGTTTCTACGAAACATAGTTTTACTGTTATAATTATTTAAATGAGATAATTATAAACTATAAGTTAAAAAATTTTATATGAATACTAAAAACTAGCTTCAAAATATTGTTTATAATTTTCATATATAAATAAAACATAATTATAATAAAATATATAATTTTTGGTAAATTCCATATATATTTAAAAATACCATTTTCTCAAATAAATTGTAATTAATGTCCTTATATGACAAATAATAAAATTAATTTGAGACATATTTATAAATTTAATTTTATAATTGAAACTTAATTTTTGAGTTTATAATGTCTAAATTAGCTTAGGTTGAAATGTTGTAATTTTTCTGAAAAAGTTCATTTTTGGATGAATAGATAAAAATATTGTATTTTAATTCAAAATTGATTTTTCATCTAATTTATTATTAAGGTAAAATTATATTTTAAATTTTATTAAATTTTTAATTTTGTAATATTTTTATCAATTAATAAAATTTATGTAATTGATATCAATTTAACATTAAAATTGGGTATAAAAACATATCAAACTTTTGAATGTATTTACTTTAAAAACCCACATTGTCAACCCGACTGTGGGATTAATTTTATTTTAATTTATGCCACTTATGTGATTATAATTTTTAAAAGTGAATTCCATATTTTGAATTAGAATAGTTTTTAAGTTCTAAAAATTTCAACTAAGTTTTTTATGAAAAATATTAATGAAAGTGATTAAAATTAATTACAACAATTAAGGTTAAATTAAGCATAATACGAGATTAAACCATAACCTCAATGCCAAAAAAAGACCTATAAACTTTTACAAAACAACTTTTATGGACATATATGTACCCTATACTCACTTATATTTACATTGGGTCATTATTGGATCCAAATTAAATATGAGAAACATGGGAGGAATTCTCTCCTCCAATATTTACAAGAGTGCCACTCCACCTTCATTATAAAAGGCCACTACCTCTCCCTCTTATTCACA
This sequence comes from Viscum album, assembly GCA_963277665.1. Taxonomy (NCBI): domain Eukaryota; kingdom Viridiplantae; phylum Streptophyta; class Magnoliopsida; order Santalales; family Viscaceae; genus Viscum; species Viscum album. Next base: position 1,629,124,271 of record OY728141.1, read on the forward strand.
CCTATCAAACCACTTATATTCAGCCAAAATATTACAAATAAAATTCCCAAAATCATTCCATTCCTCTTATAATTCTCCCTTTGTAAATAAATAAACCCAAGGAAGCATTTTGGCACAAACCAAAAGGGAGTTACTTGATTAAGAGGTAACGTCTTCTCTCAATCGCCTTTATTTTATTTTACTTTACCACCCCATAAACTATCTTTGTCCCATGATTTTATAAAAAACCTATTATCCTAAATATACTAGGATTTCTTATGGTAATTTTTTCCCTACACTTACACATAACTCCGTCTAATGGGTAACGAATATAGTGTTTACGTGTACGGGGAACTACCGCCTCACTAAATAATGATTGTCCATTTTTCCATTACTACGTCTTGTGGTGGAAATTATTATGGAAACCCTATTTATATATGTCATATATTATATTTATTTTGTCTTTTATCTTATTTAATCCTTTTAAAACACATATACTTTTACATTCCATTTAGTGTAAATATGATAATTTCATTTGAGGAAGTGTGGACTACCTCCCTCTCAAAGCAATGTGATTCATTCACACAATATATGGAATGTATTAAGGATGTGTTTAGTGAAATTATATGACATCTATAACAGTATAATGAATCTTTAATGATATTTTACACACACACACACACAAATATATATATATATATATATGTGTGTGTGTGTGACATTTTTTTCTTTCTTCCATTACAACAACAAAAATGGAAATAGTGTTCATGTGAACGTATGGCTTACCGTCTCCATGAATGGTGTATTCCATTTCATACTTATATAGTCAATAGATTATTATAATATTAATATAATGAATTCAAATTATATTTATTTCATGTTTTTTTAATCATGATATAAGTATAAGGAATAAAGATATAACAAATTGAGACACATGTGAAGAACAGAGCGAATATTACCTAAATTGGAACCAAAACAACGTATTGTTAACAAGAGGGAAATATAAGGTCATAATAAAACCATATATGGTATTATATATAATACTATGGTTATATAAAATTTTTATAATAAGTTTATATATATTATACAATTGTTTTGAATGAGTATGATGAGATTCAATACACAAGGTAATTGAATTTTATCTCATTTTTATTTTTGTGAGATACGTGCGTTAATCACCACTCAATTACTTAGTGTTTTGTATGTACAACACATGAATATTTTTTTTTTTTATTATACATAAATTTATTTTTATTAAAATATCCATTTAATTATCTTTATTTCATAGGTCTTAAGTTTCAAAAGTTACCAAATAGGTAATATAGTTTTGTCTCAATTATCCTTCTTTGAGACGCATGTTTTGTTATAAACCAACATTTTTTAAAAGGTGTATATACATCCATTTGACAAGTTATATCATTATTATAATTATTTCATGATATTTTATGCATCATGTAATTTCCTTTTCTTACATGGATATTATAATCCGATGTTACCAAGTGATAAGAGCTTTTGAAACACTCTCATCGCTTTTTAAGATTTTTTATGATTATGATTCAATTAATGAAATATCATGATCCATATCTCAAGAGCACTCAGGAATTTTATTCTCCTCTTTTTACTTAAGATAACACCTTGTAATATTATCATTTTATACTCTTTGGTACTTAAGAAAATGCTTTTATGTAAAATATGACCATCTCTCTCTTCGGTTGGAAATCTATTATATTCAGAAAAATTATTTTAAAAAATGTTTTCTAAAATGTTTTCTAAAGTTATTTGAATCCCATTTTCAAGGAAAAAGGATTTTAAAAACGTTTTATAGTTTTCAATGGTTCCTTTAAAATTTTTCAATTCTATTTTCAATGAAAAAGTTTTTTGAAAAAGTTTTACGTTTAGAATATCATTTTTTAGTGCAGAAAGGATATTTTCCATAATAATTTTTTTAAATATCATTAAAAATTATTTCCAATCTATGAGAACATTTTTTGGTGTCACTCATGCTTTTCTAGGTAAATTATTCAATGTTTCCATTCATATTCATTTGATGAATGGAATATATTTTTATGGCATGATTTTTATGTAACCTATTTCTCTTTCATGGGTTATACTCTTTTGAAACCCACTTCTTTTAAAAAGTTATATTTATGATTAAATGATTATGAAAACTATTTTTTTCAATAGGTTGTGATATGATTACATGTTTATAATACCAATTTCATTTCATGGGTTATGATAGGGTTATTTATGATCTTGTGAAACATGTATGTATGGTTTCACTATGAGACACATGGGACCTATATCTCCCTCCAATTTTTTAGATAAAGATATTTATCTCATAAGATATACTAATATGGTATTGGGAATGAACCTTGACTTCTAAGATGTCCATGGGAGTGAACCATGATAACCAAGATGGTATGAGGAGTGAACACATGCTACCAAGATGGACATAGGATTGAACCATGACTACCAAAATGGTATAGGTAGTGAACCCATACTACCAAGATGGTCTTGGAAGTTATGCCTTGGATACTTTTGAAATAATATTATATTCCTATATTTCTGCCAGAATTCCATGTTTTATTCCTAGGATATACTTTCACGGATTATGTTCTTCATTTCCTTATGATTCATGTCTTATGAACTAAAAATATTTATGCCATGTTTCATGAATATGATCTTTGATGTGGAGGGTATAATCATTTATTTTCATGTTCATGTTCTCATATCCTTATGATAAAGATTATGCTTACATATATCCCATTATTACCCTTACTAAGAATATGAGCTCAATCCTTCTTATGTTTCCTTCCCCAGGTTATCAAGATATCTGTGATTTTGGATGTTTCTTTAATACCCCTTAACTCCTTTATATTTTTTTTTTAAAATTAAATGAGGTTATTTCGAGACCAGGCGATGAGACGGTGTGCGATTCCGAGGCCCAATGTTCTCGAAATGATCTTTCAAAAAAATTTAAGTTTTAAATACCACGTGTGAGAAGATTTCCTGAAAAGTTTCAATAACTCTTAAATGGGTACCCAGATTATAAATTTGAGGGCATCGTTGTGTTCATTATGGATGGTTTAACCTAGGCAGGACTTAAGATTAGTCGGTGTGGGCCTCCAGTGAAAAAACCATAAATTGGAAAAACCGTAAATAAAATTATTAAATAAAATTATTTTATATTAAAATCCTTATTAATCACAAAAGGTAACTTTGATTAAATATTTAAGACCACCATTGAGCTCATGAGCGTATGATTTCCTTAGGTAATGTTTAATGTTGGCCATTGCGGGTCTGTAATGGAAAGTAGTTTTTGGCCATAAATAAAATAATTGAATAAATATATTTTATTTTAAAATCCTTATAACTCATAAACGGTAACTCATATTAGAAATTTGGGAGTACCATTGAGTTTGTGAGGGTATCAATCCATTGGTTGAAGCCTAACATTGGTCGGTGCAGGCCGACTGTGAAAGTTGGGTCTTGAGACGTAACTGTAAAACAAAATTTAAATAAAAGTTATTTTATTTTTGAATCCTCATAACTAAAAAATGGTAAATTGGATTAAAAATATGAGACCATATTTTAGTTCATCATGAGATGTTCTCCCTAATTAGGATTTAACCTTGACTGGTGCGGGTCAAGGTAAAAAGTTGTTTTTTATAATGTTTTAAGGAAAAAAACATAAAAAGATTATTTTATTCGAAAGTATTTCCCTACAATGCAGTGATCATCCAAAAATTTTATTCCATAAATGGAACCGCATAACAACAATGAAACACAATGTAACAGAAACTATGTTTCAGGAATGAAAATTCATAATGGAGACGACTCAACGTAACGAAAACGTTGTGACGCATTTTCATCATTTAATGGGATAACAGAAATTGGAGATCAGATTTGGACCATGAAAATCACTTTGAGTATCTAGAGGAAAACTCTCTAATAAAGAACACCGATAAATAGAAAATTAGTGACAAAACCCTTTCAGAGTGAATCGGAACTAGAGATCAACGGATGACGACGAATGACCATCCTCGAGCAATCTTCTTTCCCAGATAGGGGTTTGATGCTTTTCTATGTGAATTAATTTTCCCCATTCTTTCTTTTAAATTATTAATACATGTTAACTCATGAAAAATATAAATGTTGGATGGATCTTTCATGGAGGGATGGTTAATGATGCAGAGAAAAGGGGGATATTTGTCTTATTAATCTTTCCACCTTTTTATGGTTCTCTACGACCCTGCTAACATGAACGCATTTGAGTCAATACGAACAAAGACCCATATTATTCTTGGGGTGTTTTTGTGTCTAAATCCTTCCCCACGCCTTTTTTCCTTTTACATTCTTTGTGCAGAAACAATGGTGGTGCATCTACCGAGGAGGTTCTAAAAGGAAGGGTTGAGGACAGGCGGACCACGACACTTGTGAGAGGCTGCGACGTGAGGCTGTGGTGGCGGCAAGAGGCCGGAGCACCCAAATGCAGTTTTGACACTAGGTTGTGTAACCCTAGTTGAGTAAGAAGTATTATCTACTAGCACAGATATTGGTTACATCCGGAAGGTAGACATGGTCACCTGACCACGTCGGGGGTGGCACGTGGCAGAAGGCGGTGGTCTGCTGATCACGATGGTGAGCTGGACCAATGACAGAGCCACGGGTCCTAAAAAATGACCGTTCAGCATGAATATATCAGATGTAGAGAGTGGCGTCACTAGGGAAATGGGTTAGAGGAGTGACCTGCATCAGTGGGCCATGACAGGCGGCTGGCACGCAGTCCCTGCAGGACGGCCTGTGGAGAAGGGGCGGTCTGCCTCAGCCATCCACGTGCGGCATGAACTGAATGCATAGGGGTATCCAAGAAGGGGTAAAACAGGACCACCATGTAGACTAGGATGGTGGTTCAAACCGGTCCAATGGTAATTCCAGGCTGGATAAGATCTGACCTTCCATTTGTGGGTCGGGCCGGATGAAACCAGGTCGGTAGGCGACCCGGCAGGCTAGACCCACTGCCAAACCAGACCATGTCTAGCTAGGCCCAATGGGCCTCGCCTAGCGTCCAGGTTAGGACAGTGCGGACCAGACCCCACCAAGTTAGTTCGGGTTAGTAGAACTGAGTTGGGGTCATGTTGGGCCCCCAGGCTGGGTTGGTCGGGTCGGTCCAACCAGGTCGGATCGGGCCCAGACACAACCGGCCCCTGTTTACTAAAACTGTATTATCTTTCAGATCGAGTGTCTGATTGACATGTCATCTATAGAATTGGGGCCCTTGTGATGAGATGATCCTTTTGGAAAACTCTAATGAGATTTATTGGTAGTTGGTATGAAAATAATGGCTTGAAGAGTAGATTCTCCCAGAATAAAGTGTGTTGTGAGCATGAATCCTACAGCTGGCTATGATGAAGAGGATATGATGAGTGGGTATAAGTGATTCAGTTGTCCATGAAATGAGAGGGTCTAAATGATCCACTTGGCCTAGAGACGGTCGGGTCTAAGTGATCTAGCTGGCCCAGAGACGTGTGGGTCTTACTAATCCAGTTGGCCTAGAGACGAGTGGGTCTAAGTCATCCAATTTTCCTAGAGACAAGCATGTCTAAATGATCCAGTTGGCCCCAAAGATGAGTGGGTCTCAGTGAACCCACTAGCCCAAGTGATGAGTGGTCTTAGATGACGAATCCCTCTATAGTATAAAATTTCATCTTTAAGACTGATAATTCTACTTCCTATTCTTTGAGTTATACCTGGGGTGAGAAGTATTTGTTGTGTGGTCTTGCTTATGATCATTCTTTTGCGGTTTGGGTTCCCTATAGAATATTGTGTTACTCACCCCTAAATGGGATTTTCCTGCATGTGTCATGTCCTGTGCAGGTGTTCAACACTTCAACAGAGACCTTGGTGGTCCAGGACTAGGTGGTGCTTGGTGAGACGGGACATATGGGCATACATCTACGGCTATAGGAAGCTACCATTCACCTACCCTTCAGGTGGGGTCTCAAGTGGAAGGGTCATGGGAGTTATAATTTCTTTCGTTCTTTTGGGATGGTATTATGGCCCCTTTGTACTTTTAGTCGTAATGTACTCTCTGCAGTTGTCTCGGTGATAGTTTTCATTTACTTTGTGTTTATTTTCCGTAGTTTGAGCTTTGTGCTTTTGTACAGGTTTAAAGGAAAATGCCTTCCCTTTTGGGATATGTCTTTTTGGTGTTAGTATCCAACCCATGGTGTATGGAAGGAGGTCTTGGGGTAGTCACAACATGGGCACTAAGGGATGGGTCTTAGCAAAGTGGAATCAAAGTAATTCGTTTCTTCGAGAGGAACTAAGAGTTTGTAAATTTTAATGGGACAATAGTGTTAAGTGTATCAAGTTTAGCATTCAGGCCAGGGAGTCTAGTATTGGTGTGGTGGCTGACGTATCAATACACTAGGACCCTGAATTACATTTTCGGACCTGGTACTTGAAAACATGGGTTGCATGTATCTTTGGATGTTTTCTCACGATCTTTCTCTGTCAGAGTCATCCCAACAGGTATAATATATTAATTGTGTTTCATCTTGATTCACTTCAAGAAGCCTCCACACAAACATCTAGCTAGGATTCCAATGTGTGACCATGATGATGATCTATAAAGAAATGAGTCTTTGGTATAGGGACCATTTCTTGAGATGGTACCTTCAGGTGGTGTCCCAACAATACCATTGCCCATCGATCTGCAGTTATTACTGGTGCTACCGGTAGAGGACTCACGTAGGCTGAGTGCCTTAAACAAGTTCCAAACATAGAGACCTCTGAGGTTAAGGGGAGAGACAGATACCTAGGTCACTGTGGATTTGCTGGAGGTGGGTATGTGCGTATACTGCCTAGTGAGGATTCCACTTGACCGGATTGTGGTTCTAGACAGAAGCCTTCTGTAGTGCTCGGTGGGGAGATGGTGGAGGTTGGCTATCTAGACACATGGGGAGGCAACCCTCACCTAGACAGACTATGAGAATCTCTTCAGAGAGTTCTTTCCAACAGCATTACACTCAATGTTCATACAAGATCTACCAACAAGAAATAGGTGGCTGATTCATCCATGGATGTTAGCCAAAAGATGATGCAGAGGTCCCAAGACATATGGTATATAGCTCAAGACTCATTGGGTGAGTCCAGTCATCATAGAAAGAGGAAATTTTTTTTTAAGAGATGGCAGGGGACATCTCACTAGAGATTTTCTATCCCATCGTACTGATGGAAAAATGGTGGATGGGCCACTGGTATAGTGACAGTAACAAAAATAGATAAATATTTAGGGTGGAAGACATGGAATAGAAGCTGAGAGAGTAGCAGAAGGTGGTATATTTTTCGGCCAGTTACAACCACCACCCCAATGTGGTCCCCACTAGGCTCAGGGAGATGGAGGACAGGGGAGGGGGTAGCTGTATGTGGCCATCCTTACCCGCGTAGTAGTGGATATTTTAGTTTTTAGTTACCTATAGTGGTGGACGAGGAAGAGTATTTCTTTCTAGAAGATGTTTTAGGAATACCTCCTCGCATAGAAGAATACTTAAACATTAATATGAGGCATGGGATGACACCGATGTCTACAACTGCATATCAGATGGATCCTGTAGAGCTCTAGGAGATGAGGGTACAGTTGGAGGACTTATAGAGGAAGCGATTCGTAAGGCCTAGTGTTTCACCATGGGTAGCCCCAGTATTGTTTTCAAAGAAGGTAGACAAGAATATTGAGGTTATACATGGACATTCGGCACCTAAACTAGGTGACCTTCAAGAACAAGTATCTTCTACCGAGGATTGATGACCTCTTCAATCAAGTGAAGGGAGGGAGATGGTTCTCGAATATAAACCTCAGATCTGATGATCACCAGCTTTGAGTACAGGATGAGGACATCTTGAATATAGATTTCATATCTCGTTATAACCACAACGTGTACATAGTGATGTCATTTGGCAAGAAAATTTTCCAAGAAGTGTTCATGGGACTCATGAATAGTATATTCTAGATGTACTTATACTGGTTTGTAGTGGTCTTCATTGATGACTTCTTAGTTTATTCAGAGTCCGAGGAGGAGCACGTGATACACTTGAGGATGGTTTTGGACACACTTTGAGATCCCCAACTTTATGGAAAACTCTCTAAGTGTGAGTTCTAGATGTGAAAGGTTCACTTTCTATGACATGTCATCCTAGAGGTTGGATTTCTGGTGGATCTAGTGAATATTGAGGTGGTTCATGCTTGGAAACCACCCAAGAGCATTAACAAGGTTTGGAATTTCTTTAGATTGGATGGCTAATATCGGAGGATTATACTCGACTTCTACAAAGTATCAGAAACCATGAAGGAATTGATGAAGAAGAAAAACCCATCGTGTGCCATAAGGACACCAGTAGAACTTTTAGTAGATGAGGTAGAGCTTGATGAGTGCTCCTATATTTAGGTTTCTAGAGGAGAGCGTCGACTATATGGTGTACTTGGTTGCATCATGAACCAGGATTGGTTGTGTCCTGATGCAGGGGAAAGCAGTGATTACCTATGTATCATGAAAGATGAGACTGCATGAGTAGAACTATGTGACTCATGACCTTGATTTGGAAGTGGTTGTCTTCACACTGAATATGTTGCGACACTACCTTATGAGTGAATGATTCATCATTTACTATAACCATAAGAGTCTCATTTATATCTTTTCCCAAAAGGATTTGAATTTGATACAGTGAAATTGGGTAGAGTTCCTCCAAAACTATGACTCAGAGATAGTATATACTCCTGGGAAAGGGAATGTGGTGGTAGATTATCTCAGCAAGAGATCAAGTTCAAAGCTACTGAATGAGGCCTTAGAGAATTTGGCCTTGTTTCAAATATCCTTTGTGGGTTGAGATGAGGCATCTTATCATCATTCTATGGTATTTTCCCCTCCACTCTTACAACGTGTTAGGGAGGTGAAACTTAGATATGCCAGCTTTGAGACAACACGTTCCCAGATGTCCATAGGGCATGCCCCTGATGGATATTCAAAAGGTGGGAGGAGATCACTCTTTTCATAGGACGGGCCATAGTACCATTCATGTTGTGAGAGGAGGTGTTGATTGAGTTCCATAAATCCCCTTTGACAGTACATCCAAATATAGGGAAGATGTACCAGGACCTCTGACGTTAGTACTGGTGGATGGGGATTAAGAAGGTAGTGGTAGAGTTTATCTCGAGATTCCACACATTTCATCAATTGAATTTTGAGCACCAAGTCCCAGCAAGTTTGAAACAACCCCTCGGGGTACGAGAGTGGAAGTGGGATGGGATATAGATGGGATTCATGACATGATTACCATGTACGTCTAGGGGGCATGATACCATCTGGGTGATCATAGACCAACTCACCATGTTGGCCCACTTCCTACCCATTCGAGAACAAGGTTCAGTAGAGAGCTTGGGACGCCACTATGTGAAGGAGATATTTCGACTCCATGAAGTACCATATACGATAGTATCATATCGTGATTCACACTCTATATCCTAGTTGTGGAAGATATTACAAGAGGAATTTGTGAGTTATATGTGACTTATCATAGCCTTTCACCCATAGACTAATGGTTAGACGACCTTGGAGGACATGCTTCATGATTTCTTCCTTGATTTCGGTCGCATTTTGGAGGACCACCTACCATTGGTGGAGTTTGTGTACAACAACAGCTACCACTCCACCATATGTATGGAACCCTCTGAGGCACTGCATGAATAACCATGTAGGTCATTGTCATGCTGGACAGACCTATGGGAGTCAGCACTCATGGGTCTAGAGATGGTTTATGCTACCACTGAGAAGATTCATGTCATCCAAGAGCGGATGAAGACAGTAGAGATCCAAAAAATTACAATGTTGATAGGTGACGGAGACCCTTGGAGTTCTAAGAGAGGGGAAAACATATTCTTATGGGTATCTCCTTGACGATGGATATAGTGATTTGGTCAGGCTAGAAAGTTATCATTGAGGTTCATCGAACCTTTCCTGATACTATGTAGAGGTGGAAATGTGGAATATTGCTTGGCTATATAGTCGTAGTTAGATAGGGTGCATGATGTCTTCCACGTATCCCAGCTAAGGAGATATGTGCACATCCTTTATCATGTCATCAACCATGGAGTTCTAAATATTGATGATGGGATGACATTCACAGAGTACTCGATAGAGATAGAGAATCGATAGAAGAGGATCTTTCATGCAAGGTCGATTATTCGGGTGTAGTTTCGTTGGAAGCATGGGAATCTCCAGGAGATCACGTGGGATTGGGAGTCTCATATTCATTCTTAGTGCCCCCATTTATTTGATTGTCCCTTGTTTTGGATTAAGAGTACATAAATCCCTAAAGGGGGAGTAATTTAATACCCCAAAATTCCATGTTTTTTTAAATTAAATGGGATTATTTTGAGACAAGGCACTAAGACAGTGTCTAATTCCAGGGCTCAGAGATCCCAGAATGATCTGTTGAAAAATTTTAAGTTTTAAACAGCATGTGTGAGAGGTTGTACTAAAAAAGTGGAATTACTCTTAAAAGGTTTCCTGGATCAAAAATATGAGGGAACTGTTGCATTAATGATGGCAGGTTTACCCTAGGCATGACTTAATATTAGTCGATGCGGACCTCTAGTGAGAAAACCTAAATATGTAATAACTAAAAATAAAATTATTAAATAAAAATATTTTATTTTCAAATCCTTATAACTCATGAATGGTGAATTGTATTGAAAATATGAGACCACAATTGATCTAGTGAGTGTATTATTTCCATAGTAAGAGCCTGACATTAGCCGACGCGGGTCAATAATAGAAAATAGTTTTAGGCCATAAATAAAATAATTGAATAAATTTATTTTATTTTCAAATCCTTATAACTCATAAACGGTAACTTGGATTGGAAATCCCAGAATACTTTTGAGTTCATGAGAAAATACTTCCCTTAGGTGGAACCTAGCAGTGGTCGGCACAGGCTGGCTATGAATGTTGGGTTTTGAGATGTAACCTAAATAAAATAATTTAAATAAAATTTATTTTATTTTTTAATATTCAAAACACATAAAATGTAACTCAGATTAAAAATATGAGACCACCATTGAGTTTGTAATGAGATTTTCTCCTTAAGAAGGAATTAATCGCGAATGGAACCGGTCAAGGGAAAAAGTAATTTTTTCATACATTTTATGGGAAAATAAAATAAACTTAAAAAGTTTATTTTAGTTGAAATTTTTTCGCTGCAACGTAGTGATGAGACAATTGTTTCATTACATAAAAGAAATTGGGTAACAACACTGCAACATAATGTAATAAAAACGTAGTTTCCTGAATGAAAAACTGTAACGAAAATGACTTAGCATAATAGAAATGCTACGATGTGTTTTCCCCATTTAATGGGATAACAGGAATTTGAGATCAGATTTGGATCATTGAAATCCCTCTAATTCACTAATGGAAAACTCTACAATGATTAACCTCGGTGAAGCGGTGAAGATTCCCTTATAGGGAGAATCAGAATCAGAGATCAATAGAAGATGACGAATGATCATCCTCGAGCAATCTCCTTTCTTATGTAGGTGTTTGTTTCGTTTATTTGTGAATTTCTTTTCATCATTATTTCATTTAATTGAAGAACATGGATTAACTCAGGAAAAAGTTAACCTACAGATTGATTGTTCGTTGCAATATGGTTAATTATGTGTGGAAAAAGAGGATATGTATCTTAGTGATATTTCAACCTTATTTATGGTTCTCCATGATCCTTATAATAAGAACGCATCTAGGTCAACACGAACAAAGACCCTAATCATTCATTGGGTGTTTCTGTGTGTGACTCCTTCCCCTATCCTATTTGTTTGTCCTTCCCATTCTTCGTGGAGCAATAGTGGAAGTGCATCGGTCAAGGAGGTACCAGGAGGAAGATATGAAGCTAGGAGATTTATGGAACTGGTGAGAGGCCGCGGTGCAAGGCCGCAGTGCAAGGCCACGGTGGTGGTAGGATGTTGCAGCACCCTTCAGCGGTGGCAACACTAGGCTATGACACCCTCATCATGGAAGTAGTTGGAGACTATAGAACAGAGGCCAGTGGTAGGTGGCAGGCGAACGTGGTCATATTTCCACATTGGAGAATCCACGTGGTGAAGGGACGCTTCTGCAAACTGTGATGGCGAGCTGGATCAGCGTTATAGTCGCAGGTCACACAGAAGGATAGGTCCATGTGAGCAGATCGATGATGGATGGTAGCACCACTCAGGTGGTGCATTAGAGAAGCATCCAACATTAGTGGTCCATGGAAGGCATCTGGCATACGGTCCCCACGGGACCGCCGGTGGAGATGGGGTAGCTAGTTTCAGCCAACTATGTGCGACACAAACTGTACGACCATTGGGCCTCTGGGTAGGGGGAGAACCGACCTGCCATTTGGGTAGGGCTGGTTGAACAAATTAGGACGGTGGGAAGCCCGGGATAGAGAATAATTAGACTATTTATGAGGTTTGGGCTGATAGGAACAACTGGGTAGTTGGGAAGCCCAGGTTGGGAACGAACTGGCCCGCTAACTGCGAGCTGGGCTGGATAAAACCAGGTCATTGGGTGACCTGGTGGGCTGGACCCATGGTCGAAATGAGCTGGGTCCAGAAAAGCCTAATGGGCTTGGCCTAGTGGAAGGGAATCCTAGACCCCACTAGGTCAAGTCAGGTCGGCCATACCGGGTCAGGTCATGCAAGAACCCCGGGCCGACGAGGTCAGACTAGGCTCAGACACAATTGGACTCTGTTTAATAAAACACCAATATATTTCAGACCGGGCATCTGATTTATGTGTCATGTGAGGCATTGGGATCCTTGCGATGACACGATCTTTTGGAAATACTCTATTAAGATTTATTTGAAGATGAAATTTGACCAATGGAATGAGGAGTAGATTCTCTCAGAATCAAGCTTGCTACGAGAAGGAATCCTATGACCGGCTATGAAATGATGGATATGACGAGCTAGAAAAAGTGATCATGCTAAACAATATATGAGTGAGTCGTAGTGAAACAATAGGCCAATAGAAGAATGAGTCTATGTGATTGAGTTGGCCCATAGAAGAGAGAGCCTTAGGAATCTAGTGGGCGCAGAGACGAGTGGGTCTTAGTGATCCAGCTGTCCCAAAGAAAAGTAGGTATAAGAGATCCAGCTAGCCCAAAGACTAGAATATATACGTGATCCAGCTAACCTAGAGACTATTGGGTCTATGTGATCTAGCTATCCCAGAAATAAGTGGGTCTACGTGATCCAGTTGGCCCAAGTGATGATCGGGCCTCAGTGATCCCACTAGCCAGGTGATGAGCGGGCCATCATGATGAATCCCTCAGTAGTATGAATGTTGAACTTTAAGGCTGATAATTTAACTATCTATACTTTGAGTTATTCTTGGTGTGAACTTTATTTTTTGTGTGGTGTTTCGTGTGATCTTTTCTTTATGTTTTGGGGTCCCTACTGAGTATTGTGTTACTCATCCCTACACGAGCTCCACCCATATGTGTTGTGTTCTGTGTAGGTGATGGATACTTCGATAGAGACATTGGTGGTATAAGACTTGGTGGTTCTTAGTGAGATGATACAAAGCAGTGTACATCTATGGCTATAGGCATATATACTTTACCTACCCTTCAGGTGGGGTCTCGAGAGGATAGACCATGGCAGTTGTAATTTCTTTTATGGTTTGGGGATTGTATTCTGGCCCCTTCATACTTTCAGTTGTACTGTACTCTCAGCATTTGTCTCATTTACAGTTGTGGTGTACTTTATGTTTACTTTTCACATTTTGATCTTTGTTCATGTGTATTGGTTTATAGGGAAATACCTTCTCTTTTGGGTATATTCCATTTTGGTGCTTGTCACCCACCCAGGCCTATGGAAGGCGATCTTGGGGCAGTCACAACAAGGGACCTAGGGGATGGGTCTTGACAGTGTCTAAGAAGGGTTCTACTCATGAAGAACCTATTGGGAGAAAATGTATATCACTCATGTATTAGTGTTTATATTTTCATGACTCCAAATTCACTAAACTATTATGGTCACTAGGCATCAATTTGTATAGTGTATTAAGTATTCCAAAAAAGTTATGTGATGTTAATGTATGAAAAGAGAGGGTCGCTATAGTTGGTATCGGAGAAAAGTTTTAGTTATCCATTGAAATTTAGTATGATAAAACCATAGGGAAAATCCAAAGTACATGTCGTAGGATATTCCTATACAAGGAAAAGAATGGGAAAGTATCCTATAATTTTGGTAAAGGATTGAGTGAGTGGTTTCCTAGCAATACATCCATGTATGGATACTATAAATGGATGTGGCTCAGGCACAGATATACCTAGGGGTAACAAATCTAACAAGATGTTATGGGCCTACCTCATGGTAATATGGGACACAATAATGGGTCTTTCTACACACCTTGTTTAACAATATAGGTGGATATGCGTTGGGAATTCACTAAATCTTCACAAACTATCATGAATAATTTAAATAGATATTTCCTATGAATATCCTGGGATACACCTAAGGTGTCATAAATCAAGGAAGGTGTAATTATTTAGACATTCTATAAGTTACTTTTCATGATTATATGGTTACTCTATATGATAATTTTTTCTCACTCTATGATTTTTTTAGTCAATGGTTGAAACCTGAAGGAACCATATTAATGGTGATTATGATGAACAATTAAATGATTTTTAGTCTGAGTAGCCAATTTCTATGGGAATTGGAATGTAAAACCTCATTTATATGCTCACATTTCTTTCTCAAGTTATGAATCATGGTAGACTAATAAATGATAAAAGTAGGGAACAACATTCTATTCTGTCTTTCATGATATAATTCTCACCGTCATTAAGAGGTTATTCTGATCCACTTATTGTTGAACAATGGATCATTATAACTAAAAATATTTTATATTCTCTCTAGTGTTCAGATCATGAGAAACTCATTCTGGTTGTATATCAGATCGAAGTTCAAGCAGACCTGTGATGGACTCTAATAAATAATATGAGGAAACAAGATGAGATTGAATCCTAGAATTGGGATGAGTTCAAGAACATATTTTTTAATAAGTAATTTCCCCATATTCTCTGTATCATGATGGAGAAATATTTACTTGAGTTGAAGAAAATGGATGAGGAATCTTTTAGTACCTACAAGGCTTATTTCCTGAGACATGCAAGGTACGCTTCAGGAATTATCATCCAACATGAAGGTAATTTAGATAGGTTCTTTAATGGATTAAATCCAATTCTCATAAGGGTTCTAACCATAAGAGAATTTATTAGCTATTAAGAGATTGTTCATTGTGAAATCAAGGTTGAAATGGAGGTTGGATTCAAATATCAACCCCATATTTTTTACAAGAAGAGGAAGATGGAGTTTAACGGAAAATATAAAAATGATGATGAGAATAAGTTGAGCTTCCCTTAATACTATATGTGTGGTAAGAAGCATGGAGGAAATTTTTTTAAGTGACCTAATAAATTTATTAAGTGTGTAAGGGAAGTCCATCGAGAATTTGATTACAAAAGTGATGGAAAGAAGTCAGCTAATGTTGCGAATGGAGAAAAATTGAAAAAAAAACTCCCCATCCAAGATTCAGTGCTACAAGTGTAAGTATAATGGGTATTATGATAACCAATACCCAAACCCTAGGGATAGTGACGTTGATCAATGTCAACCACCAGTTAAGTTGAGGGATAAGTGTAATTATAATGCAATCGCTATTTCTAATGAGGAGTTCAATAGCAACACGATGAAAGGTATACTTACCAACCAATCTAGAACTGATAATGTCATTTCTTATTCTAGATCTACCAACTCTTTCATATATAAATAATTTGTTATGGTTTCAATGATTCCACGAAAACAATTAGATATGGAATTAGTAGTGAAACCCCCTAATGGGGCGATTATTGCATCCCAAGTCTATGATTACTCTTCTATTGAAGTCTGTGGGAATTTGCTTCCTACAAATATTGTAAATATCCTTTTCGTTGAATTTTATGTCATTTTATGCATGGATTAGATTTCTCTTCATAAATCCATCATCAATTTTCAAGGAAGGGAATTTATGTTTTATATTTCAAACCCTTCTTTGACCATCCATAAATGTGATGATGTGTATGAACATCATGTGGAGATTACATCCAGTGTATGGGTTTTAATTCACATTCAAAAGGGGTTTTTATCTCAAATGGTTGGGGAGAAAATCGACATCGATGATATGCCTATTGTTCGAAGTTCTTTGGAGGTCTTTCTAGAAGATTTTCATAGCCTTTAATCGAAACAAGAAGATATGTTCTCAATAGAACACATTCAAGGTTCCAAACCAATTTCAAAGTATCCTTAAAGAATAGTCCTGATTGAGTGGAAAAAATTCAAGAAGAAACTCCATGAAAACCTTGATAAGGGAATCTTTCGGCCAATTGTGTCACCTTAGGGTGCACACGTTCTTTTTTAGAGAAATAATGATAGATCCATGTTACTCTTAATTGATTTTCCTGAGTTGAACAAGATCAAAATCAATAACAAGTATCCTCATCCCTGTATTGATGACTTGTTTGATCAACTACACAGAGCTCAATAATTTTCCAAGATTGGACTTCATTCTCTATATCATCAATTGAGGATCAGGAAGGAGGATATGACCTAGAGGAAATATAGTAAAAGGTATGGAAACTATAAATTTATAGTGATTCCCTTTATTCTTATTATTTACCTTCTATATTCATGGATTTTATGAATAGAGACTTTAGAGATTACCTCAATCAATTTTTTTTAGTCTTTATAGATGATATTATTATCTATTCAGTGATCAAGGAAGATCATAAAGATCCCTTGATAATAGTTCTAAACACCCTAAGAAAGGAAAAAATATATGAAAAATTAAAATTTGTCACTTTTGGCTGCAAAATGTTTCATTTTTGGGTTACATAATCTCAAAAGATGGTATAGTAGTAGATCCATCAAAGATGGATGCTTTTGAATGATGGCCTAGACCAACCACAATGACTAAGATCTGTAGCCTTCTTGGTTAAGATGCAAAATATTGATTGGTTTTGGATAATTTCTCATGACTATCTAATCCTCTAACCAAGTTTTCTAGGAAGGGTGTCAATTTCCTATGGATACATGAATGTGAGTAAAATTTCAAGGAACTGAAGAGAAGGTTAGTCAGTGCACCTATGCTTAAATTACCCTATAGTGGAGAAGGTTTTTTAATCTAAAGTTATGCATGCAAGAAGATATTGGGATCTGTTCTTACACAAAATAACATGGTTATCGCTTATGCCTCTTGGTAACTGAATATTAATGAAAAATATTACCCAACTCATGATTTATAGTTAGCAGTGGTAATTTCATCATTAAATATATAAAGGAATTATATTTATTGAGAAAATTGTGATTATATATCGATCATAAAATCCTCAAATATATATTCAACCAAAATGAGTTTAGATTTTTCTAGAGAAGATGGTTATAGTTTATAAAGGATTATGACTACTCAATACATTACCACACTGGGAAAGTGAACAAGGTGGTTGATACTCTGAGTCAAAAGGATATTTCCAGATTATCCATGATGAGGAACATACATGATCCAATATTTCTAGATTTCAAAAGGATGGATACATAAATCTTGAATGAAGGGAAAAATATTATCTTTCTCAAATGAATGTTCAACCCACTATCCATGAAAATATTAATGAATTGCAAAATAAAGATGAATATATGAAAAAAGAAAGTTATAAATGTTCCTAAGTTTAACCTTGATTAGTATGGAATGGTGGGGTTTAGGAACCATGTATGTGTTCCTTCCATAAAATATTTGAAGAAGTGTCTATTAGAGGAAGCTTATAGTTATCCATTCTCTATTCATACTAGTAGTACAAATATGTATCGAGATTTGAAATAATACTTGAGGTGGGATGGAATGAAGAGAGATACCACAGAGTTTATATCTCAGTTCTTGTTAGGACAATAGGTTAATTTTTAAAGACAAAATTACACGGGAATGTTGCATCCATTACCCATAACAGAATACAAATCAGATAACATAACTATGGATTTTTTCATTCGACTAACCAAAACCACTAAAGGGTTTAATTATTTAGGGGTGGTAGTAAATTTTCTCACTAAGTTAGCACACTTCATTACTATTAGAGAAGAATTATCTCTAGATCAGCCTGCATGTACATAAATTAAAAAAGTGGTAAGGTTTCAAGGAGTACAATATTCTAATGTATCTGATTGGGATCTGAGGTTCACCTCAATGTTCTGGTGAAGTACTTAGCAAGCACCTGATATAGAATTTAGTTTCAACACTTCTTAGTATCCCCAAAAAGATGGTTAGTCTGAATGAAAAATTCATACACTAGATGGTATGTTGATATCTTGTTCTCCAGATTTCAAAGGTGGTTGGGATCAACACCTTCCTCAAGTTGAGTTTTCTTACAAAAAGAGCTTTCACTAAAAAATTAATATGACAATGTATGAATCCCTCTAGGAGAAAAAATGTAGAGCTCCAACATGTTGGGATGAGTTTAGAGAATGAAAGATATTAGGACTTGGGATCGCTAAAAAATGGCCGAAAAAGTTAAAACCATTTAGCGGCATATCAAGGCAGCACAAATTTGGTAGAAAAGATATGTTGATAACCACTGAAATATTATATAATTTGAATCTGGTGAAAGGGTGTTTCTATAGATATTTCCTTAGAATAAGGTTATGGGATTCAAGAATAAAGGGAAAATAAGCCCTAGGTATATCGATCCCTTTGAAATTTTTGATCGTATCGGGACGGTAGTCAATCTCTTGTCACTTCCTTCAAATATTTGTCAAGTCCATGATGTGTTCCATGTGTCTCTTCAGAGGAAGTACATACCAGACCCTTCACATGTACTAAACTCCACGGTCATACCACTAGAGCATGATCTTTCTTATACGGGGGTAGAATATAACACCCTGTGTTTTTATGGACCTTTTTTTCTAAAATAAAATAAATTTTTATTTATTTATTAAAATGAACTAATTCAAAAATTCATTTCACATGGAACTAACTCAGCATAAATTAAATAGAACACCTATATGGCATATGTTACATGCAACATTGATGATTCTACGAAACATCATTTTACTGTTAAAATTATTTAAATTTGATAATTATTACCTATCCATTAAACATAGTCATATGAATAGTAATAGAAAATTTTAAAAAAAAAATTATAATTTATTTATATAAATAAAACATATTTATAATGAAATATAAAAGTTTTGGTAAAGTCCTTATATGTTTAAAAATAACATTTTCTCAAATGAACTCCTTTTAATGTCCTATGAAAAATAAAAAAATTAATTTTAGGTAAATTTTTAAATTTAATTTTATAAATTAGACTTCATTTTTTAATTTTTAATGTCTAAATTATCTCAGAGATAATTATTTGGATTTTTCTGAGAAACATCAATTTTGGATGAATAGTGAAAATTAATGAATTTTAATTCAAAAATGATTTTTCATCTAATATATTTATAAAGCTAAATTATATTTTAAATTGGTTTAAAAGTATAATTAGATAATTTTTTTATAAATTAATTTAGTTTATTTCACTGAGATCAATTTCACTTTAAACTTGGGTATGAAAACTTAGCAAACTTTTGAATGTTTTTACTTTAAAAAACACATTTTTGACCTAACTGTGGGATTAATATTCAATTAATTTCTTCCAAATATGTGATTAGAATTTTAAAAAATGGATTAAATATATTTAATAAGAATAATATATAATTTATATTAATTTAAACTTATTTTTTGATCAAAAATAATAGTGAAAGTGATTAAAAATAATTATAATGATTAAGGTAAAATTAAGCCTAACAAGGGACTACACCATAACCTTAAGGCCCAAAACGACATATAAAATTGTCCAAAAGAAATTTTATGGAAATATATAGACTCTATACTCCATTTTATTGAAATTATATCTTTATTTTATCAACCTTCCACATTAAAAACGTGGGTGGAATTCACCCTTAAAATATTTACAAGAGTGCCACACCTTAACTATAAAAGGCCACCACCTCTCCCTCTTACTCACACCTCTCAAAATACATAAGTTCATAAAATATCTTCCTAATAAAATTCCAAAAATCCTTAACTTCCACCTAAAATCCTCACCTTGTACAGAAATCAACCAAATGAATCCTTTTGGCGCAAACCAAAAGGGAGTTACCTAATTAAGAGGTAACATCTTCTCTCCAGATCCTTTTCTATTATTTTCCTTCTCCACCCCCTACACTCTATTTATTTTAATATTTTATAACAACACATGTATCCTAAATATAATAGGATTTTTTATGCCAATTTTTTAACCTACACGTATATACCCCTCCATCTAATGGGTAACAAACATATTGTTTACGTGTATGGAGAACTACCACCTTGCTAAATAATGATTCTTAATTTTTCCTCTACCACCTCTCATGGGAAAAATTAAGATTAAAAATATATTTATATATGTAATATATTATATTTAATATTATTTTAATCTTATTTATTACTTTTATAATTCATATCTTTCTAAATTCCCATTTGGTTTAAATACGATAATTTAGTTTGAGGAAATGTGGACTACTGCCCCCTCAAAGCGATGTGATTCATTCACACACTACATGGAATGTATTAAGGAAGGTTTTATTGAACTTATATGATACATATAAAATTATAAATATAATTTAGTTATATTATATAAATATATACATATATTTCATTTTCTTTCTATCATTCAATATGACAACAAAAATGGAAACAACATTCATGTGTACGTATGGCATGTCGTCTCCAATAACGGAGAATTACATTTAGTAATTATATATTATATATACTATTATAATATAAATTTAATGAGTATAAGTTATATTTATATCATGGTTAAAATTATGGAATCATGATATAAGTGTAAGGGCTGAAGATATAACAAATTAAGACACATGCGAAGAACAAAGCGGATATTACCTAAATTGAAACCATAACATAAGATTGTTAACAAGAGGGTCATATAAGATCATAATAAAACCATATATGGTATTATATATAATAATATGGTATTTTAAAATATTTATAATAAATGTATATTTATAATACAGGTAGTTTGAATGAGTACGGTGGGAGTCAAGACACAAGGTAAGGGAATTTTATCTCACTTTTATTTCTGTTAGATACATGCCTTAATCACCACTCACTTATTTTTTGTGGTGTACGTACATCACATAAATTTATTATATGAATTTTGTACTTAAATTTATATTTATTCATATATCCATTTTTTGATCATTCACTCATGGTGTTTATGATTCAAAAGTTACCAAATCAATAAGACAGTTTTGTCTCAATATTCCTTATTTGAGACACATGTTTTTTTAAACACCAATATTTTTTTATATGTAAATAATTCCATTTTACATGTTATATCATAAATGTAATTATTTTCATTATATTTTAATCTTTATGTAATTATATTTTATTACATGGAGATTATGATCCCAAGTTACCATGTGATAAGAGTTTATTAAAACATTCTCATTTCTTTTTTATATTATTTATGATTTTGATTCAATTAATTAAATATCATTTTACATGTCTCAATAGTACTCATGAATTTTATTATCCTCTAGTTATACAATATATATAGATATATTAGTACCATTTTTTCAATCTTTTTTATTAAGATAATGTTTTTAAGTAAAATATGACCATCTCTCTCTTCGGTCAGAAATCTAATGTATTCAAAAACCATGTTTTCAAAAATGTTTTCAAAAGATATGTGAAGCCCATTTTCATGGAAAAAGGATTTTAAAAACGTTTTATAGCTTTCAAATATTTCTTTATAAGTATTAAAATCTATTTTCTTAGAAAAGGGGTTTTTAAAAGGTTTTATATTTCAAAAAATGTTTTTCAATTCAGAAAGGATATTTTCCTCATGAAATGTTTTTAAAAGATATTTAAAAATTATTTCCTATCTAAGATAACATCCATTGGTATCGCTCATTCCTTTATGGGGAAAGTATTCAATGTTTCTATTCATATTTTTTTATGAATGGATTATGTTTTTATGGAATTATGTTTATGAAAATCGTTTCTATTTCCCGAGATATTTACTTTTGAGACGTGCATCTTTCATGGGTTATGTTTTTGATCAAATTATTATGAAACCAATATTTTTACACATTTGATGATATGATTACTTGTTTATAATAACCATTTCATTTCATGGGTTATGATATGGTTATTTATAAACTTGTGGAACATGTATGTTTGAATTCACTATGAGATAGTTGGGAAATATATCTCCCTCAAATGAATTGGGTAAATATTTATATCTCAAGAGATTGACTAATATAGTCTTGGTAATGAAACTTGAAAACTAAGATGTCCATGGGAGTGAACCATGACTACCAATATTATATTAGGAATGAAATCATGATACCAAGATAGCCATGGGAGTGAACCATCACAACCAATATGGTATAGGGAGTGAATCCATACTACCAAGTTGGTATTTGAAATAATTACAAGGATACTATGGAAATAAAATTATATTCTTATGTGTCTACCAAAATTCCATGCTTTATTCCTATGATATGATTTCATGGATTATGTTCTTAATTTCCTTATGATTCTTGTCTTATGAACTACCAAAAATTATGATATATTTCATGTATATGATCTTTGATATATAGGTTATGATCTTATAATTTCAATTTCATGTTATTATATCCTTATGATCATGATTATGATTACCTATCTTCCTTTTTTACCCTTACTAAGAATCTGATCTCACCCCTTTTTATGTTTACTTCCCCAATTTATTAATATATGTATTATGTTTAATGTGTTTAAGAAGGTTCCTTGTCAAGAAGAACCTAGTGGGAGATAATGTAGCTAACTTATGTATTAGTGTTTATGTTTCCATGATTCAAAATACACTAGACTAGTATAGTCTTTGGGATTTTGTTTTTATATCATTTTAATTATTCCAAAAAAGTTATGTAATTTTAATATATGAAATTCAAGGTTCGCTATATGTGCCTCGTTGAATTAATTTGAATAATTATTTATAATATGTTATAACTAATTATTTGGGAATTATCACATTTTATAAGTTCTCAGGTAATGATGTGAGATTGGAAAAGGCACAGATGGACTTGACCATGGTGGTGTGTGAAATGGAATAAATAGGTGTGACCAGTACTAAGAGGGGTTGAATCGATGTTTATAATTTTTTTTTCAAAAACCTCTATGAACTTATTCTTATTTAGTAGGGATATCATCAAATAAATAATATAGAATAAATTAATAAGAATGGTACCTTTGATAACATAGTTTTCCTCCCTATGGATGACTACATACTTGGTTTATGGTAGTTTTTATCCCACTCAAACATATATATTATTTTATTAACAGGATAACTATAGGAAAGGTATGACGTTATACTTTCTACAAAATATTGAAACCTACCAGTGATTTATAAATGCATTTCTCATTGAATGGAACAAATATAAAATATTTAAATATAGATTATAAATAGAGATCACAATATTATATGTGATTGATTGAATGAGATTTTATTATTATTCTTTCCATAGATTTGCATTATAGTTCTTGATACTTGGTAAAATATTTCCTTTAAAAATGAAGAAATTATCAAACACACACTTTATTTCACTTCTCCATCATAAAACATTCATGAAACCATATAATTATTATTTCCTTAATTCAAGATATATCAAAGGATTGGTCTTAACACATCCACATGATCTTAGCATGATAATCATTGTATTTTATTTCGATTTATTTCATTTCCTTAAATACTACAAGAGAAACTATATGAGTACAAATTACACACCTACTACAATCATGGAACCTCAGGTTTCATCATAATGATCTTCACAACTTACTCTAATATCACTATATGAAAAAAAACAACACAATTACTGTTATGGTGTGGTCAACTTGATGTCCCCATTTTGAAAATATATGAGAATCAATTCACCTTCACACAGTGAGTAGACATACCCTTACATAGCTAGCATAATTTCATGATAACCCTGACACAAGTCCAAAAAAAATTATTTATCTTTTGAATATTCAAAGTAACTATTACACATGATTCAGACAGCCTTTACCCAATGCATTTTAAACTGAGGTTATCTTTATGTAGGTCTTGGATCCCCATTATGTATAAGTAGTGTTACCTTAATATAGATAATATATCTTTCATATTACTTTTATGTAGTCTTTAGAATGTACTCATTATATTTACATGGATTCTAGTCTTTAGAGTAAATTTATGTAGTTTCTTATCTTCTCCAAAATAACTCCATAATTGAATTTATCTCATCATATATGATAGATAATTAGCACCATAATATTTCCACCTTTATCACACAACATCTTCATCATCAAATTTATGTCTCATTCTTCATAATCAATCATTTTATAAAATATCATGTTTTTCTATAGAAACACCCTCAAAAATTTCCCATTAGTTAAATTCAAATAGTGAAATAGGAAGTCATATGAAATCCAATTATTTTAATCAACTCAAAAACTTATGATTATATTGAATTCATAATATCATCACACCAAATGCCCAAATTGGTTAAAGTTATATAATGGATTTATATGATTAGAACTCTATAAACATGTGTTGGATGAAGTCATATAATGAATCCATAAGATCATTACTCCAAATACATACCATCACAAATTTCATATGATGAATTCATATAATCAAGACTTTTCTATTTTATTTCCACAACTCAAAGTCCTTTGTAATGTTTCATAAGTTATGTGATATTTTTGGAAGTCTTATAAAATTCATCATAAGTTATAAAAAATCTGGGGGATCGAAACTTATCCCATTACGTCTCTAGAAAATTATTACAAAAATTATTCAAATCATTTCATAATGACTATAACATAATTATAGGTATTCTCAAACAACTCAAATTCAACCATACAACCCTTACAGATAATTCAACAGTACTTGATTGAAGATAGTTATAGAAATATTTTCATGAAATCAATGATCATTTACACCACCAATCACACACACAAACAATTCCTATAAAGATTTACATGAAACTGATGATCATTGATACCAAAAATCACATAATAATATTTCACCTTCATCTCATGTAACCATCTTATAAACAGGTATATGATAGCATTCCTATGATCCAAAATTATTTCTTGTGACTTGAAGAGTAGTTGAAAAGTAATCATATTTCAACTAGAACTAGTAACAAATACAAAAAAAATCACTAATAGGGTTCAATAGTGTGGATCATGGAGAGGATGGTAGCTTTGTTATCAAGGAAGATAGTCCCTTTAATACAAAATTGTATACATGTTTGTGCATGAGTGTTCATGCCTACGTGTTTCTATAGGATTGAGAAAATGGGTAAGGATCAAAAGTTATCTAGATAAAAATTTTAAAAATGTGTTGAGCCACTTAATCATGTAATCAGTGCTTTCTAGAAATTTGGGTAAATAAATATTTCCCAAAAAACCATTTATCTAAGGAGAGAAGGTGTTTATTGTGTGAATGAGAAACCTTGGGCAGGCCTTGGGATGTGAAATGCAACATGGGTAGCCTAGGTTGGTTCCCAAGTGCTAGTTAGGTATGCATGAGAGGCTTAGGTCAGGAAATAATATGTGAGAATTACTTATAGTATATATCTCATAGAAAGATCATAGAAGTTCTCCACTATGAAGAGAATTATAAAGTGCTATGATGATATTATTAAACAGATGTCATATGTTTAAATAACATTCTTTGATGGGATAGATGATATTTCTTAATGTTGGGTACTTTACACTATTAAGTGGGTGAGACTTTATCTCTTGGAATCTGTATTAGGTAATCATCAAGATTGGAGATTATAGGGACATACCTATCATTAGGAATTTGACATTTTTATGTGTCATTTGATATTTTCATCTACAATCATGTTGAATGATCCTTAAACTTGAGATTATTATTAACATAAGTCATGAGTCATGTACATTTATAGATTGACCAAAAATATGATGACATATGCTTGAGGCGATATAGGATACATTTGGTGCATCACAAGTGTTATTGAATTATTGAATAAATTAATAGAGTATTTTTTTTCCTTCTCATTGAAGAAAGTTGATATGTTTGGCCCTTTAATTATAATGGAACTTTAAAACTAAAATTTCATGTGCATTATAATTTATGAGTTTACTAAAGAAGTCAAAGAAACAAATATGGAGCTTATAGGTCGATGAAATGAGAATGAAACTTGATTGATTTTAGATATCGAGACCAAGGGATTATATTAAACCATAATAATTCATATGTTGTTATTATTATTATTGTTAAAATGACTTTTTTATCTATAGATTCCATGATTTTTTTCAAAATTTTGATCATGGATTCTAGGTAAGCCTCTCAAACGCCACTAGGACAGAGTACTACAGGGTTACACACTTAGTGTATCCACTGATATGAATTAAATTTTATTGTAGTTTTGAAATTTTGATAAATTTCATTATTAATACCGAAGAATAAAATTTATTTAGGATTTATTTGATCATAAGTACTTAGTCACCAGTTACATTTAGAATTGAATATTTGTATGAGTTCAATATTAAATAAATATTTATTTGGAAACATGTCAAATATAATATTTATTTATATACTATTTTATTCAAAAGGTAAGAAATAATATTTATTATGGAATAAATATTTATTCAATTATGTGAAAAATGAAAAAAAAATTATTTTCATGAATGTGAATATAATAATTATTTATTTATCAATTGAATAATATTTTTTATTATATGTTTAGTATATGGGGAGGAAGGTGGATGGTCTGAGTTAAGGGTTCTATAATTGAAATGATATAATCATAAATATCATTTAAATAAATAAGGAATAATTTATTTTATTAAAAATGAAATTTATACACACAAGATAGCTCATGCCATTATAATATTGTTATTTTTATTATTATTGGCATGCGAACTATATTAGGTTTAATATTTGATTATGGTAATATGAAAAATAATAAATATTAAACACTAACTCTATAAATTCCCATCATATATCAATTTATATGGGTGTGAACTTATGGTTCTACATAATTCTTTTTCTCTATAGATATTTCTCTCAAGGTCAAAGAAGATCATATCTAGGGTTTTTATCATGACTAATAGATTTCATGCACCTTTGTCCTCCATATAAATATTTATATAACAAGAGATACAATCCATAAAGCCTCAAATATTGGGTTGAGGTCAAGATGAATAATGCAAGATGTGTGGATCATCTTTGCTAGCACCCAAAGTTCAATCAGAATTGTTTGAATGTCATAGAGCATATGTGGATCACCACTAGAGGTATTATATCTTGGAAACTCTTAGAAAAAAAATTATACAACTTGAATATGGGATTTGAATGATTATCGTCTTCCTCAAAGAATGAATATCAAGACTGAGAAAATTTTTGTTATTAAATTAATTATAAATTTAACAAGATATATACTCTATTATAGGTTCTAGGAATCATTATTTAGTTTATTCAAGTAAATTTTTTATATATAATTATTATTCACCATGTTATTTCAAAATATTCATTTAATTTTATGAAATCCAAGTTGGTTATGGGCCAAAATGGTTCTTTAATTGTGCTCAGAATCTTCATGTGGTTTCAAAATGGCTACATTCCTATTTATAATTATTTAATTTATTGATCAATATTTCAATTCATTTGTTATATTTTTATTTATTTATTCATTACTAAACTGTTATTTCGAGATAACGAGAGCATTCATTAACATATAACCAAGAACATACCAAGAGAAAGTGAAGAACACATGCAGATTCCATCTGCAGTTGTCAAATATTTTTACTACAAGACCATATTACATGGAGTGAAACCTAAAAACATGATATTTAGTCTAGATAAACCAAACACATTGGTAGTTGTTCCAGTATCGACACATTATATGGGGATCACTACACAATTTTCAATTATATTGTGTATTAACCACCAAGGTATAACATAGTTTGTAAGGTCACATAGTCTGGAGTGGGTTTATATGTAATGTAACCTCAAATGATGTAGTGGCTGTTTGGAAAACATAATTAGTGTGTCATTAATACAAACAATTTTTTATTCACCATGTGTTAACTTAAAAATAAGATACATTATCTAGTTTTGATTACGAAATGTGTATCTAGTGTAAAAGTTATGTAACACCGTATTAACAAGTGTAAATTTTTCATCAATTCCCTCATCATAAAATGTGGGATGGAAAAAAATAATTACATTTTGTGTATCCGGTATAAAATAAGTGTAATATTACCCATATAAATAGAGTAAATTCCAATCCAGGTTGTACATCATGTAAAATTAATTATAGAGAATGAAATTTAATTACAGTATTAAACCAAACTATATGGTATTCAACAGTGTACATGACATAGGTAAAGGTTTACCGAATAATTAATTTCCAAATTAATTTCCATAGAAATTTTGGAAATACATGCCTTGTTTTGTCTTCATACATTCCATGTATTTCACATGATAATTAAAAGTGGCACATTTCACATAGATTGACATATGTAAGTTCCATACCTATGGAACTGACTACACAGCTTGAAACGTGGAACGACACATTATGTAATTATGTGACATGCCATGTATGCTACATACCATGTGAATACACAGTATATAATAAGTACACATCATGATTTTGGGTAGTTCGGTGGGTATGAACCATGTTTTCTATAAGTACATTTCAAACAATTTAGTAGTTTTAAATAAAATTAACATATTTAATTTATTTTAAAAAATCACATTGGATGGGAATATTATATATTTTTGGAATTTACTGGATTAATAATTAGTAAATCAATTTAAATAATTAATTTGGCCATTACTAATTAATTCAAAATTAATTTTTTTAATTAAAAGAGTGATTTGAAATGTATGCTAGAATGTATTAAAGTGATTTCATTACATATATGTGGTTAATCATGAGTTTTTTCAACATATGTAAGTGTTGGTTGTCAGTTTAATTTAACATCATCACATTGGTTTTTATATATGATAACATTTTGTTAAATTGAATATGATGTAATGTGTTTCATCCCTCCCACCTTTATTATGTAAGACCTTTATGTCCATAGTTTATTTTATATATCCCATATCCCTAGTTCCCCTCACCTACGTGTGAGTAAAAAATGTAAAAGGTGAGGCTCTAAGAATAAGAGGTTGTTCAAAACATGAGTCGTGGTGAAACCAACCAATATGATAAAAATGTTGATGGAGAAATATTGGAACTTGAGACAAGCCTAGATCAAGGGGTTTTCCCCCTAAGGTATTAGGTGGATTTTTCATATATTCTTTAAATCATCCATTAGAAATCTCATTATGAAGTCACTTTATTTATTTATTTTTGTCAAAGTGCATGGTTATATTTCATGTGATGCATATTTATATAATGTTAAACATGAAAACATTAAATAATATAACAAGACATACAAGATGAAGTAAAATAGATAGATTATGTGTAAAATAATCTTATCCAATACATGGTTGATTAATTATATATAATATATATAATATTAATATTAATTTTAAATGATAAAATAAAAAAAATTAGGAATAATAAATAAAATCCCTCAAGTAAATACTAATCCAAAAAATTTATTCATTATCTGAGTTATGATGCATCCATAGATAATGTTTAAATTAACCCATATTTGAGGTAAATTTTAATTATCATTTAGTTTAAAAAAATATAATGTGTTGACATAATTAAAATTTTATTGAATTTTATTACCATAGTATCTTCAACACAAATTGTTGAGAATATTGTGGAAGAAATATGAATCAATATTTTTGGATTGGAGAGTATATTCAATGGATAAATGATTTGTAATCCAGTATTTTGAAACAAAACATACCTAATCACCTTCTCATAATTTAGATGTAAATATTCTAGGTTATAAAAAGGTAATATGGATCTATTTATCTATATTTTCCATGCAAAATGACATTATGATTCTAATGGTGAGAGCAACTGAAACATGATAAAATCATAGAAGACTAATAAAATTATTAAAATTATTCTTTCATAAATATTCTAATCAATGATATCATATAATCCTAAAGTTGTGTTCAATGGAGACTTGAGTTCAACATGAATACATGGATAATATCAACATAGCAATCACATGGACAACAGAAACTAAATTATTAATAAATAAAATTCATAAATACAGAAATATATAATCTTATCATTAATTAATCCACCATGATATAATGAATCTAACCATTAAGAAATTGGCTATGAAATTATTGATAAATGGGTTTGTGTAATACCATATTCCCTTCTATTATATAAAATTTATGATGTTTTCTCTCATGATACGTGTGGATGCATCAAGTGGATATATATCGCCAAGCCTCACCCTTAACTTCCACATATTATTAATTAGTTATATATTGAATTATAAATACAATTAATTCTAAAAATGCCTTATAAATCAACATATGTCAATATTGAATCAAGAATAAGGAATATTTCCCCAGTCAATGAAATAAATTTCTTAATAATATTTCTTCAAATGATACTATATATATAAATGGTATACAGTTGATATAACATCAAAGTAGAGGAAATGGTTATTTATAAATCCATAATACTTAAAATATAGACATAAAGTAAATAAAATGTCTAAATGAATAATGGATAGTGGTAGGGGATGTGATCATGATAATGTTAATAAACAAAAAACCATAAATCAGTGAAGGATGGAATAATAATACCAATACCTCAAAAGTGAAGTTTTTTAGTAAAATAAACCCTTTAGAAAAGAAAATATAAATAAAACATTAAACATAATTTTCATGTAACTTTTCATTATAAGAAAGTTATAATTCACTTTTAAAATTCATTTTATTATTTTAAGAAAATAATATTCTTCTCTTTTGATAACATTTTGAATAATAATCCCATTATTTTAAGAAAATTATTTCATTTAAAAATAACCATGGAAATTTTTTATGTAATATTCAAAGTAAATAATTTTCATGATGGTGGTAAAATCTATTCATTTCATATACATTAAAAGAGAAAATTCTTTTCACACTTTATAAAAAGATAAAAATGACATGTATTGAAAAAAAATTAAAATATTATCTTTAAAACATTGTAAATGAAGTAAAAGGTAGTAAAAATAACCTTTAAAATCATCTATAGGTAAAAACCTCAATAAAATAATTTTAAAAACATGGATATGGAATACAAAGATCCCTAGTTGAAAATAAGAAATATGGTCTATATCCCTTGTCTGTAACATACATACTAATTCATGATCCAATAAGAGAATAGATGGAAAATTACCATGTAAAACCAAAAAAAAAATATTAGAATAAAAAACATCATGTTTAATATATTAAAAACATATAATTTTCCCAAAGTAAATCTAAACATAAAAAACCCCAAAATAAAATGAGATTGAAAAAGAAACCACTTTTATTAAACTTACTTACTAATTATTTATCCAAAAAGATAAGAAATGGAAAATAAACATTTAAAACAAAAATATAACAATAGTATATGAAAATATATGTCGTTTTAGATATTAAGATCCTATAATTTTTCCAATATAAGTCTTAACATAAACAATCCCTAAATAAAATGATATTGAAAAATAAATATCGTTTTGTAGGTCTCCACTTAGTCATATGTGTTTTATCCTCTTGTATTATGAATTTAAATTTATTAATAATACTTTTAATTTATATAATATTTTTTAATATCCCTTAATAATAATTTTAAATGCATTTATTCAATATTTATTTCTAACGCTGACCTGTTAAGGTTCTTCAATCAATTTATTCATAATAAATTTTTTATATTGTCAATGGTTAAAGGAGTTATTAAATGGTTCTATCATCAAAAAAATTAATAATGTATTGAATATAATTTTTATTAATTATATAAAATTTTATTATTATCCATTCATGGTGGTAGAATAAAAACCAGTCACATCTATTAGTAAAGGTTGTAGTCCACGCGTACGAACGAGCGAAATTATCATTTTCCAACAAGTGGAAGGGTAAGAAGGTAGATGATATATTATATATATACATAATCATAATTATTTCATAAATATTATATATATTCAATAATTCTATCTTTATAATCATCCAAGTAAAGTAGTGACGAAAAATTAATTACACCACGACATAGAGATTATAGGTCGTATGTATGCACAAGTGATGTTTTTTCCATTGAAGGGAAAGGAGAAAGATAATGGATATAAAATTAATATAGTAACATATAAGTGTGGATAATATAATAATTTAATTATTTATAAATGGTTGTTTATGATTTTTAGTAGGTTTAAGAAGAAATTAAATTGAAAAAAAGCTCGGTAAGAACATATACCTCTTCTTTTGGTAACCTCCTTTGGATTACACCATAAGCCTTCTTGAAGGGGTATTTTCTTAATTCAATGAAAAAAAGGATGTGGAAAATTATGTAATAAAGTTATTTTGGTAGATATTTTTACATCTATGTGGCTCATGTAGTGTGTAGAAGAGAGTAGAGTTGGTTTCATTTTATAAATGAGGTGGGTGTAAGACTTGTAAATTCTTGAAACATTATTATATAATATTTAAATTTCTCAAATAAATTGGATAAAAATTGTAAAATATTAAAATATGATAAGTTCATTGTACAAATACAACTGACTAATGATATTTATGTATATTTTTACTGTTATTTTAGAGCATTATCCCATTATTTTATCCCTTTTAACTCATTTAATCCTTAACTGAAGTGATATATATATATCATCGTTACTATTCATTATCACCAAAATTTAAGATTGAACTATTAACTAATATTAATTATGATGATTGAAATTATAAAATACATTTTTAAATATTTAATTTACATGATTTATAAAAATTACTTTTAATGTGTTTTCAGAAAATGCAATTAAAACTATTTTTAAAAAAATGATTTTTTAAGTATAAAAATGTTTTACAAGAAAATATTATAAACTTTTGATTAAAATGAAATTAATTATATTATTATAAATTAAATTACACGTATTTATCTTTAAAACAAAAATAAAACCTAAAGTAAACTTGTAAATAGTTGATTGTAAGAGAGGAATTAAAAATAGTTTTTATTGGAATTAAACAATTACATCGATTTTCAAAATGTAAAGAATGGATTTATAAATTAAAAAATATTTGTTTATATGAATTATGTTACATATTTAATATATATTTATTATATAAAAAAGTTATCATAAACTTCCATGTTATTCTTATATCATTATAATTTTATAAAATTAATATTTCTTTGTAAAATTGGTATTTTTCAATATTCACCCAAAAAACTATTTCTAAGAATTATAAAAAATTATTCCAATGTTAATTATTACATGATGAACTAAAAAATGAAATTAAATTATTCAAAATATAATTTTATATTATGAAAATATATGTTTTAATCAAATTCTTGAAAACATTTATGTGTATTATGTTATTGTTTCTTTATAAAGAAAATATTACTTAGTATAATTGATGCTCAGGTGTTACATTTTTTGAGTTCAATAACCCTATAATTTATAAATTATAAATTTATCTGACAAACTAGATGTAATTTCTGAGATTGGTATAGGGACTTATTTATTATACTATTCCATGAATATAAGCTTTACGTACTATAGTCCCCATGTAATAATCAACCTACCAAGGTGGTGATTGAGGAAGATATATCTATCTATATAAAACACTTGGACGATACACTAGATTTTTGGTGTTTTATATTATCATCCATGTCATGTGAACTTAAAAATTCAAATAAAAATGTGGATGCATATTATATACTCACCCATCTTCATGATCATTGTCAAGAGAGAGAATGATAAGTGAGGAATGAGAATTAAAAAGCACTCATTAAAAGAAAACATAGATAGGGTGCCCCAGCTGGACCTCATGTGGTCAAGATGGTTATATATATTAAGAATCTAGATATTATATGGTTTAACTTTTTGGGTAAATTGTAAACAGATCTCATATTTGTCTCACTATCAAAGATTATCTATCTTTTTTTTAATTTTAATATGAATGACATTGATAATCAATCCCAGATCTCCTTACTCTTATTCTCCGGGTATATGAGGACATGAAGCACATTTTCCATCTGTACATATTTTTCACAATATGATGGTAAATTAAAAAGTCCTCAAGACTAGATATAGGGATTCATTGAATTTTTTGACTAAGAGGAGGAATATTAAGTGGAAAACAATGGAGCAGTATGTCATCTGTTTTTCAAGTGTAAATAAGGGCCACTAGAACAAAACCTACACCATATAAAAAAAGATAGGGGAATTTTCAGGTTCATTCATTATAAAGTGAAATCATTCTATTTCTAAAATTTTGTATTGGATATATATATTGGTTCTCACATTTATAACCAATTATAAGAACTATATTTATTTAGAATATTTTCCTAAGGTGAAGTGAATTTATGAGTTTCAAACAGAGAAAGACTAATTTTTTGTGGCTATCAAAGATGACCATCTCACATTTCCAACATGATTTATATTTGTTTTCATGAACTATAATTAAGTGGAATTATATTTCAAAACATTATTTTTGCATATGATCTTGATATGGATGGTTTTATATTCAAATTTGAGAATAAAAGATACTAATTTTACAAAGACGGTATATGTTAGGATATAGAACATATAGAAAATGGAATTTATATATTAGAATATAAAACCCAAGTGTTGATGTTTGATAAAAAATATGGTTTTCATGGTTCATATCATACCCAAATATGGAAATATTGTCTAGTTTATTTAAAAGAAAATATCTTGACAAATTTATATCAAGATGATCATTTAGATTCTTTGGAACTAATACCACTTGGTATTTGTCATGCCTGTTTACATGATAAAATGACCTAATATTTATTTATATGAATCTTGAATAGACAAAAAATATTCTTAAATTAGTTTATATAGGTGTTTGTGTACTTTTCCAGTTTAAGCAGGGGGTATATTCTTATACCTCAAAATGTTTACTACTTAATTTGGCAAATAAGGACAGGTCTACCTAATGAGTTATAAGATGGATTGCACTGAGATATTCAATGAATAAAAAAATTAATTAGATGATTATATTGGTAATAATATAAAGAAACATCACTTAGACCATGGTAGAGAGTATCCTAACTAGTATTTCATTGATTATCTTTAGAAGTTCAGAATATTATTCCAACTCACTCCCCATTATACACCATATTGGAATGGTGTATGAGAAATGATAAACAACACCTTCTTTTACATGGTGATATCAATGATGAATCATGAAATTCTTCCATTATCATTTTTGAGATACACATTATATACAATGGAACACATACTAAATCAAGTTCCAACTAAAGTTTCAAACAATATTCTATGAAAACATTAGGGTGTAAGTAAACTCATGTTGTAATATATATGAGTGTGGGGTTTTTAAGTGTTTGTTAAGGATATATCTGATAGAAAAATTTTACACCAAGGGACTAATTATATCTTTTTAGGATATCATTATGAGGTAAAGGGATATTATCTATAAAAACCCTCAGATAAATGAATTAATGTTAATAAAAATCGAACATTTCTTGAGAGGGATAACATTCCCAAAAGAGATTGTAAGAGCGAGATGTGAATTGATGTTGTCAAGGCTCAGGATACACATGATTTGTAATATGAAAATATTCCATAAATCCCCCATGAAATAGGATGTCTCTAGGAAAAAGTACTATTTAGGAATATGAGATTGGATAGATATATAAAGAGATATAGGTTTCTGGTAATGAAGAATGAGGACTCATTATTAGTTGATAATAATGAACCTATGTCCAAAAATTAATTAATATGTGGCATAGAAGCTTCTAGATGGAAAAATGTTGGATTTTAAAATGGAGCCTATGTACCAAAACAAAATATATATTTTGGTAGATCCTCCAGTGGTTGTAAATACCATTAATAAAAAAAATTATTCATGAATAAATTGAACAAAGCAGGTAGATTAGGTATCTATAAGTATAGATTCTTTTAAAAATTTATCAACTATGATAAACATTTTCACCAATTTTTATGTTGAAATCCATTAGAATTGTAACACCCCAAGATTTCATAGTGTGTTATTTCTTCAAAATAATTCAATAACTTTCACTACACACAACACCAAGTTCAATCACACCATGACTTACAAAAAAAAAAGCCATTCAAAAGAGGTTATGAATAGTATTATCTAAATTTTAAACTTTATATAATCCTTATAATTTTAGAATCCATATTATGAGTTTCTTAGATATAATGTAAGAACAAATTCATTTTCAGTATTTCACTTTTATCAACTTTTAATAGTGAACCCTTTTTAATACAATATTTTAAACTTTTTGACTAAATGGGGACATCAATGAAACATCCCAAGCTTCCACGGTACGCTTCTCTTTGAATAATGTGATAGCGTGTGTTGTACGCAACACCGAGTTCTAACACACCATAACCAATCAAACTAGCCGTTATGAATAGTAATACCTACTTTTTGAAATGATATATATTTTATATTTTAATATGGACTTCATTTTTGGATTCGGAATATCGAATTTAGCCTAAGGTGAAATTTTGGTACTTTTCGGATAACTTTCATATTTTGATGAATAGTGAAAATTACTAAATTTTAATTAAAAACAACTTTTTTAATCAAAATAATTAATAGTGATAAATTGTGAATATGAGTGGTTTTAAAGTATATTTAGAATATATTTTTACCATTTAATATAATTTTGGTAATTGGACATAATTTTACAATTAAACCGAACATAAACAAGTGTCAATCTTTTGATAGTTATTATCTCTTAAAAACACGCTTTTTGTTTTGACAGCTGGAATTAATTTTAAATTAATTTCTGACACTTCTGTGTTTTGAATTTAGGAAAATGGATTCCATATTTGGAATCAGGATGTTCAAATTGTGTAAATAGGTAACTTTTATTTTTAGACATTTTGAATAATTACTGCGGTAAATATTTTATTTACCATGGTTAAGGGTAAATCCGGTAAATAAGGGTTAAACAATAATATTATAATAATTCTAAATTACCCTAAAACGTGTCTTAACCCTATTGGTTGATACAGGGTCGACCATGGGCATCTTTGGGTATATTTTGGGACCCCATGGATCCACTTGTAAGTGATAATGACACTTTATTTTAATTAAGTTAAAATGAATACAAAAATGACACAAGCATATATCTTTTAGAAAAACAATTGTTACATAGGGTTATATATGTTGGATTTTAGATTATAAATATTAATTAGAAATCTAAAATTATTTCCTACATAATGATATTTTATTTATAATTTTTAGACATTAAATAATTTATTTTATTTATGACACAATGATGATGCAGTAATTACTATAATAGTGAAAAATTAAAATAATTGATATTATAAATACCCAAATAAATATAATATGAAACTTTTAATGAATTAAAATAATTTTCTAGGATAATAGCATATATTAGGATTGATTTAATTGACTTTTTTCGAAGTAATCAATCTGTTATGAGTTTCAAAAAAATCAACTATTGAATAGTGTCAAAATTGACATAAAAGAGTTCATAAAACAAATATTATATTATTAATTGATATTAAATTCCTAAAAATCTACGGTTCGGCCAAGAGACTTATATCATGATAGGTTCATCATTAATGTACCACTTGGGGGTCTCTTGGATGTATATAGTAAGTTTATTAACCATATTATATAAAAATACAAAGAGACATTGTAAAAGTGAAACTAATTAACTTAGAGTTAATACTTAAAGATAAGGTTAATATAAGTACCCAAACCTGTCTAAATTCTATTGGTTGAGTGGTTTTAGACATATCCCCACCTTAAACTTTGAATAATAAGCTTTTGAGCCATTAGAAACCGAATATGAATTTATTATAAATTAATATTTCTAGCTTTTCCAAAGGTGCCCCTCACCCCTCTTATAAAAGGGCACTCCTCCTTCTCATTTCTTCACACCTTCAAAGCCTTTTGGTTCGGCCAAACTCTGCCCAAATACTCTCCCAACATCCCTCACTACAACCTAGAGGCCTTAGTTTGATCAGAAAGCCAACCTAAGGAGCCCTTTTGATCAAATCAAAACGAAGAACCTGAAGAAGAGGTAATGATTTCACCACCCTTCTCCAAGTTCATTTCTTCTTCCACTTCTTCCTCCTTTGTTCTTACCATTCTAAAATAATAACTCCAGTATCTCAAATATACTTTGATGTTATTATAAATATGGTACAACCATATTCAGTATTCTATCCACCCTTTGAATAACATGTCACCATACGTGCGTACGTACGGCTTACCGTCTCCACGTCGTGGTGTAATTGTTATTCAATATAATATTATTTGGATGGGTATAATAATGATGTGTAACTCATGTAAATAATAAATATAACATGTTAATGATTCTGTATATATGATATACCATCCATTTATATATCATTTTAATATCAAAAGAATGATATTGTCGCTCGTGCGTACGTACGGACTACCGTCTCCACGAACGCGATGAGATTCATTCTCCATCGTATCCATTCAAATATAATTATCATTTGATGATTTAAAAAATGATGTTTAACGACTTGATATCATTCTGGATATGAATAATATACAACCTATCCTTTACATACATGTCTTACGTAACAAAACATACAAAATAAAACAAGTAAGTCAACACACGAAACAACGATAATACTAAGATATTATTATCAAATCAATATTAAAAGATCATATATGATATCATATTAATGTATATGATTATTGTATAATTTAATAACAACTATTTCACCATTATACAGGAGGTTAACGTACCCCAACCCAGGAAAAGTACAAGGTAAGGGTTATTTCACAATCTCTCCATTATCCGAGGTTGTTTATATGTAATAATCTACTGGGATCTCTTTATCATCCACATCCATGTTTCTTAAAAATGTATTTCAAAACATTTTTACTATTTACTAGAATATGAGTTAAAGTCATTTATACCCTTTTTGACTTTTATAAGTGGTTTATAAAGGAATATTTCCGTCGTTTTCAAAACAATGTCCCTTTTTAACCTTTTCGACAGAATTAAGGTAAGAATGTTTTTTTTAACTTATACGGCGGGTACGGCTAATTTCCGCCGTTATAAAATCTTCAAAACTTCCCTTACAAGCTTATAAGAATATTTTCAAAGAAAATGTTTTATTTTATATGGATCTTAAATGATTTCAAAATAAAAAGAGATATTTCTTTAAAAAGAATTTTGATTTCATCTATGTCAACATCCTTTGATGGATTTTACGCTTATTTGAAGTTGATTTATTGTAATACCAAGATTCTATATTGTATTGAAGGTTTTGTGATATGTTTGACTGTGGATGTGCTATTTTTATACCATTCATAGTTTATGGTGAAATTATTGACATTTCGTATGCTAGTTTTAATACGAATGTTTATGTTATGTTTAAACCTTTTCATATGGGAATGCATTGGACTTAGTAAGTGACGGGTGGAGCCCGCTATAGCTCCTCGATGCATCGGTATGTCTCATGAGACAAAATAGTGTCTTGGCACAAGGCCTTGACAAAATCTTATTTGTATTCTAGGCACGAGGCCTTGACTATGTGGTTATGATAGTTTGGCATTATGCATTCCAACATTATGAAAGTGGTTATTGATTTTTTCATGTGATTATTCGATTAGTAGAATATCCATGTGAGTAAGTAAATGGCATTATTTCATTTTATTTATGCCATACCATGTTGAAAGTTCATGTTTGAAAGGCTTTTGTTTTAGTTATACATTGCCTTAAAAGTTTATTCTTATTTATGAAAGTTTCCGCTATATTGTTATCCTTACTGGGCATTTGAGCTCACCCCTTTTCTATGTTTTACTTTTCCCAGGATGTGAGAAGTAAGTTATGAATGACTTGCGGGGATTTTATGAGGGGTTAATAGTGTGTATTGTGGAAACATTATGTTGTTGTAGTAGTTTTTCATTTTATGATGTAATGTAAAACTTATGAATATATCTAGTGTTTCCAAGGCTACTAAACCAATCGGTCTTTCGAGATTTGATCTTTCTTGTGATCATGCCAATGTTATGTAATAATGCACCGACTCTGGGTAACTGGGGTCGGGGCGTTACAGTTGGTATCAGAGGAAGTTTAGTACAAACCTTGGAAGCTAGATTTAGATAAACTCTGATTAGAGCACGTAGACCTAAGATGAACTTTGAGGATTAGTATAGAAGAACTTCCTAGAATTTTGGTATTGTAGAGATTTTGTGAGTTTTCCGAGCAATACATCCCTGTCTGGATACGAGCAGGTAGAGGTGGCTCTGGCACAGATGTACCTAGGGGTAAAACCCGAAAACACCGCTTTGATCTAGACTCGAACGGGAACTGGTGCACGACAACGGGCCTTGCTGCACTCTTGGTTACGACACTCCCGGGGGATATGCTTAGGATAACTCTCATTTTCTTTACAAATCATTATGAAGGGTTTATGAGTATATACTTCCTCAAAGAAAACATTTTTATGATTATGGATTATATCCATATATAGTTCAATTTATGTTAAGTGTTTTATAAGTATGGGATTATGTATTTTGATTCATAAACTGATCTAGTTTATGCCATTGTATAGAAATGGCGCCCAGTAGAAGGAATGAGAACTCCAGAAATACACATGATTCAAAGATAAGGAAGGATCATATCTTTCATGGTCTTAAGCTAGAATTTATAAGAGAAATAGTCTCCCATGTATTATCATCATATGAAGAAATAATATCATGTGTTGATAAGATAAGTAAAGAGTTTACTGAGTCCTATGGCTTTGAAGGGAATCAAGAGAAGAAAAGGATGGAAGAGAGAAAGATGGATAAAGGGAAAAGGGAAAAGAAGAATTTTCCCATATGTGGTAACTGTGGAAAGAAACACCCTGGAACTTGCCTGAAAGGAATGGGAGTTTGTTATAAGTGTGGAGGAAAAGGGCACAAAGTACGTGACTGCAAGGGTAGGAAAATGGTTTCAAATGTACAATGCTTCATTTGCAAGGAGTTTGGACACTACGCGAACCTATGTCCCAGTCATCAGACTATGCCGCAAATGATGCTATTGGATAATAATCAAGTTATGATACTACCACAGATGAAGAGGAATGATTAGAGTTATTATGTTGATTATATTAATTGAGTGTTGTATCAACAATGTACTTGTTATAATAATTATGGAGTATATAAGGATTGTACTGCAGTACTATTTCATTAAGGACTTGAGATGGTGTGGAACAAAGAAAAGTGACTCAGTAGCAGGTTAAATGTTTGGAAAATATATGGTTGAGAGCAAGATAAACCATAATATGGTTCAGATACTGAGGTGGTGATTTTAGAATAATATGTGATTGTTTTGGATAAATTATATTGGATATTCTTGACTACCTTGGAACTGATTAATGATTTGTATATTCCATCATTGTTGGGGTTTAAAACATTTTTGGATTAATGAAGTATATCCAGCATTCTATATGGAATAAGGAAGCATGAATGTAATCAATAAGGAATATGGTAATACATGATGAAGGTATTCAAATGCTATTACGGGGTAAAAAGGATCTATATTATGTTTACCTTCCTTATAAATGTTGGACTGTGAGTTTGGACAGAAGTATTTTGGATAGTTCGAGTTTGGATTATTTTGGATTGCCATAAAAGGACAACCCGGAGGTCGGGCGGTAACCCGTCGCGTCCGGCAAGGCTGTGAGACTTGAACCCGCAACCGAAGGGCGACAAGGGTGTATCACTTACCACTGGCCCACGAGATGTCCTGGATTAAATAATGTAGTTTTTATTAAAAGATCTTTTAGATTAATTATAAATTCGTTTATTTTGGAACCCTATACGAATAGTGTAAATTGAATTTTTTTTACATTCTATTATCTTTTAGAGTGAAAGATGAGTTTGTGGTAGAAATTTATTAATGGATAAAACTCTAATTATAAAGTAATTATTTCTCCTTATGATCTTAGTCAATCTCATAAATAAATTCCTCAATATTAAGAAAAGCAACTTAGAACAAAAATGTTTTCCTAGATGGTACCTTATATCTTATCTAATTTATGGCTTTGGGATTGTTGGCCTTTTCATAGCCATGTTCTCTACCACTCTCCATCAGATAATTGATGGTTAGATTTTTCTTCCATATCCATATTTTCCTACATGGAACCCTAGTATGTGTTATTTTCGGTAATCTTCATACTTTCGACTCTTTATTTTAAATAGAGGCCTCATTAATTCATTTTTCGATGTGGGATTTGAACTAAGATATTTTGAAATGTCAAAAATGTGTTATCCTAATACCCTATGTTTTGTTGAACCGATGGTATTTCAAATCATCATAGATTGATGAATTTAAGGACCTCAATTTTATACTTGTTTGTGATTGATGACCTCAATCACTACCTATAAATATTTACGTTTTTCCTCCAATTATATGTCTCTAATTTCCACCAATGTTCTCCTAATCGAGATCATAATTTGGTGGTGACCCTTTCATTTCTCTTTTCCTCATATTAAGACTAAATTTTAGTAACCCAATTTCCGATGTGGGTTTTCCCACAAATATATTTTCTATTTTCAACCTTTTATTTTTGAAGAACAATTTCAAATTGCGAGGACGCAATTTATTGAAGGAGGGGAGGATGTAACACCCCAAGATTTCATAGTGTGTTATTTCTTCAAAATAATTCAATAACTTGCACTACACGCAACACCAAGTTCAATCACACCATGACTTAAAAAAAAAGCCATTCAAAAGAGGTTATGAATAGTATTATCTAAATTTTAAACTTTATATAATCCTTATAATTTTAGAATCCATATTATGAGTTTCTTAGATATAATGCAAGAACAAATTCATTTTCAGTATT
This sequence comes from Viscum album, assembly GCA_963277665.1. NCBI lineage: Eukaryota > Viridiplantae > Streptophyta > Magnoliopsida > Santalales > Viscaceae > Viscum > Viscum album. Next base: position 1,629,167,404 of record OY728141.1, read on the forward strand.
GCACTTTTATCAAATTTTAATAGTGAACCCTTTTTAATACAATATTTTAAACTTTTTGACTAAATGGGGACATCAATGAAACATCCCAAGCTTCCACGGTACGCTTCTCTTTGAATAATGTGATAGCGTGCGTTGTACGCAACACCGAGTTCTAACACACCATAACCAATCAAACTAGCCGTTATGAATAGTAATACCTACTTTTTGAAATTATATATATTTTATATTTTAATATGAACTTCATTTTTGGATTCGGAATATCGAATTTAGCCTAAGGTGAAATTTTGGTACTTTTCGGATAACTTTCATATTTTGATGAATAGTGAATATTACTAAATTTTAATTAAAAACAACTTTTTTAATCAAAATAATTAATAGTGATAAATTGTGAATATGAGTGGTTTTAAAGTATATTTAGAATATATTTTTACCATTTAATATAATGTTTGTAATTGGACATAATTTTACAATTAAACCGAACATAAACAAGTGTCAATCTTTTGATAGTTATTATCTCTTAAAAACACGCTTTTTGTTTTGACAGCGGGAATTAATTTTAAATTAATTTCTGACACTTCTGTGTTTTGAATTTAGGAAAATGGATTCCATATTTGGAATCAGGATGTTCAAATTGTGTAAATAGGTAACTTTTATTTTTAGACATTTTGAATAATTACTGCGGTAAATATTTTATTTACCATGGTTAAGGGTAAATCCGGTAAATAAGGGTTAAAAAATAATATTATAATAATTCTAAATTAACCTAAAACGTGTCTTAACCCTATTGGTTGATACATGGTCGACCATGGGAATCTTTGGGTCTATTTTGGGACCTCATGGATCCACTTGTAAGTGATAATGACACTTTATTTTAATTAAGTTAAAATGAATACAAAAATGACACAAGCATATATCTTTTAGAAAAACAATTGTTACATAGGGTTATATATGTTGGATTTTAGATTATAAATATTCATTAGAAATATAAAAATATTTCCTACATAATGATATTTTATTTATAATTTTTAGACATTAAATAATTTATTTTATTTATGACACAATGATGATGCAGTAATTACTATAATAGTGAAAAATTAAAATAATTGATATTATAAATACCCAAATAAATATAATATGAAACTTTTAATGAATTAAACTAATTTTCTAGGATAATAGGATATATTAGGATTGATTTAATTGACTTTTTTCGAAGTAATCAATCTGTTATGAGTTTCACAAAAATCAACTATTGAATAGTGTCAAAATTGACATAAAAGAGTTCTTAAAACAAATATTATATTATTAATTGATATTAAATTCCTAAAAATCTAAGGTTCGGCCAAGAGACTTATATCATGATAGGTTCATCATTAATGTACCACTTGGGGGTCTCTTGTATGTATATAGTAAGTTTATTAACCATATTATATAAAAATACAAAGAGACATTGTAAAAGTGAAACTAATTAACTTAGAGTTAATACTTAAAGATAAGGTTAATATAAGTACCCAAACCAGTCTAAATTCTATTGGTTGAGTGGTTTTCGACATATCCCCACCTTAAACTTTGAATAATAAGATTTTGAGCCATTAGAAACCGAATATGAATTTATTATAAATTAATATTTCTAGCTTTTCCAAAGGTGCCCCTCACCCCTCTTATAAAAGGGCACTCCTCCTTCTCATTTCTTCACACCTTCAAAGCCTTTTGGTTCGGCCCAAATCTGCCCAAATACTCTCCCAACATCCCTAACTACAACCTAGAGGCCTTATTTTGATCAGAAAGCCAACCTAAGGAGCCCTTTTGATCAAATCAAAACGAAGAACCCGAAGAAGAGGTAATGATTTCACCACCCTTCTCCAAGTTCATTTCTTCTTCCACTTCTTCTTCCTTTGTTCTTACCATTCTAAAATAATAACTCCAGTATCTCACATATACTGTGATGTTATTATAAATATGGTACAACCATATTCAGTATTCTATCCACCCTTTGAATAACATGTCACCATACGTGTGTACGTATGGATTACCGTCTCCACGTAGTGGTGTAATTGTTATTCAATATAATATTATTTGGATGGGTATAATAATGATGTGTAACTCATGTAAATAATAAATATAACATGTTAATGATTCTGTATATATGATATACCATCCATTTATATATCATTTTAATATCAATAGAATGATATTGTCGCTCGTGCGTACGTACGGACTACCGTCTCCACGAACGCGATGAGATTCATTCTCCATCATATCCATTCAAGTATAATTATCATTTGATGATTTAAAAAATGATGTTTAACGACTTGATATCATTCTGGATATGAATAATATACAACCTATCCTTTACATACATGTCTTACGTAACAAAACATACAAAAGAAAACAAGTAAGCTAACACACGAAACAACGATAATACTAAGATATTATTATCAAATCAATATTAAAAGATCATATATGATATCATATTAATGTATATGATTATTGTATAATTTAATAACAACTATTTCACCATTATACAGGAGGTTAACCTACCCCAACCAAGGAAAAGTACAAGGTAAGGGTTATTTCACAATCTCTTCACTATCCGAGGTTGTTTATATGTAATAATCTACTGGGATCTCTTTATCATCCACATCCATGTTTCTTAAAAATGTATTTCAAAAAAAATTACTATTTACTAGAATATGAGTTAAAGTAATTTATACCCTTTTTGACTTTTATAAGTGGTTTATAAAGGAATCTTTCCGTCGTTTTCAAAACAAGGTCCCTTTTTAACCTTTTCGACAGAATTAAGGTAAGAATGTTTTTTTAACTTATACGGCGGGTACGGCTAATTTCCGCCGTTATAAAATCTTCAAAACTTCCCTTACAAGATTATAAGAATATTTTCAAAGAAAATGTTTTATTTTATATGGATCTTAAATGATTTCAAAATAAAAAGAGATATTTCTTTAAAAAGAATTTTGATTTCATCTATGTCAACATCCTTTGATGGATTTTACGCTTATTTGAAGTTGATTTATTGTAATACCAAGATTCTATATTGTATTGAAGGTTTTGTGATATGTTTGACTGTGGATGTTCTATTTTTATACCATTCATAGTTTATGGTGAAATTATTGACATTTCGTATGCTAGTTTTAATACGAATGTTTATGTTATGTTTAAACCTTTTCATATGGGAATGCATTGGACTTAGTAAGTGACGGGTGGAGCCCGCTATAACTCCTCGATGCATCGGTAGGTCTCATGAGACAAACTAGTGTCTTGGCACAAGGCCTTGACAAAATCTTATTTGTAGTCTTGGCACGAGTCCTTGACTATGTGGTTATGATAGTCTGGCATTATGCATTCCAACATTATGAAAGTGGTTATTGATTTTTTCATGTGATTATTCGATTAGTAGAATATCCATGTGAGTAAGTAAATGGCATTATTTCATTTTATTTATGCCATACCATGTTGAAAGTTCATGTTTGAAAGGCTTTTGTTTTAGTTATACATTGCCTTAAAAGTTTATTCTTATTTATGAAAGTTTCCGCTATATTGTTATCCTTACTGGGCATTTGAGCTCACCCCTTTTCTATGTTTTACTTTTCCCAGGATGTGAAGAAGTAAGTTATGAATGACCTGCGGGGATTTTATGAGGGGTTAATAGTGTGTATTGTGGAAACATTATGTTGTTGTAGTAGTTTTTCATTTTATGATGTAATGTAAAACTTATGAATATATCTAGTGTTTCCAAGGCTACTAAACCAATCGGTCTTTCGAGATTTGATCTTTCTTGTGATCATGCCAATGTTATGTAATAATGCACCGACTCTGGGTAACCGGGGTCGGGGCGTTACAAGAATTATATTTATCATATTATCTTTCCATAATAATTATATTTGTAAAATGAATTTCAAAACATTCATCCTTAAAGGTTAGTTTTTTGAATATATCTATACAGTATGACCAAAAGGGTTTGTGACTCCAAATAATGCTAATAAGGTAATAAAATTGAAGAGATCTATTTATGGGTTGAATTAATCATCCAGATCTTAGAACGTCTACTTTTACTAATCCATAAATATATTGAGTTTCATCAATAATGAATGTGAGTCTTATGTCTATAAGTATTTTAGTAGAAGTTTGATCATTTTTCTAATAGTATATGATGATGACATATTTCTAATTGGAAACAAGATAATAGTCTTACGCTTTTTTAATATGTGGTTAAACAAATGAATATCTATGAATGACTTAGGTGAATCATCATCCATTATTAGGATCAAGATCTATCATGATTAATATATGAGGCTTCTTGGAAAAAGTCACGATTCATACATTGAAAAGATACTAAATAGATTCAGAAATGAAAAATCCAAGTGGGGATCATTTCCAATGTCACATGGCACACATCTCTATAATAAAATGTGGTCATGGACATATAAGGAGTGAAAAAGGATGATAAGGATCATATACATGTTAGTGATAGGTTCAGTCATATATGTCATGCTATGTACCAAGATTGATGTTGACTATGCCTTGAGTATGGTCAGTGGATAACAAGTGAACCTAGAAGATAGACATTGGAGAGTAGTCAATACTATTTGATAGTATCCTAGGTATACTATAGATATGATCCGGGTTTATATAGGAGATAAGGAATAAGTTATGAAGTTATATAATGATTATATTTTCATTAAATATTTGTATGATCTGAAATCATAATCATGATTTTTATTTCTTTTTAATAGAGGTGTTGTGAGATGGAAGATCTCAAGAAAGTTGTGGTTATAAATTCTGAAGAATATTTAGGGTATATTTTAAATTCTTTTGTAGCTAAATAAGTTGTTTATATTAACATGTTTATCCAAATCTTGATTTGGTTCCAATCCTTAAAGATTGTATCACACTTTATTATGATAATATTAGAGTGGTGGGTCTTGTTAAGTATCTAAGGTTATATCATCAAATTAAGCACATACATTATAAGTATCATTTCTTGATGGATTTTTATCAAAATTTCTAGTACATATTAAGTAGATTTTCCATGTAAGAGAACATGGAAGACCCATTAAATAAATCCTTATCATAGGATTATCATAAAAATAATATGATATATGGTCAACTAAAATTCCTTAGTTGTTGGATCTAGTGAAAGTGGGAGTCTATTAGAGTTGATTCTATAGAACTAACTACTTTGTATTGTATGTTACCTATATATTAAAATTCATAAATATAAATGAATATCTTATCACATATGGATTATTCTTTAACATAACATTAATATGATAATACCTAGAGTATTTGTCTTATTTTAAAGGTCATAGATGTTCCTTACTTTGTTGATAATATTGAAATGTTATGATGATATTCTTAAACACAATTTATATAGTTAAATAACATTATATGATGAGACACTTAGTATGTTTGGCTGTTAATTTATTTATACTCATAAGTGGATGGTACTTAATATCATTAGTTATCAATTATTAATAACCATTATGTGAGACTATTTCCTTTGGATTGTCTGCCCATTTTCAATTTTTGAATATATTTTTGAAGTTACTTATATCTTATCTCTACCCCTACATTTATACTCAGTGAATGATGTTTCTTGAATATATGATCTAAATAATCATGAGATCAACCCCACTCATAAGATTTTTTAGGATTACTATACTCTCAATTATGACTCTAAATTTATCTACACCATGAATCAAAATATGTGTAATCAATATACGATTTTATGAGGATGACATGTCTCTTTTCTAGGGGTGTTATGGAAGAATTTCTAGGAATATAAAGAAACATTGTAGAGGGAGAGGCATATGAGAGAAAATTTGAGAAATTTTTTTTAAGATGCCATTAAATTATAACCTTCCAAGGAAAGAAATTCAAATTGTGAGTAGAATGTGACACCCCTGTTTTGGGGTTTCTATATGTTTTACTATGTCTCCTTAAGTTATGAAGAGGTTCGGATTTGATTTAGATATTTCAAGTGTGTTCGGAGGTTCTAGTGGGTAGGGTTCAAGGTTTGGGTAAATTTTTGAAAAAATTTCAATGTGAATCATGCATTGAAAATCGGGCCTTCTTGTAGTATCATAGTTCGGGGTAAACATTACACTAACTGTGGAAACCTAGAAATTTTTCAAGCAGTTCCAATTTACATGGATAGTAAATGGTTATCCAAACCATACAGCCTAGGGTTTCTAATAGTAGAATCTGCATAGTTTCCCAAACCATGTGACACATTAAAATTCACCATAAAATATATTTTAACCTGGTCCTCCCTCTGAAACATTCATTTAATGCATCTTCTCTAGGGCTATCAAACCTATAAATATTCTTGGTTTATTTTGGTGATCCTCTTCACACTAAAGCTTATACTCTTTGAATATTTTACTGTTTAATATAGGGTTTTAGGTAAGGATTTTTTTCTATACATATTCTATAAGTTGAAACTCTACTCTAGGGTTTTCAATACCAGATCGCCTTATTTAGTGTGTGTCTTTAGGTGTATTTTATTGGGAGACATCCTAGGAGGGTTAGAATAGCCTAAATCTTTGAGTTCATTATAGAGGTTTGTGTCGAAATCCTTATTTCAGGTAAACTTAATTTCATTACTCTACTCATGGATATAACATGAATGCATGCTTTTCTAAAAGTATAATGCTTTTGTTTATATTTCCTTTCTGATTTTTATAAATCTTTGTGGAATTTTATCTGGGTGTAAAAATGGTTTTTTAGTTGTGTGTGTGGGTGACACCCAGAACATGTTTGATAAAATGTTTATTTGGTATTTTGGTTTAAAAAAATGTTTTTAATGATGGTGGATTAGTAGTGGTGTGTGTTGGAGTGTATTTGTGATGCATATGTGTGGGGTATTATTGTGTTAGATATAGTTGTTAGTATTATATTTGGGGAAAGTAGAGGGTACCACCAAGTAATGACCTCGGTCAAGGGTGGGATTCTGTTTACTATATTAATACATTCAGTTATTCTAAAATTGATAAAGGATGTATTGGGTTAGTGGGACGGATCAAATATGGTTAATGGGTGTCCTTTATGGGTAAGTGAGTTCACTTCAAGAGTGTTTGAATTGTTATCATGAACCATCCTGAACACCCTGATACCCTGATGATTAGGATAATCCTGATAAGGCCCAAAAGGCATTCCATTTCTCTATGGGTTGGAAACTAGCACCAGGAATCATAAAAAAATAAAAGTGGGAATTAATTTTACACAAATAAAGTGAAAGAAAGATAAAAAATTAGTATTTATATAAGAAAACTCCATGAGGATAACTATACCAAAATTAAAGCATGTATTAAACCCCAAAGTAACAAAACAAAGTACCAGAAAATAGGATAACAACCCAAGTATTAGTGGAAACAAATCTCAAATCCCAATGATCATCAACTAGAACCTCCTCCAAGTTGTGATTTACCATATATTGAACCTAGAAGGAGAAAATCTACACACACCTGAAGGAACAGGTAAGGTGTGTCCTAAAAGCCTAGTAGCTTCTCACCAAGTATTCCATAATAAGATGTCAATATTAATTAACCAAATAAATATTTCAATTTAAAAAAACATTCTTGGAAATACAAAAGAATATTTTAAATAATTCATTATTTAAATTTCAATTGATGGAAATACTTTAAAAATGGATTAAATAAAATTTTCATATAAAACAGTTTATATAAATTTATATGGCATGTGTAAAAAGGTTTAAAAGTGATGTAATATATGTCATAACATTTACAATGAACAACATGGTCATATTATAATAGGTAAGATAGTTCTAAGTCATGGTATCCTCACACACTTAGATAATGAAAATAGTAATGTGCACACACGTCACTCTGACATTGGATATATAGGACTAACCAACATCCAACTAGGGATAAGATCATACAAAATGTTTATGCTAGAGTTGTAAGGTGTTAATCCAGTGCTAGGGAATTCCCATCCTAGCATGTTTTTCTTTAACAAATCACTAACTACCTAGTATTTCATGTGATCAATCAATAATCACTAATGTTCAATTTATTTCAATACAGTAGAAATAAAATTCAACCCATTTCCCATTTCAATATGTCAATTTTCCAATTAAAAACCAATACATGAGTTTTTAATCAAATCATGACTCCTTACAAGATAAAACAAAATGTTTTTAAAAAAAATAATCTATTTATATCAGATAAAAGTTTGACATCAATTTCAAAAAATTGATTTCACAATTTAAATCCCACAATTAAATTACATAATTTAATTTTTCACAATTTTCCATCCAATTTCAAAACACACCCCAATTCAATGGAATCAGGGGGTTTCCCAAATTTTCATGCCTAATCCAATTCAAATACCCAATAAAATAGAATTTGTTTTTTAGTAATCCAAATGAAATAAATTATATTAAAATAAAACAATTTAATTGAAATAAAGAAATTTGGGTTTGATCAAGTTGTCCAGCATAAATGGAACCACCTACCTCAGTATTACGGGGTCTCAAAACACAACACCCTAAATGGGAAACTCTAATGAATAACATCGGTATCAAGTATCTGAGAATCAAAATAAGATCCAAGATATAAAACAATGGTTATTAGAACCTCCAACAAAATAGATACCTAAAAACCCCTATTGAGGATAAATAAGAGAGCGAGAGAAAGAAAACAAGAATAGGAAACATATTGGGAAGAGATTGAATATCATTTACCTCACTTATATTTTATTCTAGAGGGGTATAAAGGGGTTGAAATCATCTCTTGGGAGCCTCCAAGGAATAAAAAATTATATTAGACTCCTACAGGCCCTTCAGGAACTTAAACCGAGGGTTTCAAATATTTAAAATTAATTTTCTAATTAATTAAATATCATATACTGGATTAGCTGGGAAGGGTTACATGGTTAGAAAAACTATGTTTCCTAACTATGTGCCCCATGTTGTAGGGTTACATGGTATCTTCTGGTTGCTTGTATAAATTTTCAAACCATGCACCAACTATGAAAACCCTCACTTCTTTTGTTTTCATTGTTTGTACAAATAGGGCGCACAGTTTAGGAAAATTGTGAGCCAACCGTGAACAGCTTAAACCCTCTTGTATGTTGAGCATCTACAACATTATTTTGATCCTACATCCTATTCGATTAGTATCGAGCCTTAGCCCAGCCTATTCTTATAACTAGGTGAACGTCTTCTCAGGTACCCCAGTGCAATGGATACTCGAGCATGGTGTAACTAAAAAACTCATTAGAAACCAAAAATGAAGTCTTGAACAAATATAGTAAATTCAATGTATGTATATGTGAACTCATTGTGATAAAAATAATAATAACAACTAACTATTGAAAATAAAATACATAAAAAAATTTGTACCAAGACATGAAATCATAACTATATGCTCGTGGAATATGCTCAGTCATTCCAAGACACAACTAAAAATAAAATAATAAAATAAATCCATAGTCGATCATTATTTTCATGATCCCATTCATCTTTTCATCTATGAAAAGGCTTTGAGTTGGATGTTATACCCCCCAAGTTGTGTGTAATCTGGTTGATCATTGGGTATGTGATCCAATCAACCATATCTACTTTGGTTAATGATAAAATTTCTATAACAAATCTATGCCCCCAAAAAGGGATACAAGTCCATTCCCTGGGATCACCCGTACTCTCCTCCAATAAATTTAATAAAGGATTCTAGGTCTTAACTAGACATCATGTAAATAAGGGATTGAGATGGATATCGTACAACTCAATCCATGTATAATCAAGTTCGATGTATGAGTCCTATGTCTAGGTTCATAACCATCCATGACATTAGAACTTAAATTATCCTAATGGGGGATGACCCTCAAGTGATATGCAAAAAATACTCTTCAATATCCAAGATAATAACTCAACATTATTGAATTGATGGTTCAAAATACCTTTTCCAAAAATTTCTAGGAAATGTAGTAAATATGCATCCACCTGACCTGAGAGAGTATGCAGGGTCTCATATTGAGGAGATAATCATCAATCCATGTGGATGACATAAAACTCCATGCATCTGAAAAATCAACCCACCTAGAAACCTTTGGCTTCACCTTGATCATGGAGAACTAGCCATATTAGGCGACACACTATGATAGAGGGGTTCCAAGGAGTACACGGAAAGATACCTCTATAATCCCTATACATGGAGGAATCCCAATGAAAAATGGGACTTATGGTTATTGTAACATTAAATCAATCGAATCCTCATCCAGATAGTAGAATCTATCTCTATTCATCCTCACCATAACATCACATCCCATTAGGCCACATGGGAAAAGTTTGAGGAAGAATGTCGGAAAATCATAGTTGCATCATCAATAATTGAGTGAAATAATAAATAAAGGAGTTGGGTTGGTCAGTTATTAAACCCATCTCTTTTTTAATATCCCCTTTACTCATAATTTTTTAATGGGTTTTAGGGTGACACCTGATACCATCTCTACCCAATCCCACAATGCACTTGCTCAGGGCCAGTCAGCCATCAAGGAACCCATTAGGGTCTCTTAGGTTAGCACATGGGAGAGGTATACCTTGTGGGATCCTTAAGGTCCACATATAAATAGAGTCATCCCTCATGGACTCCCTGGTCACAATTATAGTCTCAGGTAGACACTCGATGCACAAGAACATCACATCTCATGGCATATAGAACATGCAATGTGTCCTTATAGACTATATAGTTTTTTTCCAATGCGACCATTTTCAAGAGATGGGTTACATCCTAATCTCTATGTTATGGTTTATCTGGAATGGTTGACACACCCGTCCTAGTCCATGTATAACTAATGTTTGGGTACCTGGACCTGTATAAGGGCTATAATTCTTTAAAAAGTGTGTTCTTACCTCTTAATAGGTCTAGACACTACATGGTATCTCGAGGGGATAAGTCATATCCATGAGGGGCCAAGGAATGCGGCTACTGCACATGGTTTTTAGTGAGCTTCAGAGTTCATCCATTATAATTAACCAATTTAATTATTTAAACAATCGATTAGAATAATTTTAAAAAAGAGGTGTCACCCATAGGGGAGAGCCCAATAATAGACATATTATTATAAACATGCATAGATTCCGTAGGGAATTTACAAAAACCACATACTTATAAGAAAATTTATATTCAATTTACAAGGGTTGGAAATAGCTTCCAAGGCCCACCCAAGCTCATTAAAAACATAAAATGTCCTATCCCTAAACCATACCACAAAAATTTAGTTAATTAAAAAAAATTATAATTAATTAATCTATATTAATAAGATATAAACAATTTAAATAGAACTATCTCTATAGGCATAATGTTCAAAACCTCATCAGTCAATCTTATCACACTAAAACTACAACCAAACCCTTTATAAAAACCAATGACACGTCTTAAACCTTGAATAGGGAATAATCCCTATGAAATGGTGTCAAAACAAACTCTAAAACAAACTAAATTATTATTTAACGATTTAGAAATCCATAATGGTGAAATGGACTAATGAAATGACATGTGGTGAATTAAAGAAGGCCTCCAAGGTCACCCATTTCCTAGGAAGTGAAAAATCAACATCACTTGTATCTCATTCCACTATGATTCTTTCCAATTATAATTAAAATCAATAATCAGGTAACTGAATATTAATAATGAATAAGAATAGTAATAGATCCTATTAGAGGGAAAATCATACCTTAAATTGTTATGGAAAGCCACCAAAACACCCCCTTGGTTGGGATTTAATAGGGGAGGAGATAATAAAAGTTATATATCGTGAAATGGAGGATAATGGAAGAAAGGAGGGAGATTTATTCTTAATTATCCTAGGGGAAAATGAGAAATTTCAAATTTTTTAATGGGCTTCATGGTTTCACCACCCAGTTGACCAAACCATGCACAAACCATGTTCATTTACAATTCGAGTCACACACACCTTGCATTGTTAAGTAATATTATTTAATATATCATGATGTAAACATGAATCTATACTATATGATTCTAACACACCTTTCATGGGAACAACTCAATATTTAATATACCACGCTCAAACCATTAAAAATGTCTGAAATTAATTTCGAATACCTGGTCAAATTCCCCTATCATCCCACATGGTTTCCTAACCCCTGAACCTATAAAAACTAGAATTCTCGGTTGGGATAAATAGATATAAATAATTTTACTACACTAGGATTAACTTTTCCTAAACATCAACTTTGCATCATGAACTCTTGGGATGCTTTTGAATCCTCTGAACCACATTCTGATCCTCATTCCATTATTAAAAACAACACACTAAGGAATTCCAACCATCATAATTCCACTACAAAGAACTGATAAAAACATTACCCATTCATAAATTGAAAATTAAAAATCATTTTGAAAATTTCCTACTCATAAAACACAGAATCTTAAATAGGGTAAGAATGATCCGGGTCCATATATGGAATGTGAATGGAATTGCGAGCAAGTTTTTTTATTATAACTATTTAGAAGAAAACAAGGTTAATTCATCAACCATGGATTTCATTGAATAGTCTAGTATTTTTTGGGACCAACTATAGGTTAATCAATGATGAAATAGAGAAATACTCATCTTCTGATTGAGAGTGATAAAAGTTCCAATTTGTAACACCCCGACCCCTCTAGACTGGAGTTGGTGCATTACTTATGATGTTGTCATGGTTATATGGAATGAAAATCCCTAATTAATGATTTGTTTAGTATTCTTGAGGAAACTAGATACAGATATCTTACTCAAATTACATTGGAAATGTTTACAAAATACAATACATAACAAAAACTAAAAACAGCATCCCCAGGAACTCAATAAAAGATCTTCTCTTCATCACCTGTTGAAGGTAGACAATGAAAGGGGTGAGATCAAATGCTCATTAAGGATTAAAAATAGTGTAATCATGAGTAGAAAAATAAGGTAATCCCAATCAATCTAACATAATCAATATGGAATAGTGAATTAATGAATAACTAATTCCATTAATAAACCAAGAATGAAACCGCGTCCATATATTTTTTCATAGTGAAAACTTCATGGATAATAATAATAACTGATAATGAATAAATAGAATGATTACTAATTGGACATCATTTATCTGTCACATGAAACCATAATACCGTAATACGGTTTAGTTCTATGGGTAGAAACCCATCTGATTTTTGGAAACAAACTCGAAGGGTTTGTCACCAACTAATTTGTCTCATGAGACCTACCGATGCATCGAGGGAATATAGTGGGCCCCACACACAACTTCATGTCCAAATAATTATTTATACATTGATTCAATACAAGAGAAATATGCCTTTTCAATATCCGTATAGAGTAGAGTATACAGATTCATCAATATTTCTATAATTCAAATAACTTTCCATGTAAACACTGTATGTAAGATGGTATACAGTTTAGACAAAAAACATATCCATGAAATGATATTATGGATATTTAATATAAATATAATTTCAAATTATAAGTGATCTCAAATGGGCAGTAGGTATACCACATGAGGATTATTAGGTGCACAATACAAAGTTAGCCACAATGAAAAGGTAGTTGAGACAAAGTCCCTTACAACAATGTGATCGGCCGAATCATATGACCAGAACAAAATAAATATCAATTTAATAATTGATTAACATGAATATAAAGATAATAATGTTATTATATATCAAATGAGAGTACAAATATAACACATACAAGAAATAAGTGGCGAACAATGATAATCCCACAGAATTGAAAGTGAGATGAGAAACCCCTTACCTTATGCTCGAGTGTGTTCTTCATTTGTTTTAATGACCTGAATAATAAAATTTATCTTCATTAATTAATATTTCCAGAACCACCTATACATGTAATTTATTTATTATAATTTTATTAGGTTCATTCATTGCCCTTTCTATGGGCTCAATTGGTTCAATTTTCAGGTTTTGGAAGCATTTTCTTCCTTGGTTTTCATGGTTCGTTTACTTGTTTCCATGAATGGAAGTTCATTTGAAACATGGTTAAACATAAAGAATTGTTAATACATATTATTAAAGAAATTATGGAGATATAAATGATCTTATAATTATTTTGTGTTATATATCATGATGATTATGCATTAGTTAAAACATTAACGATGTTCGTTTAGATCGTTTTAGTGGTTCTTTGATAATAACAACCTCATTTTGTTTAATAAATTAGATCCAAGAGTACCCTAGAATTAAAGAACCATGGGTGATTCATAAAACATAAATTATAATCTGTTTCAACAATATAAATGCTTTTATGACCAGACTTGAAATAATTAATGCAGATTGAAATCGCATCGTCTACGATGTCGGTAATTCGACACATCACAGACAATGTTTTTAATTCCTTGAACAGGTGGGGGAAAAGAAAAATATCGATGATGAATTTTTCATAAACATGATAAAATCCATAATATACAATATTCTGGAGATTTATTATTCTGGGGTAAGAATAGATGAAGAAAGAATGAATAAATAATAGAAAATAAAAGAATAATTTTGAAATTGCTTACAAAAATTCGGCAGCCTAACGGCTACGCAACATGGTTTTAGAAAATATTAAAAAGAGAGGGGAAAAGGGTAACCTATCCAGAAATGAATCATAATATAGATTAGATCAAGAATAATAATAAAATAAGAAAATTATATGAAAACTTGAAAGATATACCACATAAAAGGGAACATGAAAAGATAAAGAAAGAAATTGAGAATTTTCTTACCTTGTAGAGTAACCCTTAGAATATGAAGGTTGGGACCTTGGGGGATTGAGGAAACCTTGGGAGAAATACTATGATGGTAAGGAGGCCAGAGATTCATTGAGGGAGAATTGGGAATGAATTCAATGAAGGGAAGAGTTGGTATTTAATCGAAATGTGAGGGATTATTTTAATAATTTCCAAGGGACACCTCATGGGTGGTATTTGCAAAACCATGGGCTTTCCCATGGTATTTTACCATGCTTAAATCCACTTTGGACACATCAAATCTTATTTAACTATACACAAGTCTACCAGTTTTATTACATCATTATTACATCATTAATGATGTCAATAACACACCAAAACTAAAAACTGTATTTTTTACTATTCATCGAAAAATCAAATGTTTCAGAAAAATTCCCAAAATTCACCCTAACCATTTATCGACGTGTAGATTTCATAAATGATGTCCATTTTTTGAAAATAATTTTCTAAATTTTTTTAATTTAATTTTTAAATAAAGTCGTATTTAATTCAAAAAATAACAATCTTAATGGTGCAATTAGTTTTATTTCTCATTGAAAAACTGATTAAGATCTAATTATCTTACTTCCTTAAGAAAATAAAATAATATTATTATTTACTATTCATAAGGGTCATATTACTATTCATAAGGGTATGTTACTATTCACCAAAAATCATGTTTGTTCTATCAGACTTCAAATGACTTACTGATCACAACTCTAGATGACCATTTTTCGAAATTCAAAAAATAGAAGTGGAAAATTTATATTTAATGGCTAGGTTTGGAATATTTCTTAAATAACCTAGTGTTTTTTCAAAGGAACGCAGTGATGAATAGAATTTATTTAACAGAAGCATACCATAAAATGTTTGCGATATTATATTATTCCCTCCTTCGGAAATTTTGACCTCGAAATGTTGTATATAAAGCCCACCATAAAGATGTGGGTGGTTCCTCTTCATGAAATCCTATGGTACTCATGTTGCTTCCCCCATATTCTGATTTCTCCAAAGAACCATTACTAGACCAATTTTTTGATTTCTCAATACCTGCTCCCTAGTGTCAAGAATCCTGATTGGCTTTTCACAATATGACAAATCAAGTTCCAGTTCTATTTCTTCATATGTGAGTACATGCAATGGGTCTGGCATGTACTTCTTTAACAATGATACGTGGAACACATTATGAACTCTGGAGAGATTTTGAGGATTGCTAAACGGTAAGCTACAACTCCGATTCTTCCCAAAATTTCAAATGGTCCAATGTACCTAGGGATCAGTTTCCCTTTCTTATCGAACCTTAAGATGCCCTTCTATAGAGATACATTCAGAAATACATGATCTCCCACTTCAAATTCCAAGTCCATTCTTCAGTTGTCAGCGTAACTCTTATTCCTAATTTGGGCTGCTTTAATATGAGCTTGTATTTTCTTCTCCTTTGTCATGGTCTCTTCAATAAGCTCTGGGCCTATAAGTTTCCTCTAACCAACTTCATCCCAACAAGTTGGAGATTGACATCTCTTTGCATATAATGCCTCATATGGAGCCATTTGAATACTATAATGGAAACTATTGTTTTATAAAAATTCCACTAGAGGCATGTCTTGATCCCACATACCTTGGAAGTCAAGAGATAATGACATCAGCATGTCTTCTACAGTTTCAATCGTCCTTTCAGACTTTTCATCAGTTTGGTGGTGATATGCAGTACTCATATGAAGCTCAGTATTCAAAGCCATCTAGAGAATTTTCCAAATATTTCACGTAAACCGAGGATCTCGATCAGGACAATTTATAGATGTGCACAATGAAGTCTCACAAATTCATTAATATAAAGTCTTGTCAGGCGCTCAAGTGGTGAATCCTCTATTATTATAAGGAAATGTGTTGTTTTAGTGAGACGATCAACAATTACCCATATCGTATCATTCCTTATAGGTTTCCTCAGTAGTCTAGTGAAAAAATCCATCATAATGTTATCCCACTTCCACATAGTAATAGGTAGAGGTTGCATCACTCATTTGGGATGTTTTCTCTCTGCCTTCACTTGTTGAAAAACTAGAAACCTTAAAACGTAGTCAATAATTTCCCACTTCATATTATCCCACCAAAAATATTCCTTTAGATCCCTATACATCTTGGTGCTACCCTGGTGTATAGAGAAATTTGAGATATGAGCATCATCTAATAGTTCCCTTTTTATCTCAGGTACAGATGGGATGCATTACTTCCTCCCAAATTTCAAAACTCCTTCTTCATACATGAAGTCAGCCAGTCCCCCATCCCTGACAGCATTAATTGTCTTTTGCAGATTCTCATCATTAGATTGAGAGCTTTTTGTCTTCTCTAATAAAGATGGTTTAGCAATCATTTGAAAGAGAAAAGATGTTTCCCCTTGCTTAACAATTCCCATATCCATATTTAGTAGCTCCAAAAATATAGTATCTCTCACAATCCTCATTTGAGTCAAAATTCTGTGATCCTTCTTACTTAATGCATCTTCCACCTTATTCGCCTTCCCTAGGTGGTAGTGTATTAAACAATCATAATTTTTGAGTAACTCGAGCCATCTTCTTTGCCTCATGTTGAGTTAATTTTGTGTGAAAATATACTTCAAAATCTTCTGGTCTGTATAAATCTCACATCTCTCTCCGTAGAGATAATGCCTCTATATATTCAGAGCAAAGATTACAACTACTAACTCAAGATCATGAGTTGGATAATTTTTCCCATGAGTCTTCAACTGTCTTTATGCATAAGAAATAACTTTTTCGTTTTTCATAAGGACGCAACCCAGTCCATCTATTGATGCATCACAGTATATTACAAATCCATCACTTCCAGATGGAAGTGTCAAAATTGGAGCATTAACCAATCTTCTTTTCAATTCATCGAAGCATTCTGTAAATTATTTTTTCTACACAAACTTAACTCTTTTATGTGTGATCTTGGTTAGCGGATTATCCAGTCGGGAAAAATTCTGAACGAAACATCAATAATAAGTTGCTAAGCCAATTAAGATGTGTACCCCAGTTATGTTTGTTGGCATGGGCCAGTCATGGATTGCCTTTTTATTTGAAGGATCAACTAGGATTCCATCCTTAGAGACAATATGACCTAGAAAAGAGACTGACTAAATCCAGAATTCACATTTTCTAAACTTCCCATATAATTGATTTCTTTTAATTGTTTTCAGAATAGTACGAAAATGATCCTCATGGTCTTCATATACTTTTGAGTATAACCAGATATCATCAATGAATGCCCCAAAAAAGATATCAAGTTATTCCTTGAAAACTCTATTCATTAAATCCATGAAAATAGAGGGTGCATTTACCAGTTTAAAAGGCATCACTGTAAACTCGTAATGCCCATACCTTGTTCGAAATGATGTCTTCTGAATATCTTCCATCCTCACACGCAGTTGATGATATCCAGATGGAATGTCAATCTTCGAAAAGTATTGAGCTCTATGAATTTGGTCAAATAAGTCATCAATCTAGGGCAGAGGATACTTATTCTTTATTGTAATAGCATTTATTTCCCGGTAATCAGTGAAAAGCCTCATGGATCCATCTTTCTTCTTGAAAAAGAGGATAGGGGCTCCCCATGGAGAAACACTAGGTAGAATAAATCATTTTTCACTCGAATCCTCTAGATGTTTCTTTAGCTCTATTAATTCCACAGTATTCATTATATAGGGAGTCTTCGATATAGGTCTTGCATCAGGAATTAAATCAATAGAGAACTCAACTTCCTGCTCTGGAGGATGTCTAGGTAAATCCTCTTGAAAAACATCAATGTACTCTTTCACTATGTGAACATCTTTAATTTGAATATTTCTTTCCTCTCCCATTGATATTGGTTTATCTTCCTCTCCAAGTATTGCATTCAATAGAGATACTGGGGGTGTTTCTAGATAAGAATCTGGTGGTGGAGTTTCTTCCCTAAAGACAAGGGATTCTACACCATTTTCCAAAATTGTAACTTCATTTTTCTTGCAATAAATCCTCGCATAATAATTTGACATCCAATACATATTGAGGATTATATCAAATTCAATCATGGGTATAATGATAAGGTTAGAAACCAAAGCACATTTTGGTGTTTGGAGGGGGACTAGTCGACATGCCTTTGTTGTAATGATACATCCCATAGGAGTTTTGACTGACAACTCTTTTCTTAAATGAAATTGGACATATCTAATTTTCTTGGAAAACTGAGAGGATATCAATGAATGCGATGAACCAGAATCAAATAAAGTGTTGGCTAAGTTTGAGGAAACAATTAAAGTGTTCTCCACCACGTCACTAGGAACTTCAACCTTCGTAGTTGTTATCGCATAGGCTCTCCCTTGATCTATTGAATTTTTCTGAGGCATGTTTACTTGGATCTTAGGACACTTATTTTTACGGTGTCCCATATCTCTGTAATTGTAGCATTTAATACCATTGAATTGTTTCTTCCCCTGGAATTCATCATATCGGTGGCCCTTTTCTCTGCAGTTATAGTAGACTCCCATGCCTTTCACGAATTTCCCAGGATGATTCTTTCCACAATTCTCGAATAATGGGAAACTATTCGTTCCCCTGCTCTTCATTGGTGCATCTCCTTTTTTTTTGTTATCCGAGTACCACTTTTTATATTGGTTTCCTTTATAAAAATTTGATCTAGAAAATTCCTTCTCTGTTTTGATGGCACTTGATACAATTTCTTCATATGATGGAAATGAATTAGAGGAAAGTTCCCATCAAGGACTTGGCCTAAGACCTTTAAAGAAATGATCAATCTTGTCTGCCGAGTCACGTACGTAATCCATGGCATACCTGGCAAGCCTTCTGAAGGCAGCCTCATACTCTGCAACACTGTCTTCTTCCCTTTATTTCAAGCCAAGGAATTTTCTCTTCATTTCAGTTCATTTCTCACGGGGGAAATATTTTTCGAATAATATTTCTTTAAAATTCCTCCATTCCATATCATATATATCTTCTTCCTCTGTGGTATTTTTAATCAGGGACCACCATTGATCAACGTCACCCTTGAGACAATATACTGCCAGTACTACCTTTTCATTTTCATTACATCTTGATGCCATGAATATCTTTTCAAGGGACTTGATCCATTACTCAGCAACCACTAGATTAGTAGTCCCATTAAAATATGGGGGCTTCTGCCGCATGAATATATCCAACACAGATTATGAATGGTTATTCGTTACAACATGAGTAAGTTTTCCCAATATGGTCATGATCTAATCTTCTCCAACGTTGAATGGGTTGACTTTCACGGTAGGGATATCCCTACCTTGCCCACAAGTATTGATTACCATTCTTACATTAGATTCCATTTCTAAATAATGGGATACAGTAGATTAGTTTATGAATCTCAAAGAGAAAAACACTCTACATAGATGGATACTCTATGCATAGCTAATCTTATAAACATGGTTCCTCTAAGGAAAAATTTACATTAACTCCATCATAATGGATTGTAAATAAAACATAAGTTATCATAAGAATATCCCTCGGGATTTTTGTAACCAAGAGTACAGCAAGGCCCCTTGTTGTACACCAGTTCCTGTTCGAGTCTAGCTCAAAGCGGTGTTTTCGGGTTTTACCCCTAGATACATACGTTCCAGAGCCGCCTCTACATGCTCGTATCCAGAATGGGACGTATTGTATAAAATATCCACATAATTTATTCTTTACCAAAATACTAGGACATTTTTAAATGTTTATCCTCAGATACTATCTTATGGATTTGTTCCCTACTATAAATTTCTTACTCAAGTTTCCAAGTTTTCTACTAAAATTCCTTTGATACCAACTGTAACAACCCAACCCCTCTAGGCTCAAGACGGTGCATTACATGTGATATTGGCCTGGTAAGAAAGAATAAAAATCCCGAAGGAATGATTAGTTTAGTAGTATTGAAGAAACTAGATATATAGATATTACTCAAATTACATTAGAAAAGTTTACAAAATACAATACATAACAAAAACTAAAAAGGGCATCACCAGGGACTCAATAAATGATCTTCTCTTCATCACCTGTTGAAGGTTGACAATGAAAGGGGTGATCTCAAACGCTCAGTAAGGGTTAAAAATAGTGGAATAATGAGTAAAAAGATAAATGAATCACAATGAATCTGACATAATCAATATGTCATAGTGAATAAATGAATAACTCATGCCATTAATAAACTAAGAATTAAACTACATCCATAGATTTTTTCATAGTGAAAACCTCATGAATAATAATAATAACTGATAATGAATAAAGAAAAATGATTATTAATTGGAAATCATGTATCTAGAACATGAACCCATAATACCATAAATACGGTTTAGTTCTATGGGTAGAAACTCGTCTGATTTTTGGAAACAAACTCGAAGGGTTTGTCGCCAACTGATTTGTCTCATGAGACCTACGAATAAATCGAAGGGTTATAGTGGGACCCACCATCCAATGAATTTCCAAAACATTATTTATAAATTTATTCAATACAAGTGAAATATTCCTTTTCAATATCCGTATAGAGTAGAGTATACATATTCATCAATATTTCCATAATTAAAATAACTTTCCAAGTAAACACCGTATGTAAGATGGTATACGGTTTAGAAAAAAAACATAACCATGACATGATATTATAGATATCTAATATAAATATAATTTCAAATGAAAAGTGATCTCAAATTAGTAGTAGGTACACCACATAAGGATTATTAGGTGCACAATACAAAGTTATTCATAACAAAAGGGTAGTTGAGACAAAGTCCCTTACAACAATGTGATCGGTCGAATCATATGACCAGAACTTAATAAATATCAAGTGAATCATTGAATAACATGAATATAAATATAATCATGTTATTATATATAAAATGTAAGTACACATATAACATATACAAAAAATAAGTGGTGAACAATGAAAATCCCACAAAATTGAAAGTGAGATGAGAAACCCCTTACCTTATGCTCGAGTGTATTCTTAATTTGTTTTAATGTCCTGAATAATCAAATTTAGCTTCATTAATTAAAATTTCTAGAACCTCCTATACATGTAATTTATTTAGTATAACCTATTTAGTTTCATTAATGGCCCTTTTCTAGGGGTAGAATTGCTTCAATTTTTATGTTTTGGAAGCATTTTCTTCCTTGTTTTTCATGGTTCGTTTACTTGTTTCCATGAATGGAAGTTCATTTGAAACATGGTTAGACATCCAGAATTGTTAATACATCATATTAACGAAATTATTGAGATATAAATGATCTTATAATTATTTTTGGTTTATATACCATGATGATGATTCATTAGTTAAAACATTAATGATCTTCGTTTAGATCGTTTTAGTGGTTCTTTGAAAATAACAACCTCATTTTGTTTTATAAATTAGAAAAATGAGTACCAAAGAATTAAAGAACCATGTGTGAGTCATAAAACATATATTATAACATGTTTCAACAATATAAATGGTTTCATTACCAGACCTGAAATAATTATTGCAGATTAAAATCACATCATTTACGATGTCGGTAATTCGACACATCACAGACTATGTTTTTAATTCCTTGAACAAGTGGGGGTAAAGAAGAACATTGATGATGAATTTCTCATTAATATGAGAAAATCCATAACATATAAGATTCTGGAGATTTAATTCCTCTTGGTTAAGATGAGATTATGATAGAATAAAAGAAGAACTCAAAATAAAAGAATAATTTTGAAATTGCTTACAAAAATTCGGCAGCCTAACGGTTACGCAACATGGTTTTAGAAAATATTAAAAAGAGATAAGATAAGAGTCACCTATCAAGAAATGAATCATAATATATATTAGATCAATAATAACAATGAAATAAGAACATGGTATGGAAACTTGAAATATATACCACATAAAAGAGAACTTGAAAGGAAAAAAAGAAAGAAACTGATAATTATCTTACTTGTAGAGTAACCCTTAGAACGTGATGGTTGGGACCTTGGGGGGATTTAGAAACCCTTGGGAGGAATAATATGAATGTAAGGAGGCCATAACATCGTTTAGGGAGAAATGGGAATGAATTCAATGAAGGGAAGAGTTGGTATTTATAGGAAAATTGATGGATTATTTTAATAGTTTCTAAGGGACACCTCATGGGTGGTATTTGTAAAACCATGGGCTTGCCCAAGGTATTTGCCCATGGTTAAAGACACTTGGGACAACACACATATTATTTAACTATACACAAGTCGACCATATTTATGACATAATTATTACATCACTAATGTTTTCATTAACACACCGAAACTAAAAACTGTAGTTTTTTACTATTCACTAAAAAATCAATTATTTTAGAAAAATTCCCAAAATTCACCCTAACCATTTATCGACGTGTCGAAATCAAAAATTAATTACATTTTTTGAAAATAATTTTCTAAATATTTTTAATTTTTCTTTTAAATAATTTCATAGTTAATTCGAAAAATAACAATCTTAAAGGTGCAATTAGTTTTATTTCCCATTGAAAAACTAATTAAGATCTCTTTATCTTATTTCCTTAAGAAAATAAAATATTATTATTATTTACTTTTCATAAGGGTAATATTACTATATATATTACTATTTATAAGGGTATGTTACTATTCACCAAAAATCATGTTTGTTCTATCAGACTCCAAATGACTTACTGATCACAACTCTAGAAGACTATTTTTCCGAAATTCAAAACATAGAAGTGGAAAATTTATATTTAATGTCTAGGTTTTGAATATCTCTTAAATAACCTAGTGTTGTTTCAAAGGAACACAGTGATGAATAGAATGTATTTAATAGAATCATACCATCAATGTTTTGGGGGGAATTATACAATTCATTAATGTTTCATTTACAAACACTGTTGATGTGATTTTTTCCCCAATTTATAAAACTTGAAATAAGGATTTATGAATGTTGAGGAGTGTGACAAGAAGATGGAGACGATTAGGATTTGGGAAAATATTATTGAGGTGTGAGAGGTCACTATGGAATGATTTTTGAATGGCCTCAACCATGACATTTGTGACTTAGTGTAAATGCACCACTACTTGTATATGGTGGATATACTTCATATGTCTTCAAAATTAGACAGAAAAGCGATGAAAAAAATGATGAATTACACATATTTGGGTAATGAATCTATAAAATCTTTTATGTTAAAAGATCACCAACCACAAGATCAGGAAGGTGAGCACAAAATGGAATCAAAATAGGTGTCCAAGACAAAACCATTGTTTTTGGAATGCAGAGTTAAAATAAAGGATTAAAATGTTTCAAAATCACATAATATAAAATATTTTAAATTTAAAAGATTTTTATATTTTGTCTCTCAATGTCCTAATATGAGAACTATTATTATTTTATATAATAGGTATATTGTTAGTGTTTTCTCATGTAGAGATGAAATGCCACACCATGAAAATGATTATATTTTGAAATAAATAGACCTGTATATGGATAAATTCTTATGGAAAGGTATTATTTGAGTTCTCAACCTAAAAGAGAACATGATCAAGTGAAAAAGGGGAACATTTTTATACTAGATTCCTCATAAACGATATTGAATATAGTGTGATTATTGAAGGAGATAGTTTCAAAAACACTGTAAGTGATTTCAAGGATGATAAATTGTGTTTAGTTATTACCAAATATCCTTGTGCTTATAAATTGAAATGTTTATGAAATAGTGGAGATATTAAAGTGAATAAGAAAGAAGTGGTTCCATTTGTTATTGAGAATTATCTAGATGTGGTGATATATAATGTTTTTCCCATGAAAGTGAGTCACTCCTTTTTGGGAATAACATTACACTATGATCGGAAGGTCATGCATAATGGATACACCAACCACAATTTTTTTAGTATAATGGGATGATGGTTGTTCATACTCACTTATCATGATTTTGAAGACTAAGTGAGTCTTGAGAGAGATAGTGAAAATAGAGAAAAAAAATGGACAAATGGGGAGAATTAAAAAAGTAGAAAGAGTTAGAGAGAGAAAAAATGAGTGATGAATTACATAAAAATGAATAAGGGAAAGAAAATAGTTCAAAATAATTGTGAAAAAATGAGTTTTGAGGGAAAATGGATACAATTTTCTTGGAAAAAATATAGAGAGATCTTTAGCAGGGGATGAAAATCTCATCATTCTATGTAATGGAAATTGATTTATCACTAACTCTCTTATCCCATAAATGTATTCAAGTATTATATCACTTTTCTAAAGATATGATGATGCCTTCAAAAAGGAAACACTCAATGTATTTTCCCCATTTATGGGTATTCAATGCCATATTAACTTCCTCCAAAGATAATCACTTCCTAATTAGTCATCCAATCATGCAAGAAACTGTTTGAAATAGGTTACATTTGATCCAAGTGGTTTTATTTATATATACAAACTAAAAGGAATATTTTATGACAAAATAAATTCAAAACCGATTTCTCAAGAGATGCCCCTTTTCTTGTTTTAGAAAATATCAATGTTAGAGACTATAAAATTGATATACCATACTTGTACAAAAATGTGTGTGCTGCCTTTAATGTTTTTGGTCTCTATACCTTTGAAAATGTAGATTCAATGATGAATAATTTCGAGGGGAGAGTGAATGATCAAGATAATAACAAATCTATACATCAAGGAGTTATAGGTAGTCATGACATAGATGAAAAAATGTTCATATTTACACCGGACCCATTATGAGGAATAAGAAGACATATGATAAGACAATGTTAAAATATAATTAATGTAAATACCCTAAAACTAATAACCCATTATTAGTGGTTAATTTATTACATCGTCATAAGATACAAGTTACATCATCCTAAAGGACCAAGCAGTATAGTAGTCTTGGAAAACTAGATAGTTACTTAAATATCACATTATAATTGAAAACATAAATTATGTCATTGGAAATATAAATATTATGCATTATTGAACTCATTTAAAGATTATTTCATCCTATCATAGTTAATGGAAAAAAAATAAAGGGTGGGATAATATTCTAATTAAGGGTTACATACAGTAGAATTTATCATAGATTTAATAAGGAACAATAAATATTCTATGGATAATAACTGAAAAACATGTCATTTAATAAATAAATTGAGCACGATGAATAATATGGTAGGACAAAATGATGATCAAATAATCCCATATTAAAAATAACATGATAATGAAGCTACTCAATGGTTATAATATCAAATTAAATCATCACATGGACATCGATAATTTATTTCCTAATGATTCTATTCATAATTCTAGACATATGAAGCTTACTATTGAGGCCTTGTGTGTAGACCATTTAAACTATGGATAGGTATACACCCAAATCCCATTTAGTAAATCTAGCTAGTTCCTTTGTCTCATAGGGTCGATTGGTGAATCAAGGGGCTATATAATTTTGGACCCCACCGAACACTTAATAAGGTTTATGCACTCATCATATGAATAAATAATACAACTTAATTAGCATGACTTTTTAAAAAACTATCTAAATATGAAGAACATATATAAAGAATGTCAATACATTCCTATTTAAAACTGATCATAAATCATACAGAGAATGAATAAGGATGATATCATTACAATATAATCCCAATGGAGAATCAACTGGTTATTGTTGATGATTTATATTAATATAATAAAAAATTTATTAAAAACATTCTTGAGGAAGGTACCCTTTTCATTTTAAAATACAATTTTAAAAACAAAAAATTTATAGAATATTAGGAAAATAATTTTCATTGAAATGAATCATGGAAAATTTTAATTTAATATCTAAATAATTTAATGTTCATGATTAAGGGAAAATTTATATTCATGATGAGTATTTTAAAACAATGTTTCATTTTACATTTTCGGTATGAATTCAAAAACTACCTTAATTAGAAAATGACAAGAATATTATTTTTAAACCATTTTTTAAAAAGTAAAAACAGGATAAAAATTTCTGTAATAAATCACTATATAATTTTAAAAATATTCTTGAAAAACATTTACAGATATTATTTATATGAAATAAAAATTTCTCGATTGAGTATAAAAACAACTCGGTTTTCTTTAAAAACGTGATTTTGGTTTCTTGAGTACATAAAGAGTAGAAAATTAAATGAAAACTATAATTTAAATTAATAGAAATGGGTGAAGAAAATATTTTGGGTTTAATATATAAATATAAAATAATTCCCCCATTGGAGACATAAACATAAATAATTCTGAATAATGATGAGATTGTGAAATAAACAATTTCTACATTGGTAAATTTTGAATCCTAAACCCCATGAAAGAAATAAATTAAAATTAAACCTTAGATAACATGAAAGAAGAAAATTCATACTATAAAATATCAAAGGATCAGTAGATGCATCACATAAAAATAATTAGGCATATGATACCAAATTTGTCTCAAGTGAGTGGATATTGAGACAAAATCCCTAATACTAATCATATCGTTGAAGTTAAAACTAATCAATGAATTGATTATTTTTACCATATATAAATCTACATGAAATGGTTATAAATAAAACCAAAAATAATTTAATTTAATTATATAGATAAATATATAATATCAAAGACAATAAAGAAGTAATATAACCCCATGAAAATAAATTGAGTTATGAAACCCCTAACCTATGGTCTGACTTGCCACACATATTATTTATCTTCCTAAATATTAAAATTATAATAATTATTTACTTACATAAGAAATATTTTCATTTTTATTATTCCTTTTATTTTAATTAATACCATCTAATATTTAATTACATAGTAAATTAAGATCATGTCAAATGTTTCGACAATATTCACTTCATCTATACAAAATTACTTCGATTATTTGACTTTGTATTAGTTGTTATTTTCCCATAATATCATGAATAATAATAATTAAATAATTATTTTTTTTATAAATCAATCATATTTTTTAATCAAACCATGAAATATGGTTATGAAAAACGATCTATGTTTTAATCATTATAGGGTTAGTCATTTGAACTCATGAGTAACGTTTCCATTTTTCAACAATATTAATGCAAAGAACATTATTATTGTTTTATATTTCAATAATGATAATTATAATATAAATATAATTTTATAAAATTATATCTATAATTATTGGGATGAGTTTTTAAATAACTAATCACATCACTTCATGGAGGTTGTAATCCATACGTACACATGAACAACGTTATCATTTTTAAATGAATGGAAGTATAAGAAATTATATGATATATTATCTTTCTAGAATGATCAATATTTAATTGATATCATATATATATATATATATATTAATTCCATCATTAAAAAATTCCATGGTCGATGGTGATAGAAAAATAATTAAATTTGTTCAAGAGGCGGTAATTATCTATACACACGAACAACGATTTTATTTTCCAATTAATGGAATGTGAGATGGATATAGGTTATGAAATTAACATAAAAGTATATCAGTATATGATATATTTTGATTTTATTATATCATCACGGTTGAATAATATATTTTGGATGTGGAAGGATAAATGAAGCAAAAAATCTCGTTTAAGAAGGATACATCTTCTTTAGACAACAACTTTAGGTTTATACGAATAGCCTTTCAAGGAGGGTTTTATAATTAGAAAGAGTCCTCTATATGTGATAAGGGATTTAATTAAGGGATTTTGGCTGGTATTTTCTGAATAGAATGTCTTTTGACGCTCAAATAAAAGAGGAGTGGAGGTTCCCTTTTATAAGTGTGGAGAGGTGACTTTTAGAAAATCATAAATAATTAAATTAATATATATTAATTTTCCATGGGAAAAGGCTCCAAAATGACATAATTAAAATATAATATCTGTATGAGTCAAATTAATAACATTATATAAAAACCAAACAATTTTACATTTGATTCTTACCCTTATCACTTTGTTTTAACTTGCATTAACCTTTTTTGACAATTACAGTAATAATAATGCTTTAAATTTTCAGGGTCCTAGATAGTTACTATTAAAAGAAATTTAGTGGATAAATTGACCATCGGTAATATATTAAAATATATCTCAGTAAATTAGTGAAATATATTATTTTTTGGAATTTTAAATCATTTTAAAAATATATTATTTATTATAAAATATCAATAATAAAAATTTTGGAACTATTCATTTAATTTGACTTTGAAAACAACATGAAAACATGGAAATCAAAATATAATCCTATCACACATCAATAAAAGGATATATTTTTTTAAAAGAAAATCTTGTAACACAATATTTATTTCAATTTATATTAGTTTTGATATTTCTAAAATAATTAATTTACCTTTTCTATTAATTGAATAAATATTGTGTTAGCATTGCATAAGAATTTAATGTAATTATTTAATTTCTAAAAATTAGAAATAAATTAACATAATAAAAAATAATTTATCATTAAAAAAATTATTTAAAATTGAACATAATTTATTTTTATACCTATTATAAAATATTATTGTTATTAAAAGCAAGAAAGTGACATTTTTGTCTTTATCTATTACTTAAATATTATAAAGGTCCAAATGAAAAAAATACAACACCATGTTTCCATATATTTGAGACATAGATGGACATGTAAAATTACACTCATCAAATAGGATAAAGAAATGTTTAAGGTACAATTTTTTTCTTATCATATTATTTTGAAATTTAATTAACAAATTTACCCTTTTACTGTGGGGATAATATTTTACAATTATTCTTATTCGATGTGACCAAAAATTACATTGAAGTAATCAGAAATAATTAATTTAGATTATTAAAAAAATTAATCCATTTTATCCAATTAAATCTCTACAATTGGTAGAAATTAATTTTATAATTATCCTACAAAGTGTGATGAAAAAACAATTGTCCTGAAAAAATTCATTTTGAGGCAAAAAGTATTTTTACACAAAGATAAAGTATAATATTGATTAATATGTAATTAATTTAATTATTTATAAATCATCGAGTACTATATTAATTTATGATATACTTTTAAGTATTATTGGTCTTTTTCAATGAAAATAAATGATAGTATTTGAAAAATCGGAGTTTTTTTACTATTCTCTATGAAATCAAATATTTTTGAAAAATACCCAAATTTCACCATATGTTATCTTAGATATATTTATTTCAAAAGAGATATTATTTTAATAAAATAAAATTTATAAAATTCATTATAAAGAAAAACTATTTTTAATGAATAACACGAGTTTACTAAAAATTGAGTGATTATTTTATATGAATTTTAAAATATATTTATATTGAGTATGAAGTTTCTATATATATTTCATAAAATAGGTATTCCTAATTATACTCACTAATTCAATGGATAGGTCATTATTCTCATATTTAAATAATATATTCCATGGGTTGTTTAACCTAGGTGTTACATGTCATATACGCTATTGAACATAATATATTTATTTTAAAATTGTAGGTGATTAAATTCTCCCCATATTTAATAAATTGAGTCCTTTCACATTTAAATAAATATTAGAAATCAAGGGTTTCAAATTTGAACATTACTTTTTTGTAAAATCCACATTGGGAAATGGTTAATAAAACATTCCCTTAAAAAGAGTAAAATAGAAATATGAAGGTTATCTAGTATATCACAAAACAATTTTTCAAAATAGGAGAACATTAATGGGATGTAAAAATAAGGACATTGAGAATAAAACTAACACCCATGAACTAATATAGAGTGATGGACAACATAGTCAGGATAAATTTAGTGATCACATAGACATAAATCTGTGATGATCTAATAGATATTTGATTCATAAAAAATGAAGGAAAATGTTTAAAATTTGTATTTTAGGATTATTTTCATAAATTTAAGGAATTATTTAACTATCAAGATAGATAATTCAAGAAAATTTACTTACTGGATATATTTTTATTTTATAATAACAATTCCATCATTTATTTGTGCTTTAATCAATTTATAATTCATTTATTACTCCATGAAATTAATATCCAAGATTATTTTCTCATGCCTAAAGCACTAAAATTATTTTTTAATGGGTCATAAGATCCATAATAGAGTGAAATTTTTTCCTTCTATCTCAAAATATTTACCAAGACCAAAATTGTTATCCTAATTTACCAAATATAGTATATTAATCTCTAAAACCTGAACAATAAATTCCAAATTTCAGCTGAATCCATTCCAGAAGTATTTATCCTTAAAACACTTCCTAAATACTCCTGAAGAAAATAAAAATTTAGAAAATTCGAAATAAAATCACTAAATTTATAAAATAAGCATAACATTAATACTAAAAACATTATAATATAATTCATAATGTCTCATACTGAATATTTGAATACTTTGATCACTAAAAAACATGAATGAAAATATAACTGCATCCAAAATTAATTATATCCTTATTCCATAAATAAAATCACATATGATCAAATATATTCCATAGATCTAAATATGTTGTAAACTCCATCATAAATTACACAGTCACCAAGTCACTAGTCATTTTCAAGGTCAAAAATACTATTTTATTTACTTCATCAATCTCAATCATATCTCTACCCCAGCTAAACATTAATACTTTAACATCAAACTCAAATTCTGTTTTATCTTTCCCACAATAATTTTGTTTCCAAAAAATATCACCATACCTTCAAATAAATTTTCTAGGTCATCAATATTGTTCATCAGATTCTTTAAAATCTTAAAATAATACTACTATAGTTATCTTCCTCTATATTCCTTATAGCCATGCCATAGCATACATAAGATCCTACTCTTCATCATACATTCTCTCACCAACAACATCTATATAATTCCACATCTCTACTTTAGTAGCTTCTCTTTCTGAACTGTCATTGTATTACTCATTAACAATAGACCTACATAGTGAAAATGATATAGAATTTACCTCCTCATGTTTTGGATGCTCATGTATACCTACAGGATCATGAGCTTGTGCCTACACCATCAACAATGTCTCATGCTGCAGCTTCTCCTTTTGTGACTCTAGTTCTTCCTTCTTCTCTCATAATTTTACTTTGAATGAGAAATGTTGTATCTAATTTAGTGAAATGTGGTTTATCTTAATAAGATCTATGAGTTCTTTTAGAATATATTTAACTTAAACTCTCTAAAATTACATCAAAACTTCTCATTAAAATATTCTCTTAGACAAGTTAAGTTCTATATTCCTTAGTTGCGAATAATTTTACAATGTTGTGTGTCACTTATTCTGTGTGATGCCAACCTTAGATTTAATATCTACAATTATGAAATTTTTACACTACTTTATTTCAATTTTGCGTGATGAAATTGTTATAACTTCTTCAGCCTTTCAGAGCATCTACTTCATCAGTTTCAACCATACTTAGAAAATTCTTGTTTATATTTATGTGGTTCATATTATAATGTTCATGATTTCCTTGTGTTATTTCCATATAATTTTGTTTTGGTTTT
The DNA here is from genome assembly GCA_963277665.1 of Viscum album. Classification (NCBI taxonomy): domain Eukaryota; kingdom Viridiplantae; phylum Streptophyta; class Magnoliopsida; order Santalales; family Viscaceae; genus Viscum; species Viscum album. Next base: position 1,629,199,629 of record OY728141.1, read on the forward strand.
CATTCCTATATGATTTTTTTGTGCTCAATCCTTTATGTTATTCTCCAAAATAACTTATGTTTTGCTGATGGATATCTCCTATGATTTTCTCCTTACTGAGTATTTGAGCCCGGTACCTTCTTATGTTTATCCATTTTTTGAGGATTTTATACATGGTGATGGGTCTAAATGGAAACCATATTTTGAGAATTTCATGGAGGAAATGTACTATATAATGGGAAATAAAATGGATATGTAGTTAATCACCAAATAAACCAAACCTTTTTGTACTAAGAGTGTTCTTTAATCACGAGTTTTTATGAATCATCATGTAAAATGATATAAAATATATGGTTTGTCATAGTTGGTATCATAGTATATGTGTAATTTATACATTTATAGAAAAATATTTGGATTTTTGGGAAAAAATAAATCTATCATTCAAGAGGCAGTACAAAGGGACATCTAAGCTATAGGACCACCCGTTTGGGAAAGATAATTTGATGAGGAAGCATATATAAAGTCACACCAATGAGATTGAAAAAGATACAATTAATTTGATGAATGATCTATAGTGTGCTAGGTGTATGATGGTGTTGTTCATAAGTTAATAAAATCAATATTTCCCAAGGCATTTTAAATGGACGTCCACAGAGTTCTCAGTTACAATCTACTAAATATCTCCTATTCATGCAATGATAAAAGAAGTGGCAGTTGCAACCACCATAGTTGTCAACAACCACATGTAGTAATGGAATGAAAACCACCACATCCCATGAGAAATGTTTGATCGATAGTATCAACCAATGAATAAAATTTTTATTCTTAACTAGTCTATGTTAGTCTAATAGAATCTCAGTGATGAATATATTGGAAGGTACATCAGTCATATCTATTGCATACTCCAGATAGAGTCCATGTAAAAGGATTAAGGGAAACTATCTATCTTTTTGAGTCAAGGTGGATTACAATGTAGTAGTAAGTGGACAAAAATCTATAATCTCACCCCATAGTGTCTTCCAATCAATAAAATATTCTAGGAAAGGATGATTTCGATGGAGCATGTGGGTCGTTGAATAACATAGGACACACGAGCTATATTGTTAGTCTCTAACAACATGAGAATGAAAGATCCCCAAAGTCCCCTGATGGTGTTCACAGTTGTAGTGGTGTCCTTTAAAAATTTCTCCCTCAAAATTCTCCTTTCATACCCTAAAATGGATGAGGGTACTTCTATTTCATTACCTCATCTGGTTCCCATGTTCCTCAAAATTTTAGTTCCACTATAAAACTTTAACCAGATGAGTTGTCTTGGTTTGTAGAATTTCTTCACTAAGATCTAAGATATTTATTGGCTACTCCTCATAGGAAATTTCATTCTCCAATAGTTCCACCTCTAGATTCTGTACATCTTAGGGGTCTAGTATGTACTTCCCAAAGAGTTATATGAGGAACATATCATGTACCAACGATAGGATAGGTGAGAGTTTCAATCGATAGATCACCTCTCCGATGTGATCAAGGATCTAAATGGGGATAATGTTTCTAGGACTAATTTTTCCTTTCTTCCCAATCCTCATGAATTTATTCCATTATGATATAAAAAACACTTTATCTTTGATCATAAACTCTAGATCATATAGATGACTGTCTGTATATCTATTCTTTCATCATTGTGATGTTTTCATATAATACTGAATGGTTTGAACATTTACTTCAATTTCATTGATAAGATCATTTTCAATCATCTTCCACTCTATAACATCATCATATCATGTTGGTGTCAAAATCCTATTCCCATAAAAAACCATAAAAGATGAAATTTGAATGATATAATTGTTATATGAGAACTTCACTAAGTGAAGGTGTTTATATCAACACCCTTGAAAAAAAATTGAACATGATCTCATCATCTCATATATAGTTTTAGTGGATCATTTAGAAAAAACTATATATTATTGGGTGATAATTATTGTTGATGATAAACTTCCAATCCAATGACTGCTGAAGGGTTATCCAAAACCTCTATGTAAACATTAAATCTCTATTAAATACAAAATAAAGTGGAACTCACATAATTTTCACTAATTACCTTATATATATCTAGGAGAGTTTGTTGAGAGAGAAATATTTCTTGATATTAATGAAATTTGATGACTTATTCAAGTGAAAAATGACCATTAAGATGAAGTCATTTCATTTAGTTGTCATAAATATTCCTATGAGGAAATACATGGTTTTGTTTCCCTATTTTCATCTTTATTTGGGAAATGGTTGAATCATACCCTTAGATGTTTTTTATACTTACTTGACTTGTAGGTATACCAAGAATCAAGATAAAAACTCCACAATCTCCCTCTTCATGTTATCCTACTAGATATTTTTCTAGCAATCTCTATACATCTTAGTATTTCCTATTGTAGTTGACATTGAGATCTATGTGCATCATCAATAAGTTTACTCTTCAATTCAGGTCCGTATGGGAGACATATCCCAATTTCAAACCGTATAACACAAAATTCACTAAAGTTAAACTCCAGAATATTCGCTACCTTATTTTATGGAATCTAATCATCCTTAAAATCCCCCTCTATCTACTAAGAAATAGATGGTTTAGTAGTTATTAGTGAAAGGTACAATGAATATCATTTTATTATTCTCATATCATTCCTTTGGATATAAAATAATATTTTATCCCTTTCATTCATCATTATAGATTGAGTTGAAGGACCAATTCTACTCATAGAAGCTACCACTTTTTTTCTTTCCAAGGATGGTACTGTGTTGAACAATCATAGTCCTTTATTAGCTCTAACCACCTTCATTTATGAATATTAAGACTCTTTTTGTGAATGTATACTTCATGATTTTATGATCCATATCTGTGTCACTATTTTCCCTATAGTGGTAATGAAAAAAAAACTCATCAATTAATATATCACTATATCCAATTATATACGAGGTGTTAGATAGTTCTTATAATGGTTATTTAATTAGTTGGAGGCATATTCTATCACCTTTTCATTTTATATGAGTACACAACCTAAGACCATTTTCAACGCATGACATTAGATCATAAAACCTTCCACACTGGTGGGTAATCTGAGTATAGATATAGGGATTAGCCTCTTCTCAAACTCTATAAATCTATCTTTATATTAATAGGGTAACATGAAATTGACTCATTTCTAGGTTATCTTGATTTGTTCTATTGAAAATTGTGATAATATTCCAAAAATTCAAGGATTTTTCCCATCCAAGTAAATATAATTTTTTTATTATTGATGTTATCCTTTTCCATCCTTCAATTTCCTAAATTGTTTAGGGATCTATAGATATCTCTTTAATGGTGATAACATGTCCCAATAACCATACCTTCTCTAACCAAAACTCACATTTGTTGTACTTCCAAAATAACTTTTACTTACACAAAATCAATAGAACAAAATTCAAATGTACTTCATGTTACTTATTTATTTTGGGGTAGATAAGAATATAATCTGTAAATACTAACTTAAAGTTTTTGGGTAAATCCTTAAACACTATATTTATTAAGTCCATAATGTTTTTTGAAGCATTAGAGAGTCCAAATGACATCATTATGACCATGTAGTTCTCATACCTTGTATGAAATGAAGTCTTTAGGATATCATCATTCTTTACATTTACTTGATAATATCCTAACTAATGATCCACCCAAGATAGATACTAGGATCCAAATAGATAATCAAAAAATTCACCAATCCATGTCATAGAATACTTTTTATTTATTATGATGTTATTGGGTTAATGATTATCTATGAATAGGTACATTGACCCATCCTTCTTCCTGATGAAGATGACTGGTGCACCCCATGATGAAGCACATGGGTGTATAAAACCTTTTCCAAATTATCCTATAATTGTTTCTATATTTTATCAATTTAATCTATGACCATTCTATATAGACCCTTGTATATTGTAAAATATTAAGACATATGGTCAATTTATAACTCAACATCACAGTTAGGAGGAAGACAATGAAATGTTTCAAGAAACACATTAGTGAATTCCCATACAATGGGAATGTAATTAAGCACTATATTTTTTTTAGACATAGTAATATCATCTAGATACACATAATCATAAGGAAATAATATCTAACTTGATATGTTTATACCAAATAATATTCCTTATCCTCCTTGTACGTGTTTATAATTTAAGGGTGATTTGTGATATAGTGGGTGATTTCCATCTCTCAAAATTTTATATTGGATCTATATAAGGAAATTCAATATATAACCATAATTGAATCAAATTCCTCTAAGGATATTATCAAAAGGTACTATGGGATTTTAATCCCACAAATATGGATATAGGATTTGTTATATTCTTGGTATACAAAAATTGACTCATTTTTCGTCCTCACTAATAACTCAACTTCAATGATTTGAGGTGCTGTTTCAATAGTTCTACTAAATTTACATGATATTAAAGAATGTTTAGAACCATGTAAAAAATTATTCCTTTCACTATTTAATTAGGATTTTATTCATTTACTTCATCCGACATAGGATTAGGGGTGAAAATTATCAAACAATTAAACATATAAAAGGGAAACCATGAAGATTAATGTTGTAACTCATAAATGGCATATATTCCTTAACCTATGAAATTATAGGTTTAAATATATGTTTTCCCATGATCTTATTCCTAATATAAAAATTAATAGAAATTTTATTCCCTTAATAATACTTCATAAAGATTGTGTGAATTTACCGGCATATCCCATAGGAGTGTCAAACCAGGTGTGCACCAAGGTTTATTGTCATGCATCTGAAGATGATTGAGTCCTGCTCAATGTAAACTATTCAAGGTTTTTACCCCTAGGTACATTTTTGTTAGATCCAAAACCACATGACTTATCCATACATGGATGTATTTTTTGGAAACCACTTACTCTATGATGAAAGAAATTTAAGGACATTTTCCTATATTTAGTCTTATCCCAAACTATTTTACTATAGTTTTTTAAAACTAATACCAAAAATTACTTTACTTTTTTATGATGCCAAATATGAAAAAAATATCTTTAATACACCTTAATTCATCATTTACCACATACAGTTACACATTATACAAAACCAAAAGATCATGGAGTCTAGTGTCTTTTGGAAATTAGGTACATAGATTAAAAACATTAAATAGAAATACATCGACATTATTAAGAACATCATTAACTTGCTCCTAAAATTCCATTACTTGGGAATGTACATAATAAAGGGGTGTTCTATAGATTTGTGTACGAAAATAAACAAATAAATAAATAAGCTAAAGCAGTACATATTATCCAAGAAGGATATTAGGGAAACTGGAGTGGGGTGCGAATCATAATCTTAAAAATAAAGCAGGATATAATATGTTAATATGAATTACAACATTGGATTTTGGAAACAATGTAAAACATGTAATCATAGACATATTTCAAGGATAAATACCAAGACAATATATCATAGTGTGCGTTGGAGGTATATATAATTCTAGGCCCACCTGTCAATTCAAATCATGTACATTCATAAATGTTGCACATAGATTATAAAACATAAGGATTTATTTCATCACATTTAATACCATGATTATAAAGTGTGGGATACATATATTTATTTTATAAAAATTAAATAATATGTACATATAGTAGAATAACCTTGAGTGGAAATGAGGATGGGTATTCACTACATAATTGTTTGGCATGAAAAATCATAGGATAATTTTGGCAGCATAACGATGGTACATAAAGATTCACAGAATGTCTTAATGAAATTGAAAGGCTTATATCATCACTTAGACATGATATTTATAATAATATTTATATGAAATATCATCACAATACATGAAAAATTGGAAAATAAATTCCATAATACAGATAATGCACTTGAATAAAGTGTAGAAAGAGACAATCCCTTACCTCAAGAGGAAATTTCTAAAAGCATGAGAGGTGATTATTAATATATTGGGGGATACTATAGAGGGAACTAGAGAGGTAATGGAAATGTAATTTCATGCTACATGGGTTTTTATTGAAGGGGAATGGGTGGTTTGGGGGTTTTATATAGAAAAATAGAGGAGAGATATTTATTATCTTCTAACATAAGGTTTTGAACTCTATATGATAAAGTAATCAAAAAAACAAACCTTCCCATGGTAACTATCAATGGTTTCTTCCAAATAGGATTTGAATTCATTATTTTATAAGTACAAGAACCTAACTCAATGAAATGATACCAGAGGTGATGTGGATGTGATTCGTGTATATATTGAATTGATTTTAGAACCTTAAAATAAAATATATATTTTGGAGAATTCATTAAGGGTTTATAAAATTAATCAAATATCCTAAAAACCACAATATATTAAAGGGGGGTTATTTTGGACATGGATATCATTTATAGTATTTATTACATCACTTTTAGGATTTTATGATGTCATAATACATATTATATATTTATATTGTATTTAATTGTTATCCAATAATTCAATTATCTTTGAAAATTATGAAAAAATAACCATTTTGATATTTTCATCATTATGAATTAAAAAATAATATTTATTTTATCTAGATAAATTACTAAAATTTATAATTTACAATTTTAAATCAAAATCTTCATTTACTAAAAAATACTGGTTTTATTAACAATAAGATTTTTCTGACCCTTATTAAAATTACATTTGACTTCATAAAATTATATTATAATTTATATTTAATAAATTTTAATTAATAGTATTATCTTATTAAAAAATTATTTATTTTAAAAATTCATGAATTCATTAAAAGGATTGTCTTGATTTAAACATTATATTTCTCAAAAGTACAATTTGATGGTTTTAATATTAAAATATATTTTTTATCAAACTTCTTATCTCCTGATTAAAAAATTATATTAAAAATGGATAAATATAATAATTTTTTATTAAAAAGATAAATATACATATTCATACTGTTAGAGTCTAGATATATAGCACTTTAATACCCCCAATGAATTCCTTAAGGGTAAGTTGCATGATGGGGATATTTTCATAGGTTGGTTCAACAAACATGGTATGATATATGATCTTGATGAGATTGAACTTATCTCATAAATGGTATCAATCAAGATTTAGTTGTTGAATATAAGCTTGGGCTTTGTTGTGTGAAATGTCTCTTATAAATATTTTGATAAATGAGCTTCATAGGATATGATCCTACTAGTCAAGGTAATCACTCCTTTTTTCGGTGCTAATTGGACTTTATCATAAACATTTATATATTCTATATAAACATTAATTTTTCAATGACTATTGTTATTAGTTAAGATACTTAATGGTATTTTAATTCTAAAATTATATGACATTAGAAAATAACCAATGTATTGTGGGTGTTTTCTATAAATACCTTACTTTGTAATGAAATTATTCATTAAAAAGGTATTTCATTTATTAAAGATTATGTCGTGATTGAGATTTTCTGTGAGAAATAAAAAATATTTTTGGTACTAGAGTTAGGAACACGAAATGGGACGGTGTGAGTTTCATTGACTAGTGCTTTAAGTCATGGAATAATCCCTATATATTGATAAAAAATTAAACCTCATCTAAATATGTATATATGAAATTTAAAAGACCATCAAGAGGCATTTTTGGAAGATTAAATCGGGTGTAAAGGTGCATGATGGGAGTGGTCGGGATAAAAAGCATCACACGGCTGCAAGGTATGAAAATGGTTGGGTTTTTTGATAGGTCTCATATGGGCGGATCATGGTGGCTGGTGGGGCCAAATTAACTGTGTAACCCACAATAAACATCATTCTAGGGATTTTCACGACATCCTGATGGGTTGCATCATCGTGGTTAGTTGTGATGGCTGTTACACTTGTGTGGGTAGAAGAAAAGGGAGGGTATTTAATTCCTTGGTGGGTAACCTAGAAACATTTCACGCAGTTGGGATTTTGTAGAAAATCTACAATTCCTCGTACCTTGTTGGATAAAATCACATAACTTGAATAATTGTGGGACACTATATTTATAGATAGATCAAAAAGACACATCATAAGAGAAATCAGATGTTGGACACTAATTACAGGACACTAGGTTAAAGATCAACCTTATTGGATCCAAAAAAGATGTTAAAGGATTTATAGATTCAGAATATGAAATTAATAGGAACACCAAGAATCTAGTAATTTATTTTGTTTCCATTTCATATTAAGGACCAATCACTTTAAAATACAACATGTATTCTATTGTGGATTTATAGTTTGATTAATGTTGTGAAATAAATTTTATGGATTAATGGATTATTGAGAAAACTAAGTTTTTATAATTATGAAATAATTGTTTATTATAACATTAAAAGTTTTCATTAGTAACATAAAGATCATGTTTTTTATGTTAAGTCAAAACATATCAATATTAGGCTTTATTTATTTGAGATAGAACTGAGACCAAACTAGTTTCAGTAAATCAAATTGGGCAAATGATTGTCTAGGGTAAAATTTAGGAATTTTCTAGAAGTTATGCGTATAATATAGGAGTTTTTAATACCACATTGAGAATAATGGTAATAAATTTACCCAATTAATGTGCATGTCATTGTGGATTTCATGATAAAGTGTCTTGTAAATTTCTTGGCTTAGTTATGTTAGGTCTTGATACCAATGTCACATTTTTAGAGTCCATAGTCTAAAATATTTATACATATCCACATCCCTTCCTCCTTATCTCTCTTTATCCCATACATCCACCACCAACTACCTGTAATCCTAAAAGTTTTCCCCCACATCACCTTACAGTTATGTGACCCTAGCATCACACCTCCATGCATGCATGACCAAAGTGTGACACCTCCATACGAATGTCCCCTTCTTCTATGTGGTAACCTCCTCCTATCACATGCCTCCCCATTTCATGCTCCACATAACCCTCCCTTTCCATTGTCAAGATCATGCATTGAAATCAAATATCTTCAAATCAGACATTTTCTCTATGATTTCAGCATCCCTATCTGTGATACCCATCATAACCAGACTATTACTCTTATTGTATTTCTCCACTCTTCCTATTAACCTTGTGGTATTTTTATACCCTCTACTAACATCCCTCTTTGTTATATCCAATTTTAATCCTATATTTGTACTTCCATAGTTGACCACTACCTCCATGCACATTATATATGAGCATCTTCATGCCACCAATATTCTTTTCTATTTTAAGATAATTTATATGTTTCATGCCAATATGGATATCAATTCTATATTTTTCAACCCTCCACCATCAATAGATTTTTGGAAACAAATTGAATATTTTCTGTAGAAATTTTTTCCCCTCATTTGTTAATTCTATTGAAAGGAAGATCAAATAAAATAATACAGCTGCATACACTATACATAAACTTTGTGACTCATTGACTCCAATATACCCAAAAACAAACTATTTTTCTCAAGTGTTTCATGTTATTCAAAAAATATCTTCCATATTTGGACAAAAATAATCCTAACAGATTTCTCAGAATGTATGACCATATGTGGTAATATTTATGATGTTTTACCCCATCTTCAGATACTGAAAACTTCTCTTACTCAAAAACATATACTCTTTCTCGTTAGCCTTCAAAGTGGCCTAGAGTATGTGACCAAACTAATCAATATGCTTTCCATTAAATCCACTCTTCATATTTCACTACTCAATAATCTCATCATTAATAATGACAATACCCTATAACAATTGATACTAAAAATAATAAAACACTAGTGGAATGTGGTATTAGTATTTTTTCTATTACTCATGGTCGTTGATGTGATGTTGTGGGAAATCACCCCATTTTACATCATTGTAGCAAGCAATAACATCTAGTTGATCAATGTTAGACTGTCAATGGTCAACTATCTCAACCACCTCTACAATATTAGGCAACTTTAATTGACTTGTCTCATCCATGATCATGATTTGTTTCAGAATATGAAGCTATCAACAGATAAGAACAATATTATATACTCTCATTGATATTTCATTAAACCTTCCTCTTCACCAACATCCTTAGATTCTATTGTTTGTCCCAAGGATTGTGTTTTTTATTACCTGGATACTTGGATGCCTAATTTTGTTGAATAAATCATATAACTGGTGATGCTGGCATGCTTACTATCTACCGTATGTACACTGCGACTTCTACTATCATTGTTGCTAATGGATATACTATTCATATTTCATGATTAAGTACTTATTACATGAAAATTCAAATTCGGTTTACCTTGGTGTCTCATGATACACAAATTTCATTCAATAATCCATCATTTTTTATGATTACACGGATATCGAATTATATTTGGGTTTCTCATATCATGATGTAATTTTTCAAGAGAACTTGATGAATTAGATGCTTGATATAAGTCATCTCAGTAATAGGGGTTACATGTTTGATACTCAAACATCCCTTTCATGCTCAACTACCTCTAGTTGAGCTCTAAAACATCATTTTCACCATTATGATCCCCTTTCCCTAGTGTTACATTAAATTCCCCCCCCCTCAATCCTCACTTTTATTTCTATTATGAGTCATGTCAGTTTGATAAACATCGTCAAACAATTTATATTTCCTGGTTATTTCTGCAGGAATCCAATATATTTGACGTAGTAAATTCTAATGTGTGGGTTCCAAAGCTATATCAAGTCAGTTAATCGTTTAGTGTCCAATATCCATTATTAATTATTTTTCTTGAATGGATTGTCTTTATTTTCTTCATGATCATTTTTATGTATTTAATTCATTCAATACATTTTAATAATAAATTAAAACTCAATTCATTATACATATTAAAATGATTATTCTAAGATAACATCCAAGAAATGTTTTATTCTCCCTTTCATTTCTTTCATATTACTCATGGTCTCCTTTATCAGACATTATACCCTAATACATGTCAACATAATGGTCTGGTGTGGCTAACTGTATACATTGACATATACATGAAACTAATCTAGCCATATTATTTCACATGTATGTTCCTCCTCGGCTTCAGAGTGATCAAATTATCATGGAAACCTATTTTATAAATAATCTTCCCCCCTTTAACCTTCAATAGGAGAGTCCATTTTAAATACCATTTACCTATTTACCACCTCACCCTACCCTCTTCCTCATCCTATGTTTGGATATCTATGTTATATATGAAACACTCAATCAAATCACTTAAATTCCCCCCTCCCCACCACAATCCTTAAATTGAATCTTTTTTATGTATTCTCTTGTCCAACATGAATGAATTTGTTTCTCACTTGACCTGAGATGTTTTGAAATCTTTTTTATATCACTTTCATTGATATCTCTCCATTCTCAACCCCTTTGATCTCTCCCTTCTTAGTAACCAAAATCTTTTATTATCTTCCTCTTACCATACACCCACTCTTTCCAACAATATTATATATAATGATCTTTATTATGGGTTTGTTTATTCAGATTGTTCACCAAATATTAGATTTCATGTTGACTAAGGATGTCATGTTTCTAACATTACCAGTCACTCCTGCCATAACCCTGAATGGCTTAGCTATTTCATTTTGGAAGGGAATGTATTATAATCATTCCTATCATAAATGTAAGAATTCCTACAAATGATTTATTGTATAAACAAAAACATTCATTTTGACTCTATAGATAATATTTCTTCCACGAAATGTTGTTGAGGCTAAATATCAACCTAATTGGCTTCAAGAAATAAAATATTAACTATATTATTTAGTAAATAATCACATCAAGGATCTTAAAAAACTTCCATTAGGTAAAGGGTTAACCAGATTCAAGTGGATTTATATTACTAATCTAAATGATTGTGGTACTCTTCATCCCCTTAAAATTCATGTTGGTTTCAAAGGCTATGATCAAATATATTGTTTAGATTTATCCAAAAATTCCTTACATGATTCCAAGATGGCCTTTTTACAATTATTTATCATATTTATAAATGCCTATTAGTCGAATATTTATCAACTTAATGTCAAAAAATATCTTCTTTCACGGTTTTATGTAAGTTTATATGAAACAAAATCCTTTCTATGTTGATATATAGGCTAAATCCCACATATGTTGACTTCACCATTCTTTTTATAATCTTCAACAACACCCAATTTTTTGGTTAAACTGATTTTCTACATTGCGTATTTCTAGGAGTATAAAATATTGGATTTGGTGTCCTAGGACCAAGTTTTTGAAATTTAATTACATGTATATTTTATTTATTGAATATTAATAAAACAACATATTATATATTGTTCGTTTTTATACATGAATGTAATGTAATAATTTTTAAGAGTATATGTCGCATTGATGAGGTTATAGTAGTTCACCAGTATAATGAGAACCTTGAAGTGATATGACAACATTACTAGATAATGTCTTATAGTGGGATAATGTACTATAATGGGAAAAATAATATAAAGGCTATTAGATGTGATTAATCATATGGGGATGTGTATTATTCTCATGAATTTCACACTTAGTAATCTCCAAGATGGGAGATTATGAGAACGTAACCGTCAGTACGAATTCCATAAGTTTAGGTGTCATCAGATATTCTTAGATGTGAGCTTGTGTAAACTCCCTTAGACTTTAAGATTATCTATCATGCATGTCATGAATTTTGGACTTTTAATTTCTAACAAAAACCATGATGACATATATTCATAGAGAGGTAGGTCACATTGGGTGGGTCATGATTAACATGTCATTAATGGATATGTTGATGAAGGATTTATACATTCATCTTTATTGAAGCTGATATCACATCACTTTTATTGGAATAGAACCATCATTCTAAATCTCATGGTCATGGTGTAATGTTGTGTTTATTTCATATATCTAGTGAAGGACATATCTAGGATATAGGTTGGTGACATGAATGTGAAGCAAACTTACTGAGATATTGTGATTAATGTATTATATAGCTTAATGAGCCTTCATATGTGATTATTTTCATTGTGACATTATGTTATTTATCTTGGGTAACATGACCTATTTCTAGATAGTAGTCTTGGAGTTTAGGTAGTCCCACCTAATGCCAATGAGAAATAATCCTAGAGAGTCACATGCTATGTGTTAATGATGATCTCAATTTAATTGTATTAGAATTTAATTAGTAGAATAGATATTATTCATAAGGATGAGCAATAATTTTATTATTTTACAATTGGTCAAAAATATTTATTGATGAATAAACTATTTAATTAAATATTTATTCATTTGGCCAGTAAATTCTAGAGGAGTTTGAATAGACCAAGACAATGTTCAGTGACCAATATTAATTTACCAAACCCGTTATATAATATTTGTTATTACCCATGTTGGTATTAACCACAATAATAATAATAATCATAATATACCTATTAATATTAAATGACATGGGGTTTATTAAAAGTTATAGTATTTTTTTAGGGGTGGCTTGTAATTAAATAATATTTTAACTTAAACCCTAACTCTCTAAATATGTGGCTATGTCTATAGTGTTGGAAATATAAATTTGAAAATTGTTGGCCATAAGGAATAACTCCCTCGAATCATCCTTCATGATTCATATCAAGAATTATAAATGTAAGAGATATTCCTTCAATATTGAAGGAATAGTGATCAACACTAATAATACAACACAAAATACTTGACATGCTAACACCTGAAGATCAATTGACATTGCTTGAAGATTAAATGATAATGTGTGGAACACCACTATAGGGATTACACACTTGGATCCATATTAAGTAAAGAAATAAATCAAAAAAACATATTTTAGAAGATCAACATCATCAATGAATAAATTATCCTAAGTCAAGGTAATAATTTATTCCACATCTAAATAAATTAATTATAAATTTTATGTGAAAGAACCTCTATTGGGGTTTTAGACAAATAAATATTAAAATAAATTTTAATAAATCACCCACCACTACATGGTTGTGCTCTTCCAAAAACCTTAAAATTGTATAAGATAATTCATGTTTTAACTTTATAATTATTTAATTGATTTTATATCTATATACAATCCTGGTAGAATTTTTTCATTTTATTTTATTCATTCTTTAATTAGATTTGAGTTAACATGTTATTGGAATATTAATCATATTTTTTCAGTGTTTCATTTTATTAAATATCTTTGAAAAAAATGAAAAATTACATGGGATGCCATATCGAAGTTCCAAATATTTGGCTAGTAAAACTGGGTTACATGGCATGTATCTAGAGAACACATTGTGTTCCCATGTTAACTTCACCAGGATGTGTCGGGGGATAATAGAAATGTCAAGTAGTTAATTACACATGGTGAATTTATCTCACACCATGTGTAGACAGAGACAACCTAGCACACGGGATGGTGGATTACATGACATGTAGTTGGCATACACACCGTATAGTGTTCATGGTTTAGCAGTGTAAATTACACAATCTGTGTGATCATTATACCTGTCTGGATCACATCAGATATACCACCAAGAGAAGTTATGATATACATGATTTTTATGTGGTGTACATGACATAGAGTTTCTCATTTCTCATGTCAGTAATACAAACAGATCCACTTGGTGACATTAGTGGACACACCACATAAGGGATAGATGGTGTGTAAGTGACTTTTACATGTTACGTGATCCCACTAAGATACATACTGAAGACCTAGGGGAGTATCTTGGGCACATGGAATGAAGATACATGATGTGTAGATTGATGTTCACAATGTGTAGTCTAGCTGAGACAATTTTTCAAAGCCCCATGCATGTAAACTGAATTCACATCATCCAAGGTACATTACATATAGTTTAATAGTAGACACTGTGTTATCTCTCAATTAATGGAAGAATAAAAAATTTCATAAAAATAAGATTATATCATGAAAACATTATTACTTTGATTGGACAATTAAGTTTTTGAATATTTAATAAGGGTTTTAAAGAATTTTAAATTCCCAATTATTTTATTGAAATAAATATTTAACTATATGTTCTATAATTTATTTTGCATTAATTTCATTATGATGGTTATCTCCAAGATGATTCAAACAATCATTAAGATGAAGAAAAATTAATTATTTAATTAATTAATGCAAGTGTGATTATATTATTAAATAAATAATCAATGATAAATGAATGTTAAAAATTTAATTTTGTATATAAATATCATTTATGACTATTCAAGAGCTTGATCAAGACCAATGAATGTGTTTTATTATTGAATTTAATTTATTTCATGGGTTTTTCAATAATTTATTATTAAATTAAATATAATGGTGTGTGATTCATCCCTCCGTACATTATTATGTAGTACCTCCATATCCATTGTTATTTATATAATCCCTCTTAACCAATCATTCAGTTCCCCTCAAATGTGTTTGCGCTATAAATATGTTTAATTAATAGATTATCCCATAGAACATGGAGGTAGTTTAAGATGGAACCCTAATGATTCCAACTTAGAAAATACATTGGTGGACAGGTGGAAGGTCTTAACTCATTCTAAGACTAGAAATATGAGTTATTTATCCTAGTTAAAAGTTTTATTTAATGCCTACTTATTAAATCAAATATTATATAAGCTCATGAATGGGTCATTTATGTACTTCTCTCCATACATTATTTAATTTTTGGATGCAAAAACATGATCACATAAATAAATGGATTAATGTGAAAATATAGAATTTCAATAAATTCATTTTGTGTAAATGTTCCACCACCTATAGTTAATTAGTTATGAAACATCCACTTAATATTAACAATACAAGTAAAGGATAGAACAATATAAAACTTACAAATAATTAATTAAAATCCATCAACATAATATTATGTGAGTCTAGGAATTTCATTACTTGATTAGGAATAAAAATTTAGAACTACATGTAGTACATGGTCAAAGTATGGACACTTGATTTTATTAGGTATCTCTCATGTGGTTTTTGGGTTGACTTAACAAAACTATTATAGAGTTTTAGTTCCAAAGTCTATTAAATAAATATTTGTATTCAAGTGTTGAGTAAATCCATGTTAATAATTCTTGACGGGGGAATCCACTCAAGGATCTTGGAGTTTCAAGCCTTTAGTTGGATATAATTCCAACATACTTAATTTCCTATGGTTTTCATAGCCAAAGACTGTACCATTAAGAAAATTAATAGGGATTCTTTCCACTAAAATGACTTAGCATCTAGATATTCTACTTTCAATGGTGATGGCTATTGATTGTTGATAAAATAGTGGTTGATATTATTAATAAAATAAATAAAATTATTATTTATCACGTAATTAGTATTAAATAAAATGTACTAATAATATACTATTTAATTTTATAATAAAATAGAAATCTCATCATCCACACTATCCCGATGATCAGTTTTAGAGAAAGACATCCTCCTCACTATCAGTAGATTATAAGAGTGGTTTAGATTCCTTCAGATTGTGTTACATCATGAACCAAAATCATACATTCTAGAATAATAAATGCATAATACACTCTCTAATGAGGCAAGTGATGAAGATATCTTTGTCTAAAAAAATATTGGATCCGCAAGGTCAACATTCAATGTTTTATGTTTTCATCAATATCAATTAAATTCAGGAAGTATTAAAAAAACATGTATTTTTTTATAATTCTTGATCAAATTAATGGTTTATACCATGATAGATCTAGACAATAACAGTTTGAGATTCCCAAGGAACCTATTTAATGTATGTTTATGGAGGGTGTTCCAGCTGGGCCTCTTGTAGTTAAGTTTTTTAGAAACATTGATTGCCTATAAGTTCTAGGGTTTAAACTCCCATAATAACTAGGAACTAATATCATTTTTATTCACTCTATTAAGGTTCTTTAATCATTTTTGGAAACATTAATATGAACCACATTTTGAAGACTCTCCTAAATCTATATACTCTCCTTCACCATGTTGATAAGGATAAAATGATTAAAAAGTATTTAATCCTAATGGTGAACAAACAAAAAGGGAATGTGAAGAGATAAAAGTACAAAGATTATTCATGACCTTCAAAGAAGATAAAGATGAAGGGTAAAGTAAGGGAATAAGATACTATCTATTTTTATGTGGAAAGAAGGGTGACAAGAAGGAAAACTGCACCCATTTAATGAAGCAAGGGGAAGTATCAGGTACGTTTGTTATCAATTGAAATTTTTATGTTTCTAAAAATTTTGTATTATATATAGTTTTTATTTGTATCATATATATCCATATACAATAAAAATGTAGATTCAAAAATATTGACCAAGATGAGGTAGATTTATGATCATCCAACATAGGTAAACCTGCTTTTATAGCTATCAAGGTCTACCACCTCCCGTTGCCGACCAAAATGATATTATTTTTGAAGGATTGTTATTGTGTGTCATCTATTATAAAAAACCTTGTTTTTTTATCCATAATTGAAACAGATGTATTTTCATTAAAACTTGTGAATAAATGTTTCATATTTTATAAATATGGAATTTATTATGGTAAGAAACATTTAAATAATGGAATTTATATGATGAATTACATGAACAATTTAACAAAAAATATATAACAAAGTTACTTCACATTAATAATACCATTGAAGACTTTGGCATCAACATCTTTGACATGTAAATAAAAAATGATTGGAAAAATTCAAATAAGATAGATATTTAGATTCTTTTAAGCTAAAACCACTTGGTGTACGACATGAATGCTTACAATAAAAAATGAACAAATCCCCATTTAATGGGAAAGGTGAAAGGGCTTAAGAGATTCTTGAATCACTTCATACCGATGTGTGTGGACCATTTCATGTTGGATAAAGTGGTGGGTAATCATACTTCAAAACATTTATAGATGATTTTATTAGATATGGAAATGTCTATATAATTGGGTTTAAGTTGGATTCTTTTGGTAAATTCAAGGAATATAAAAATCAAGTGGAAACTATTATCATACCACGAGGGAGAATATATTAATCAGTACATAATTTATTATTTATAGGAGTCCATTATACAATCTAAACACACTCCTCTTTATACGCCTCAGTAGAATAGTGTATGAAACTGGAGGAACTGTACCTTATTGGATATGGTTAGTTCAATGATGTGTCATGTGAGTATTTCATTATCCTTTCAGGGATATGTATTGCAAACAGCACTATACATACTAAACCGAGTGATAACTAAATAAATATAGAGTATACAATAACAATTGTGGAATTGAATGAAACATGTGTTATTTTATATACATATTTGGGATTTCGAAACATTTTTAAGGCATATTCTGGTTAAAAGCATCCACCCAGAGGAACAAAGAATATCTTTGTAGGATATCCTAAAGAAAAAAATGGATACTACTTATACAATCCTTCAGATAAAAAGCTTTTAGTTGAAATATGTACAAAATTTATTGAGAATCAACTTATCTCTAGAATATATACTGGGAGAGAGAGACATTGATGAAGTCCAAGATAATGATACCCAATATTTAGAATAGGAAAAAATTCAAAAAATCCCCATGGAAGAAGAAGACATTCTAGAGATATAATTACTACATAGGATTATTGGAGAGGTTATATAACTAGAACTATATGGATTTATAGTCATCTATTATGGTCACTCATTATTAGTTGATAATAATGAAACTCTGACCCACACGAAAGAAATATGTGGAATGGATGTTGGAAAGTAGATAGAAGCCATGAATTCTAAAATTGATTCCATGTACCAAAACCAAGTATGGATTTTCCTATATCATCCAATGTATGTAATGTTTGTTATTTGTAAATGGGTATTGATGAAGAAACTAGTAATGTTAGTATAATTAAATACTTATAAGGCATGACTAGATTCAAAAGGGTTTAAATGATGTCAAGGCATTGACAATGAAAAAAACATTTCAAAAGATTTTATGATGAAATACCTTAGAATTATTTTTGTCATTTTAGCTGACCAAGACTATGAGAATTTTAAAATGGATTTCAAAATATCCTTCGACAATGATAACCTTCGGGTAGATTTCTACTTGAAGCTGCCTGAAGGGTTTGTGACTCCCAAGAATTCCAACAAGATATTCAAATTGAAAAACTCCATTAATGGATTAAAGAAAGCATCTAGGTCAGGGAAAATTTGTTTTGATGAATCCGTATTGGCATCTGGTTTCATAAATAATGAGTATGAGACTTGTGTCTAAAATTAGTTTATTGTGAGTGAAATAATTTTATTAATAGTATTTTTTTATGGAATATTATTCATTGGAAATGAAATACTAGTCTTATATTATATTAACAAGTTGTTGTATAAATTATTATCTATGAAGAACATGGGTGAGTAAGTATATTAAATTGGGATCAAGATCCATTTTTATATATCCAAGAGGCTACTCAAACTAATTCAAAGTATATACATTATTAAGATACTGAATAGATCCAATATAGAATAATCCAAGATGGAATTTTTTCCAACATCACGTGTAATTCATATTTCTAGGAAAATGTGTCCTAAAAACATGAGGACAGAAATATATTTTAATGGATTCTATATGAATCAGTGATTGGATCAGTTATGTATGTTATGCTATATAATTGGATACATTTTTTCTACACATTAACTGTAGTAGGAAGATATAATGTTTACTTAAGTGACCACCATTATATTGAATTCAAGACTATCCCTATGTATTTGAGGTGTACTAATGATATTTTATATGTTTATGGAGGAGATGAGAAACTAGTAATAAAATAATTTGAATATTATAGTTTCCAAATTTTTCAATATTAATTAATGTCACAAATAGAATAAATTTTTACTTTGAATGGATTTTATTTTATTCGGAAGATCTCAAATAATGTTTTTTTGTAAATCCTACAACATATTCTGATTATATTGAGGCTTACAAGGCATCTAAAGAATAATTATGGATACAAAACTATATCCAAGATCATGAAATGGTACCTAGAATTAAATATATTATCACACATTACATTGATAACATTCTAGTGTTGGATTTCACAAAATATCCAAGGTCAAATCAGCAGATGAAGCACATAATTCATAAGTATCATGTCTTGAGGGATTTTCCCCAAAGAAGTGAGGATGCAGTGATCAATATTTCCAAGGAATAAAATTTGAAGGACCCCATGACTAAAGTCTTGAATCAATAGAAACATGGTTTTAATGTTATGTCTAGTGGACTAAAAGTCATAGGCAGTTTTCTCTAGACCAAGTGGGAGTTTTTTGGAGTTGGTATCCTAAGAAAAAATTTATGTACTCTGATTACATTTATATTCAATTTATTGAATATTAATTAAATGAATTATTCCATATTTTTTATTTTACTACATGAATCTAATGTAGTAATAACTTATAAGATATGTTGCACTGATAAGTTCATAACATTTCCCTTCTATAATGAGAACCTTGAAGTGCTATGACGATATTCTCAAATAATGTTTTATGGTTGGATAAAATACTATGATGAGACACATAGTACATATAATTTCCTATTCAAGTACTCATAAGTGGATGAAACTTCTTACCATTCAGTTCACACATGGTAGTTGCCCTGATGTGAGATCATGAGATCATACCCACCAATAGGAATTCTTTATGTTTTGGTTTCATGGGATATTCTAATATGTGAGTGTGTGTAATGGTCCTTATACATTATGATTATCATTAATGAATTTTTGGACTCATGCGATTATATTCTCTAACAAAAACCATAATTCTATAATTTCATAGTGAGGTAGGTTATATTGGGTGTGTGATGATTAACATGTCATTGTTGGATAAGTTAAGGAAGTATTCCCTATTTATGGAAGATGATATCTCAATCATTTGATTGAAATAAAACTGTCATCCTAAATCCCATGTCCATTGTGTAATGAAATTTTTATTTCATTTAGTGAAAGAAAAACATATCAATCATATAGGTTTGTGACACATATGTGAAACCTTCTTGGTGATATATTTTGAAGAGGGATTATATTACATAGTGACCATTTGTATGTGGTGTTCATCATTGTGAAATTATGTTCATTCTATTTGGTGTCTTGATCCATTGCTAGAATTAAATCTTTAACATTAGGAAGTCCTACATAATGGCAATGTAAAAAAATCCCAGATTGTCACACACTATGTGATATTGATAATCACAATTGAATTCTATTTAAATTTAATTATTTGAATAAATATTATTTTCGATATAGAGAAATTATTTTCTTCATTTTTTGTTGATTGCAAGTATTTATTGATGAAAAATATATTTATTTAAATATTTATCTAGGTTTCCATTAAATTATAAAGGAGTTCAAATGGACCAAGACTGTGTTAGGTGAAAAATATTAATTAACTTGACCATTATAAGATATTTTTTACTATACTAGTTGACATGAGCCCCAAAAATAATAATAATAATAATATTATTATTATTATTATTATTGTTATGTGATATGAGGTTTATTAAAAGTAATAATTTTAGTTAAGCAATAACATACAGTTAAATAATATTTTAATCTAAACCCCTGATTTATAAATATATGGTTATTCCTACTGTGTTGGAAATTGAAATTTGATAATCATTAGGAAAAATGAAACTGCCACTCAAATCCTCCTCTCTTAAATTCCATAATAGGAAATAAGGGAGAGATTTCATCAAGATTGAAGGGCAAGCGATCAACATGAATAACGTACGACCATTGACTTGTAGTGCTAACACCCAAATATTTATTAGCATTTCTCAAAGATAAATGAAGCACATGTGGATCACCACTAGAGGGATTCTACCCTTAGATCCTCATATCATAAATAAGGTAATCTGAAAAAAGCCTTTAGAAGAATCAATATCATCATCAAAAAATGGATCCTAAGTTGAGATAATAATTTTTGTCAAGCCTAAATAAATTAATTATAAATTTTATTTGAAAGATCTTATATTGGATTTTCTGAAAACTAAATATTAAATGAAATTTTAATATATCAACCACCAATGCATGCTTTCTATATACCTGAAACCTTCTGAAAAGACCACTCATATTATAAGATACTGAATTATCTCATATACTTTTTTTGGGAATCCTCTTAAGTCAGGGGAAATGACTCTCCATAATCATATTGACTCTCATTCTCTTCCAGACGGGTATCATCGTCATATTAAGAAACACAATTACCACATGATAACTCATCCTGATATTGCATTCGTTGTCAGCAGGGTTGACTATTGGGCAAAAATTCCTCAAGGTGTCATTTAAGTATTTTTGGGTCGATTGTGTTTGTTGAAAAAGTTGGTTTCCATGGTGAATTCTCATGTTCCATAGAAGTTGTTGACAATCCATGTTGACAAAGAACCATGAAAAAGGAATCGACGATCTGGAGGATGTAAAATAGAGCAGTACAAGGTGGCACTGTTTTCCAGTGTTTTCCAAAATTTTGGGGTCGAAAATTTGGAGTTTGGTGAGCATCACGAAAAGTGGATATCCTTGATGATCATATTTAAATATGGAAAAGGCATAAATTTCGTGAAGATATGCTTCATGGATTGGATTTCACGAAGACCAGAAAAATGATGGTGGTGATTCTTCGCGATTACGTCAAGCTTCGCGAATGGAAGATTTGAAGCACATCGTGGTGATGAAGGGCTTTGAGAGGGACCTTCGCAGTAAAGGCATGAAGGGATTTATGTTTTTGCTCCACGATTATTTCAAGATCCTTGATCGGAAAATTGTCATGGTGCCTCGCGAGATTGAGAGAATTTTGGTAGAAATTTTGGAGCTTCATGATTTGAGATGACGTGGCATTGACTTCGCACAAAAGCTTTGAGGGTCAGTGAAATCGCCTATATATAGAGGTCAACCCTGTTGAGAGAAGTAGATATTTTTTGAAGAAAATATTTTAATCTCGGTTTGTGAAGGTGGTTCATGAATATAGTGTTATTCACAAAAGAGAGGTGCTTCGCGGTGGCTAATCTAGCTCCCCAAAAGAAGTGTGCTTCGCGAGGCTTCGTGCTCTAAAGAGTGTGCTTCGCGAAGAGGCAGGAGCTTTGTGATGGCCTACGCTGTGCAAAGGGTTTAGCTTCGCGAAAAGGCAAGAGCTTCATGAAGGCTTGTTTGAGCTTCATGAAATTGGGAGCCTCACGGAGTAGGGTGCTTTGCGAAGGTATTTCCAAAATAATTGATCAGTGTTTAGGGGCAAAGGGGTATTTATCAGTGGATGAAATTTGAACTTCAATAGAGCATCTATCAATAGTTTAGGATGAATTATTTTATGAAAATAAAGAGACCTACAGGTCTATGAACTATGATTGGATCTTCTGAAGAAGTAGTGATCTCACATCAGTTGAGAGAGCAGTGAGTTCTCACATTGTGAGTGGTTGTAAACTAGGAGGGACAACGAGACTGCTTCAAACTTGTAGACAACAGTGCACTTATAGTGGAATTGGTGCATCAGCACACTACTGGTGTATGCTCCATGGACATAGCCCAGTAAGGTTGAACCAATTAAAAATAGATGTGTCTTGTGTAGGCTTTACGGTTTGTTCATAATCTACATCAGGAAGGAGAGAGAAGAGGGTTTTGTTTAACGGCAAGACAAGATCAAAAGGGGCAGTCTTTTTAATCTGTCATACCCTAATTCACCCCCCCCCCCCATTTCAGGGTATCTAGCATAGTGGACCTAACATTGATTCATTAATCTACTGATCAATGAAATCCAAATGGGACAATATTCATCATATCGTCAAATATATCAAGAATAAACATGATCATGATCATTTATATTCTCATCACATCCATAAGAATATTGAGGCATTTTAAGATACCAACTTTGTAGAGTGTTTATTTACCTATAAGTATTCTTTTTGTATTGTGGTTTCTATTGATTATAATTTAATCTCCTAACAGAACATAAAATAAAATTTTATCATGCAATTTTCTGGTGAGTATTAAGATCATGCTTTGGAAATGGTCATAACTAAAATTATTTGGATTCATCAACTCCTTATATTAACTACTCAGAGTTATTTAATCATCATTGTTATCCTCATCATCCAACTGATACCAAACCATGCACTGTTGAATCATAACTGATTCTGTTTCCAAAAAACCAATGGAATCTCCTTGCATATGAAACAAAACAATCACCAAGTACACCAACCAGAAAAAAACCTCCATATTCATTCCATATCAACAACTCAAGAAGACCAATTTTACAATCAGTGTGAACACATCATTATGAAACAAACATTTCGAAAACCTCACAACTGAACCAGAATTGTAGAGTCTTGGAAATAGTAACTAGTATAACTAGTACATCCAAAATACATTCAATCCATCTTTGGAATGTTAGGTAAGATCCCGAAGTCATTGAGAAAGTAGTTTCACAACACACGAGAATATTTTTCTTAAGGTGTTTTATCACTTGAAGTCCTTTTATCCCCCCAATAAATTTTACACATTACCTGGATGATTTTGATGATGCACCTGATGTATTTTTATCAACACACCCAAAGTCATTTTTATCTCACCCATGAACATGCCATTTCATTATACATCTATTCATAAAAACTAGGACACACTTCTTAATCTCTGCAATAAAAAGTAATTTTGATATATGGAACCCTCTATCATATCTCATCGCATTCCATATTTGATGCTTTCAACCACTATTTCTAGAAACCATCATTGATGTAATCTCCATCTTCACATCACTCTCTCCATCATTGTTTTTCACAAATTATCACAAATGTGACCACCCCTTATCAGTTCCCTCTCTCCATCTACATCATGTTGGTACTCCTTCCAACATATGTTATTGCATCATATTATATATTCATCAATTCCATATCTTATTTTAATGAAGTCAACATTAAATTTTCCATCCATTAATATTGAGAATTAACTCTACATTAATGTTGACATATAACCTAATATTAATTTTGAGATAAATCCATCAATTAGTAATATTCTGTCTCCTCAACATTTAAATTTTAAATAAAAAATCATAAAAATATCAACCTTGATTTAAAATATAAATAATATATAGTCATATGTCATTGTACATAAACTTCCAAGATAGTCCTTGATTTCTTGTTTTCATGGTCTTCGAGTTCTATTTCCTTATATAGTTTCAGTACTCTTCCACCAAGCTCCAAATCTCACCCAATGATTGGAACAGACCACTTGACACCTATAGCCAAGAAGACATTTGATAATACAGAAACACTGCTGATACTTCCATCATCTTCTTATGACATTATTCCAAATGCTTGGTAGACCACCTAACCTGAGGAACCTCAACCATCTTCCATGATGCTCTGATTGTCATTAACACCAGACTATTCCTCATGACTCTATCAAGTCTATAATACATTCAATATCACAAGAATACCTCTAGTAATGCCATTGTGTTCTAGAAACATCCTTCAAGTCATTGATAAACTACTCCACCAGATGTTTGTCAATATGGTTTACATCCAAAAACATCATCAAATCCCTTGAATCCCACTGTTAGGGTAGATCTCAACATCGTAATGGAAGTAGTTGTAAAACAAACTAGTGGAATCACCTAAAGGTTTTTTAGCACACAAAGTCATTTTACCACCCAAATAAATTTTACACATCACTAGAAGGATTTTTTCCAATGCATTAAAAGGATTTTTTTCAACACACTTGAAGGAATTTTTATCACACCTATGAATGTACCATTTTGTTGTACTATTGATCATCATAACCGGGACATGCCACATGATATTTGCAACCAAGAGGACATTCAATACAAGTAACCATCATCACATATCATTGAATATCATCTTCAAAGCATTAAATAATCATCACAAAAATCCCCTCATTTTGATAAGGACCATCTTCTCTTCATTCTCATCATCATCGCACCACACTAGTTACCACAAACACAAAAATCCCTTACCAGTTATCCCTTTTTAGCAACATCATACTAAAAATCCTTCCAAAATATGCTACTTCATTATCTTATATAGACATAGAGTCCATATCTCAAATAACTGTAGTAATCATTAAATTTTAAATCTAATAATATTGTAATTTACTCTCTATTAATGATTGGATAAATTCCTCTATTAATGTTGAGATAAATCCCCCCATTAATAAACTTCTCACTCCTCAGTATTCAAATATTAAATCAAAAAATCCTAAAATGGAACAAATTTAAAACCATATCCAAGGAGAATTAATTCATCAAAAAAAGATGTACCTCCACCCAAAAGATGAACAAACCCCACAAGAACTTTCAGACTAGAATCCCTTATAGTAAAGCACAGTCTCGTTGAAACATTTGGTTACCACCGAGCCAAGGATGATCTGAAACCATTTGTAGGATGGAATGATACCCAAACATGAGAAGACCATCCAATATGCTGACTTAATGTAACACCCTGACCCCAGTTACCCAGAGTCGTTTCATTATTACATAACATTTTCCTGATCACAAAAGATCAAGTATCGAAAGACCAATTAGTTTAGTAGCCTTTGAATCACTAGATACATTCATAAAGTTTACATTACGTAATAAGGTGAAAACTACAACAACATGTTGTCTCCACACTCATATCCCCTTATACTATCCATGCCAGTTATTCATAAAATACTTCATCACATCCTGGGAAAAATAAAACATAGAAAGGGGTGAGCACAAATCCCCAGTAAGGATAACAATATAGCAGAAACATTCATAAATAAGAATAAACATTTAAGGCAATGTATAACTAAAACAAAAGCCTTTTAAACTTGAACTTAAGTATAATATGGAAAAAATAAAATAAAATAATGTCATTTACTTATTCACATGGATATTCTACTAATCTAATAATCACATGTAATATCAATAATCACTTTCATAATGATGGAATGCATAATGTCAGACTATTATAACCACATACTCATGGCCTCGTGCCAATACTACAAATAAGATTTTGTCAAGGCCTTGTTCCAAGACACTAGTTTGCCTCATGTGACCTACCGATGCATCGAGGAGCTATAGCGGGCTCCACCCGTCACTTATTAAGTCCAATGCATTCCTCCTATGAACAAGTTTAAGCGTAACATACATAAATGTATTAAAACTAGCATACGAAATGTAAATACTTTCTCTATAAACCATGAATGGTATAAAAATAACAAATCCACAGTCAAACATATCACAAAACTTTCAATACAATATGGATATTTTGTATCATAATAAATCAACTTCAAATAATCATAAAATCCATCAAAGGATGTTGACATAGATGAAATCAAAACTATTTGAGAGACATATCTCTTTTTTTAAATCATTTAAAAGTAAGAAAATTATAAAATAAAACATTTACTTTGAAAATATCCTTATAAGATTTTAAGGGAAGATTTGAAGATTTTACAACAGTGGAAAATAGCCACACCCTTCGTATAAGATAAAAAAACATTCTTACCATAATTTTGTCGAAAAGGTTAAAAAGGACCTTGTTTGGAAAATGATGGAATGATTCCTTTATAAACATCTTATAAAAAGTCAACAAGAGTATAAATGACTTTAACCCATATTCTGTAAAATAGTAAGAATTATTTGAAACACATTTTTAAGAAACATGGATATGGATGATAAAGAGGTCCCAGTAGATAATTACGTATAAACAACCACGGATAATGAAGAGATTGTGAAATAAACCATTACCTTGTACTTTTCCTTGGTCGAGGGTAGGTTATCCTCCTATATAATGGTGAAATAATTTTTATTAAATTATAAAATAATATTTTAAATTAATTTGATATCATATATGATCTTTTAACATTTCTTTGTTAATAATATCTTAGTATTATCTTTGTTTCAGGTGTTTACTTACTCGTTTTCTTTTACATGTTTTGTTACATAACCTGTGTTTGTTATGGATAGTTTGTATATTATTCATATACATAATTATATCAAGCCCTTAAACATTATTTTTAATCATTAAATGAGAATTAAACTTGAATGGATACTATTGGGAATGAATCTCATCGCGTTCGTGGAAACGGTAGTCTGTACGTACGCACGAGCGACAATATCATTTTTTTGATATTAAAATAATATATAATTGGATGGTATATCATATATAAAGAATAATTATCATGTTATCTTTATTATTTACATGAATTACACATCATTATTACACCTATCCAAATAATAATGTATTCGATAACAATTACACGATGACGTGGAGACGGTAGGCTGTATGTACGCACGTATGGTGACATGTCATTCAATGGATGGATAAAATATTGAATATTCTTGTAACATATTTATAATAACATCATAGTATATAGATGATACTGGAGTTATTATTTTAGAATGGAAATAAAAAAGAAAGAAGAATTTGAAGAAGAAATGAATTTGAAAGAGGGTGGTGACAACATTACCTCTTCTTCAGGCTCTTCCTTTTGATTTGATCAAAATAGATCATTAGGTTGGATTTCTGCCCAAAATAAGGCCTCTAGGTTAAATTGAGGGAAGTTGGGAGTATATTTGGGTAGGGTTTGGCCGATCCAAAAAGTCTTTTAAGGTATGACTTTGAGAGAAGGGGGAGTGCCCTTTTATAAGAGGGGTGAGAGGCACCTTTGGAAAAGCTAAAAATATTACTTTATAATAAATTCATATTGGGTTTATAATGGCTCAAAAATGTATTATTTAAATGTTAAGGTGGGAATAGGTCAAAAAAAAACTCAACCAATAGATTTAATACATATTTGGGTCTCTATATTAACCTTATCTTTTAGTTTTAACTCTTAGTTAAATAGTTTGGCATTTACCATGTCTCCTTGTTTTTTTATATTATATAGTTAATAAACTTATTATATACATCCAAGAGGCCCCCAAGTGGTCCATTAATGATAACCCTGTCATCATATAAGTCCTTTTGCCGAACCTCAGATTTTTAGAAATAGAATATCAATTAATAATATAATATTTGTTTTAATAACTCTTTTATGTCAATTTTGACGCTATTGGGTATTTTTTTTATAAATTCATAACAGCATTATTAATTCGAACTAAATTCATATAACCTATACTAATATTTCATATTAACCTAGAAAATTAGTTTAATTCAGAAAAAGTTTCAAATTACATTTATTTGGATATTTATAAAATCAATTATTTTAATATTTCATTAATTAGGTAATTACTGCATCACCATTGTGACATAAATAAATTAAATTATTTAATGCCTAAAAATTATAAATAAAATATCATTATGTAGGAAAATTTTTTAGCCTTATAATTAATATTTATAATATAATTTATCTTATGTATAACCCTATATTAAAAAAAATATTTATTTAAATTTGATTTTATCTCTTTTAACTCTTCCTTGAATTAAATAATAATAAATGTCCTAATCTAATCCAAGTGGAACTGAATGATAATATTTTATTCCTAAGGTTGTTTTTGGTCGAGATACACTTGTTAAATAGAATTAGGACTTGTTTTAAGGTAATAATAATATCATTTTTACCCTTAATTATCCTATTTACATTTAACTGTGGTAAATAAAAGTAAAATGTTACTATTCACAAAAACTTATTTTTTCCTTATTGAACCACATTTTACTCCTTTATATTAACTGTAACACTTGTTTTTTTTGTAATTCCACTCACATAAGCGGTAAAATTAAGTATTATGTGAATTTGCAAATTATCCGTGGAGATGGGTAAAAGACGGCGAAAAGTTCTATAAATTTTTTATATATCTAAAATTATTATAAATTGACTCTAATGAATTACATTGAACTTATATAGGTATTATGTGTCTATTTTGACCATAATTATATTTAAATAAAAATTCAGTTTTAAACTATAACTCAGTGTTTTTTCACTATTCATCGAAAATTGAAAGTTTTCAGAAAAATACCAAAAATTCACCCTAAGTTAATTTCGATATTCCAAATCCAAATATGAAGTCCATTTTGAAAGATAAAATTTATAAATTTTCAAAAAGTGGGTATTTCTATTCATAACGGCTACTTTTATTGGTTGTGGTGTGTGTTAGAACTCGAAGTTGCGTAGAACACACGCTACTGTATTATTCAAAGAGAAGCGTACCGTGGAAGTTTGGGGTGTTACATTCTCCCCTCCTTCAAATAATATCATTCTTAAAATTTCTAGAATACTACCGCATGAAAAGTCTAGGGTGGTTCTTCATTATAAGTTCCTTGGGTTCCCACGTTGCCTCTTCCTTCTTATGGTTTCTCCGTAGAACTATTACCAGATGAGTCGTCCGGTTTCTCATCACTTGTTCCCTCGTATCAAGAATCTTGAAAGGATCTTCGCAATAAGATAGATCGGGTTCCATTTCTAATTTCCCATTGGTGAGTACATGCATTGGGTTAGGCATGTATTTCCTCAACAGTGATACGTGGAACACATCGTGAACTTTGGCGATACTTGGCGGCATTTCCAAATGGTAAGCTACCGCCCAAATTCGTTCTAGAATTTCGAAAGGTCTGATGTACCTGGGACTCAATTTACCTTTCTTACTAAAACGTATAACTCCCTTCCATGGAGATACCTTTAAGAAAACATGATCTCCTACCTGAAATTCCAAATCCTTCCTTCGGTTATCAGCATAGCTCTTCTGCCTACTTTGAGCTACTTTGATGTGGTTTTGGATTACCTTTACCTTTTCTATAATTTCTTCCACCAGTTCTGGGCCTACAAGTTTTCTTTCACCAACGTCATCCCAACAGGTTGGTGTGAGACATCTCTTTCTATATGACGCTTCATATGGTGTTATCCGAATACTTTAACGGAATCTATTATTATAAGAAAATTCTACCATAGGTAAATATTGATCCCACATACCTTGAAAGTCAAGTGATAAAGATCTCAAAATCTCTTCTAAGGATTGAATAGTCTGTTCTGATTTTCCATCTGTTTGAGGGTGGTAGGTAGTGCTCAAATGAATTTTAGTATCCAAGGCCTTCTGACGACTCTTCCAGAGTCTTGAAGTAAAATGGGGATCACGATCAGAAACAATAGATAGGGGTACTCCATGAAGTCTCAAAACATCATTAATATATTATCTTACGAGATGTTCAAGTGGTAGATCCTCTCTTATATCAAGAAAATGTGATGACTTGGTAAGATGATCAATGATAACCCATATTGCATCGTTCCTTCTAGGAGTCTTTGGTAGTCCCATGACAAAGTCCATCGTGATATTATCCCATTTCCAATTAGGGTATGGGAAGAGGTGCATGAATCCTCCAGGTCGTTGCCTTCCATCATTCACTTGTTGAAAAACCATACATCTTGACACAAAATTAGCAATCTCCCTTTTCATGTTGTCCCACAAAAAATGTTCCTTTAAATCTCTATAAATTTTGGTTCTCCCAGGGTTTATAGAGAAATTGGAACTATGAGCATCATCCAACAATTCTCTTTTTAGAATAGGTATATTGGGAACACAAAGTCTCTTCCCAAATTTTAAAAAATCATCTTCATACACAAAGTCACTCAAATCTCCCATCATTCACATCTTTAATCTACTTTTTAAACTCTTCATCATTGGTCTGAGAACTCTTTATTCTTTCTAGTAAAGATGGTTTGACAACCATTTGAAAAAGTATTGAGGTTTCACCTTCCATGGTGATTCCCATATCCATCTTTACTAGATCCATGAAAATAGGATCCCTTTCAATTCTCATCATGTTCAAAACTCCATGGTCTTTTCTGATCAAAGCATCTTCCACCATATTTTCCTTCCCCGGGTGGTAGTGTATCGTGCAATCATAATCCATGAGTAGTTCAAGCCATCACCTTTACCTCATGTTCAGTTCTTTCTGTGAGAAAATGTACTTAAACTCTTTTGATTAGTAAAAATATCACATTTTTCACCATATATATAATCTCTCCATATCATCAATGCAAAAATTATAGCAGCTAACTCAATATCATGAGTATGATAGTTTTTCTCATGAATTTTCAGTTGTCGTGATGCATAGTCAATAACCCTATCATTCTGCATAAGGAAACAACCATGTCCTTTCTTTGAAGCATCACTATAAATAACTAACCCATCATTCCCTGATGGTAGATTCAATATAGGAGCATTGACTAATATTCTCTTAAGTTCTTCAAAACATTCTTCACACTCTTTCGTCCAAACAAATTTAACCCCTTTACTTGTGAGCTTTGTTAATGGGTTAGCCAATCGGGCAATGTTTTGGACAAAACTCCGATAATAACCTACTAAGCCAATATAACTGCGTACATCGGTTATACTCGTTGGTGCTGGCCATTCTTGGATTGATCTTATCTTAGAAGGATCAACAGAGAATCCATCTTTAGAGACAATATGGCCAATAAAATAAATCTCCTCAAGCCAGAATTCACACTCGCTAAACTTCGCATATAATACTTGTCTTCTAAGAGTCTTCAGGATAATGCGCAAGTGATTTTCATGATCTTCGTAGCTTTTGGAGTATACCAAGATATCATCAATAAATGCCACCACAAAATCATCTTGATATTCCTTGAAAACTATATTCATTAGATCCATGAATACAAGGGGTTCATTAGTCAATCCAAAAGTAATTACTGTAAACTCGTAATGCTCTAACCTGGTTCAAAATGTTGTCTTCGGAATGTCTTCCTTCGTCACACACAACTGATGGTATCCAGATCGAAGGTCAAACTTTGAAATGTATTCAGCTCTATGCATTTGGTCGAATAAATCATAAATGTGAGGTAGATGATACTTGTTCTTTATTGTTATAGCATTGATCTCTCTGTAGTCGATACATAACCTTATAGATCCATCTTTCTTTTGTACAAAAAGGACAGGGTCTCCCCATGGAGAAACACTAGGGTGAATAAATCCCTTATTAATCAATTCCTCTAGTTGTTTCTTTAGTTCAACTAATTCCACAGTGGCCATTCTATAAGGGGTCTTCGATATAGGCCTTGAACCAGGAACTAAATCAATGGAAAACTCAATTTCTCGTTCTGGAGGATTTCCAGGTAAATATTCTAGAAATACATCAACATATTCTCTCACAATAGGTACATCCTCTATTTGAACATTCCTTTCCTCACCCACAGTCATTTCTTTCTCTTCATCCCCAATAATTGAATTTAGTTGAGCTACTGGGGGTAGATCTAGATAAAAATTAGGTGGTGATGATTCTCCTCTAAAGATAGGGTGTTCTTTATCATTATCATCAAAAATTGTAACCTCCTTCTTCTTACAATAAATCTTCACATCATGGTCATAAAGACAATCCATACCGAGGATTATATCAAATTCAATCATAGGTATGATGATGAGATTAGTGGATAAAGAACATGTATGTGATCTAATGGGGATTGATTCACAAAAAATTATTGCAATGATACTTCCCTTAGGTGTTTTGACTGAAAACTCCCTTGTTAAATCAAATTGGAAATATCTAATTTTCTTAGCAAATTGGGAAGATATGAAAAAATGCAATGATCCAGAATCAAATATTGCATTTGCTAAACTTGATGAAACCATTAAATTACCTGCCACCACATCTTTTAGATCTTCTACCTCCACATTAGTGATAGCATAGGCTCGACCTTGATCCCTTGGCCATTTCTGAGGTATGTTCTCCTAACGCTTAGTAAATTCATTTTCATAATGTCCCATCTCCTTGAAATTGTATCATTGGACATCGGTAGCTTCCTTCTTCCCCATGAAATCACGAGCTTGGTGGCCTTTTTCACCACACTTGTAACAGACTCCCATTCCTTTCAAGAAAGTATTGGGGTGTTTCTTCCCACATTTACTGTAGGATGGATATTCAACTTTTCCCCTCTTCCGCTTATTTCCATTTCCAGAGTGATCTATAGATCTCTTCTTCTCTTGTTTTTCTTTAAAGTCGTAAGACTTAGAGAATTATTTTTCTATCTTGATGGCGCATGAGATAATATCTTCATACAACGAGAAGGTTTGTGAGAGTAATGATCGACAGAGAAATGGTATTAACCAATAAAAAACGATCAATATTACTTCTTGGGTTACGTATATAATCTGTAGCATACCTTGCAAACCTTGTAAAGTTAGCCTCATACTTTACGACATTCTCATCCTCCTTTTGTCTCAGACTTAGAAATTTCCTTTCCATATCAGCTCGATGGTCACGAGGAAAGTATTTTTCTAAGAAAATCTCTTTGAACTCCTTGCATTCCATATTTGATACTTCATCATCTTCCTTTGTGTTTTGAATCAATGACCACCATTAATCAGAATCTCCATTGAGTTGATAAACTTCCATGACATCTTTTCCCCTTTCGCTACTCCCCAAGGCATGGAATATTTTCTCTAAGGAATTTATCCATTGCTCAACTACTAAGGGATTTGTTCTTCCATTGAACATTGGTGTTTGTTGCCTCATTAAGTGATCTAACATTGATCCTCCACGTTGTGGATCAGGGTGCTCCATACGGGTAAGGTTATTATTCATAACCTGAGTGAGTTTTCCCAGTATGGTGATTAGCTGATCAGCACCAGTTGCATCACCAGCTCCACTATAATTATCTTGAGTAGGAGGGAAATCCCTACATGGAGTGCGTGCATTGATATGGTTTCCATTCCTTCCACTAGGTGACATTTCTAAACAAAGGCATAAAATATATTAGTGTATGAATCAAAATACATTATTCTATACTTTTAAAACACTTAACATAAATTGAAATATTTATGAATATAATCCATAATCATAAAAATGTTTTCTTTGAAGAATTATATACTAATAAACCCTTCATAATGGTTTTTAAATAAAATGAGAATTATACTAAACATATCCCTCGGGAGTGTCGTAACCAAGAGTGCCGCAAGGCCCGTTGTCATGCACCAGTTCCCGTTCGAGTCTAGCTCAAAGTGGTGTTTTTGGGTTTTACCCCTAGGTACATCTGTGCCAGAGCCGACTCTACCTTCTCGTATCCATACAGGGATGTATTTATTGGAAAACTCACAAAATCTCTAAAATACCAAAATTCTAGGACGTTCTTCTATACTAATCCTCAAAGTCCATATTAGGTCTATGTGATCTAATTAGAGTTTATATAAATCTACATTCCAAGGATTGTAATAAACTTCTTATGATACCAACTGTAACGCCCATACCCCAGTTACCCAGAGTCAGTGCATTATTACATAACATTGGCATGATCACAAAAGATCAAATCTCGAAATACCGATTAGTTTAGTAGCCTTGGAATCACTAGATACATTCATAAAGTTTAAATTACATAATAAAGTGAAAACTACAACAAAATCTTGTCTCCACACTCATATACCCTTATACTATAGCTACTGGTCATTCATAAAATACTTCATCACATCCTGGGAAAAATAAAACATAGAAAGGGGTGAGCACAAATTCCCATTAATGATAACAATATAGCGGAAAGTTTCATAAATAAGAATAAAAATTTAAGGCAATGTATAACTGAAACAAAATCCTTTTAAACATGAAATTCAGCATAATATGGAAAAAAATGAAATGAAATAATTCCATTTAATTATTTACATGGATATTCCACTAATCGAATAATCACATGCAATATCAATAACCACTTTCATTATGATGGAATGCATAATGCCAGACTATCATAACCACATAGTCAAGGCCTCATGCCAAGACTACAAATAAGATTTTGTCAAGTCCTTGTTCCAAGAAACTTGTTTGTCTCATGAGACCTACAAATTCATCGAGGAGCTATATCGGTCTCCACCCATCACTTATTAAGTCCAATTCATTCCTCATATGAACTGGTTTAAAAATAACATAAACATTTGTATTAAAACTAGCATACGAAATGTCAATACTTTCTCCATAAACCATGAATGGTATAAAAATAACACGTCCACAGTCAAACATATCACAAAACCTTCAATACAATATGGATGTTTTGTATCATAATAAATCAACTTCAAATAAGCTTAAAATCCATCAAAGGATATCGACATATATGAAATCAAAACTATTTGAGAGAAATATCTATATTTTGAAATCATTTAAAAGTCACATAATTATAAAATAAAACATTTACATCGAAAATATCCTTGTAATATTGTAAGGGAAGCTTCTAAGATTTTATAACGGCGGAAAATAGTCACACACGCCGTATAAGTTAAAAAAAAATCTTACCTTAATTTTGTCGAAAAGGTTAAAAAGGACCTTTTTTGGAAAACGACGGAAAGATTCCTTTATAAACATCTTATAAAAAGTCAAAAAGGGTATAAATGACTTTAACACATATTCTATAAAATATTAATAATGATTTTAAATCCATTTTTAAGAAACATGGATGTGGATGATAAAGAGGTCCTAGTAGATAATTTTGTATTAACAACCTCGGATAATGAAGAGATTGTGAAATAAACCCATACATTGTACTTTTCCTTGGTCGAGGGTAGGTTAACCTCCTGTATAATGGTTAAATAATTATTATTAAATTATAAAATAATCATTTAAATTAATATTATATCATATATTATCTTTTAACATTGTGTTGTTAAAAATATCTTAGTATTATCGTTGTTTCGGGTGTTTACTTACTCGTTTTATTTTATATGTTTTGTTACGTAAGCCATGTTTGTTATGGATAGGTTGTATTTTATTCTTATCCAGAATGATATTAAGTCCTTATACATTATTATTAATCATTAAATGAGAATTAGACTTGAATGGATACGATGGGGAATGAATCTCATCGCATTCGTGGAGACGGTAGTCCGTACGTACGCACGAGTGAAAATATCATTTTTTGATATTAAAATAATATATAATTGGATGGTATATCATATATAAAAAATCTTTATCATGTTATAATTAATATTTAAATGAATTAGACATCATTATTATACCCATCCAAATAACAATGTATTGAATAACAGTTACACCACGACGTGGAGACGGTAGGCCATACGTACGCACATATGGTGACATGTCATTCAAGGGATGGATAGAATACTAAATATGGTTGTACCATATTTATAATAACATCACAGTATATAGAAGATACTGGATTTATTATTTTAGTATGTAAATAACAAATAAATAAGACGTTTAAGAAGAAAGAAATTTAATGAGGGTGGTGAAAACTTTAAAACTTCTTTGGGTTCTTTCTTTTTATTTGATCAAAAGGGATTCTTAGGTTTGATTTCTGATCAAACTAAGGCCTCTATTTTGAAGTGAGGAAAGTTTGGAGGATTTTTTGTCAGGGTTTGGCCGAGACAAAAGGCTTTGAAGGTATGAAATTGAGAGAAGGTGGAGTTCTCTTTTATAAGAGGGTTGAGGGGCACCTTTGAAAAAACTAGAAATATTATTTTATAATAAATTCATATTCGTTTTATAATGGCTCCAAAGTGTATTATTTAAAGGTTAAGGTGGGGATAGGTCGAAAACCACTCAACCAATATATTTTAGACAGGTTTGGGTCACTCTATTAACCTTATCGTTTTGTTTTAACTCTTAGTTAAATAGTTTGGCATTTACCATGTCTCTTTGTATTTTTATATTATATTGTCAATGAACATACTATATACATCCAAGAGACCCCCAAGTGGTCCATTAATGATACACCTATCATGATAAAAGTCTTTTGGCTGAACATTAGACTTTTAGGAATAGAATATCAATTAATAATATAATATTTGTTTTAAAAATACTTTTATGTCAATTTTGACACTATTGGTTATTTTGTTTTGGATAAATTCATAACAACATTATTACTTCGAAAACATTCTTATAACCAGTCCTAATATGTCATATTAACCTATAAAATTATTCAAATTCATAAAA
This sequence comes from Viscum album, assembly GCA_963277665.1. Taxonomy (NCBI): domain Eukaryota; kingdom Viridiplantae; phylum Streptophyta; class Magnoliopsida; order Santalales; family Viscaceae; genus Viscum; species Viscum album. Next base: position 1,629,237,407 of record OY728141.1, read on the forward strand.
AGTTTCAAATTACATTTATTTGGATATTTATAATATCAATTATTTTAATATTTCATTAATTAGGTAATTACTTCATCACCATTATGACCTTAATAAATTAAATTATTTAATGTCTAAAAACAATAAATAAAATATAATTATTTAGGAAATATTTTTATATTTCTAATTAATATTTATAATCAATTTTATCTTATGTATAACCCTATATTAAAAATATTTTAGTTATTTATCTTTGATTTTATCTCTTTTAACTCTTTTTTGAATTAAATAATAATAAATGTCCTAATCTAATCCAATTGGACCTAAATGATAATATTTTATTCCTAAGGATTCTTTTTGTCGAGATAAAATTGTCCAATAAAATTAGGACATGTGTTAGGGTAATAATAATATCATTTTTTCCCTTAATTACCCTATTTACATTTAACCGTGGTAAATAAAAGTAAAAACTTACTATTCACCAAAAATTATTTTAATCTTATTGAACCACATTTTACTCCTTAATATTAACCGTGTCTCTCAGATTTTAGAAATTCCACTCACAGAAGCAGTAAAATTATGTTTTATGTGAATTTGCAAATTCTCCTAGGAGATGGGTAAAAGACGGTGAAAAGTACTATAAAGTTTTTATATATCTAAAATTTTTATAAATTGACTCTAATGAATTAAATTGAACTTATATAGGTATTATGTGTCTATTTTGACCTTAATTGAATTTAAATAAATAATTATTTAAATAAAAATTCGGTTTTAAACTATAACTCTGTGTTTTTCACTATTCATCAAAAATTGAAAGTTTTCAGAAAAATACCAAAAATTCACCCTAAGCTAATTTCGATATTCCGAATCCAAAAATGAATTCCATTTTGAATGATAAAATTTATAAAATTTCAAAAATTGTGTATTACTATTCATAACGGCTAGTGTGATTAGTTGTGGTGTGTGTTAGAACTCGAAGTTGCATACAACACAAGCTACTATATTATTCAAAGAGAAGCGTACCATGGAAGCTTGGGGTGTTAAACTAAAATGGATTGGGATGGAAGTATCCATTGATCAGATTCATGTAAACAAAAAATATAATAGTAAAATTGAAACTATTTGATGTTTTTCCCAAGATTCATAGCATGGAAGAGTCATAATAAACAAGAAAGAAGATGGAATAAAGAGAAATTCTAAAATGGGGAGGCTTTTGATGTAGACCAAGGTTTAAATGCCACTATTTCTTGAAATTCAAAAATGGGAAATCAAAATGCACTGAATTGATATGAAAGAAACAAGTTGGAATAGAAGGAATAGTGGGAAAAACCCAAAGACCACTAAGAGGTAGGAGAAAAACCAAATCAGGAGACACCAGATTAGGAGGAAAAAGACAAAACCCTGAGGATTCAAGGATTGAAAGGTGAAAGAGAGATATTCTAGGCCATTTTAAATTGGAGTGATAATTAGGTGGCTATAAAGGTTGTTCAACTCTAGTCTTACATGAATACACCAAACAAACTAAATATTTTGAAAACATTCTTTAGCATCACATTGAGTAGAAACATATTAACTTCGACTGTATATCCTCTACAAATTAGACATTCACCCTCATCACTAAATTCATACTGAGAGCTAGAATGAAGTTTCTTTGTAATAAGCTACAAATGTCGAACATCTACAACCCCGATTAATTGGATGTTCATTCAGACTTTTCTTTATCTCTTAATTTTTTTTACTCTTCTAGTCAAATAAAAAAATTCCTGAGCTTGATAGGGTGTGTTGGACTCAATCGGGTTAAATCCTAATCCCAATGTCATATATTTGGAGTCCCACATCAAAATTCTCTCTACTATAACATTTTATTCTATCAATAAATAATATAAACACTTATCAAGGAATGATATTATCGTATTTTATTTTCTATAAATTAATTAATGTTAGAATTTATTTAAATTTATATTTTTCACCTGAATATTAACCTCTTAGAACACTTTTAACTCTACAAAATGTGGAAGATTTACTCAATATAGTTTTCAAAGTTACTTCACATAATGGGAATGTTTGGATAAGGAAATATGTTTCTCTTGAAATTATACTTAATAGATGAAAAATAATCAATGCGGTGAATCATTTCGACTCCTCATAAGTTTTTTTATGTGGATACTCAGCACATTAAAAAATTTTACTTCACATGAAATGATTCTAAATTTTCTACTCAATGAAGTTGGAATTTTATACTCAATATAATAAATTTATTCATATATATACTTAATAAAATTTCTTACTAACAAGGAAACCAATATTATCAATTGTACTTTTATTCTAAGATAGTGGTAATGATTTGTGGGAGTTTGATCATGATAGTGGCATCAAAGGGAGAAGGATAAACAGAATCATCATGGAGTTTTTAAGTTCAGTAAGATCTATTCATTCCCAATTTCTATTTGTTTTCATTTTCTCTATTATACCAGTATCATTCATTAATGGTAAGAGGTAGTGTGATTTATATTGAGATAATGAAAAAATGTGGTTAAAGATATCTAGAATCATTATAGAGATTATAATCTTGATGAGATATTTATTTTACTTAATTTTTTTTATATTTCTTTTTTGGTACACGTATCCCTTGGTAAGGGCCATGAATCGAGTGAGTTTGATTGAGATATCGTGTGAATTATATCTCATTTTACTTTAGTAATTTATCATTTAGTTATCCATAAAAGTATGTTGTGAATTCATACTCACCGAGAACATGGGATTAATTGATCTTATTAGTGGTTATGTTTAGTTGAGTCTCACATCAGACTCTATGTATCATGTCTTCATTGTCATTTACTAAAAATAAAATCCAAGACCTCGTTTAGAGAGGAATAAAAGGAATTAGGTCCTATCAACTAGTATCTATAAAGACTCTCTTTTCCACTCTCACCCAGCTATTGCTCCCCCATTCTCTAACTATGATAGCCCCACCTTCTACTATCATCCATTCACCCCCCAAATAATTCCTCCATATGTAGCTACCCAACCTTAATTCATGCATGATTTTCCCTTCAACAATCACATGGATCCTCTACCTAACATTAAAACTAATGATGAAACCTCTCCATGAAGTTTCATGCTCCTAGCTCTAAGTGACACCTTCCCCAGAAATTTGTTCTAGGAAGAAATGATTAAGGTAGAATCATCTTGTCCACTCATTCTAAATCCAGATCCTTCGATTTTATCTTCTAGAATAAGCTTCCAATACAAGAAAAAATACTAATTTCACTAGAAATGACTTCCATAGGCATCATTTCTTTAGTGGTAACCTCTATTGGCATTAGATCTATATCCATATCCATCTATTTTCCAAGAACCCCTTCCAGCACTAACCCAATAAGAACACACCCGTCTTTAGATTTCCCCTTCCATTCTCATAACCCTTTCTACCTTTATTAATTCCTAGATAACATTAGGGCTACCCATATCACCATAACTCTTCCTCATGAATATTATGCTCATCTTTGAGTTTATTTTTTATTTTGTCTATTTTTAGTTTTTTTATATAAATTCAAAAATTGGCATGTCCATCTTGGGAGGGAGTATCAAGGATTATTATTTTTTATCTCATATATCTAATCATGGAAACTGATATTGAGTGGGAGTGTTTTTCATTAAGTTGAGGTGAGTCCCACATTAATCATTAGGTGTCATTACATCGCTATCATTCAATATAAATAATCACCAAGGCCTCCCTTAGAGAGGCATCTTGGATATTTGGTCCACTATCCCTCATTATAATGGATCCAAACCATATTATCAATTATCTAAAATTCCTTTATTTTTACTATTTGACTTGGTTTTCATATTTGTTTTTTATTATTTTTTGTAACTTCAACAATGTTATATCAATATAACGTAAACTGTTTACTAAATTATTTTGTTGTTTATGACAAAATTAACATTTTTAAATTTCTAAAATGGTCAAAATGATTTTGTAGAATTTAATTTCCACACTTCTTATCTTCCATCACATTCAAATTATGTAAGAATGTCACATTAATGTTATGTAATAAAGTTTTTTATATCGTTATGAGGAATTTTTCTACTTTTTGATTTTTTATCTGGATTTAAAAAAATGATGCGGAAGAAAATAGTGGAGTAGAGAATTAATTACACCGCAAAATGTTGTACCTATTACTTCCTTCCACAATCTGATCTTCAAAACTAAAAAAAATCTAAATAATTAATAAATTAAGAAATATATAAAGTTATAAAACATATTAATAAAAGAATATATAAAAATAAATCAAATGAATGTAAAAAATTGATCCTTGGAAGCAATGAGGTTCTCATGGTCAATTTGTTTTCTAATAATCACCTAGTCTGCACAATCATGAATCATCACCAAAAATGAATAAATAAAAAATGAGTAAAAATACAGAAAAAATATCAAATATATTATTTCACAACCTTTGAGAAATAATTATACCCTTGAACTTTATGATCAATGCAGTCATTCCAAATATCTTAGAAATATTAGAAAATTTGTATCGTAATTTTTTGTGATAAAATTTCTTTAAGTATTAACAATGTTGTATAAGATAATAAAACTTGTAGTTTAATTTAAATAGGTTAAGAAAATGTTAAAATATTTTAGATAAAACAATGACAATAAACCTATTACAGTATACTAAACATTTTTCTATGCAAAATTCATCAATTCATTGAATTTAAAATAGCTATCCCATATCAGTAATGATTTCAGTTACTGGAGGGGGAGATCTAAAATTATAGATAAATCCAAAAGGATACCATATCTTCAATGTTATGTAAATAATGATACATTCCAACTATTAATTGGTGTTCTTTTGAATTAAAGATGAAAGGATGTTTGGAAATGCTCAATGAATGGTTTGGAGATCACAACCCTAGAGGTTTGAATATTGACTTGTTCACTCCAAAAGTTCAAGGGAATCATTATATGCTTTTAGATGTGGCGAAGACCTCCACAGAATGTCTTGTAAAAAACTCAGGATCATGAATCTATCAAAGATGACAGACTTCTCTATTCTTTCTATCTTTTGGGATTATTTCGTTATCTGTGATCTCTCCCCTTATAGGATCATTCAAAAGGGCTCATTGGCACACATTAACACTAGTCCTGAGGCGATTACGGAAATAAATGAATCTTCCAAATTTTCCATCATTTCATGTATAATCCTTCCAAAATATTAAGATCCTTGGATGCACTTGGATTTTATTAAGTTCATATCTAAGATTTTTGGCATCCCGGGTTAGAGGACGATAGTGTTGAGGTGTGGATTTTATCAAATCATCTTTTCTTTTTAGGATCACAAAAGAAAATTGTGGGGATTCAGAATGATCTGCCTCAAACCTGTAATACTCTAAAAATCAATAATGGGACACTAACATTTATCTAATAAATATTACTAACACTCATGCACAGGTTTGGATCTCATTCTATTGTCACACCTAGTTTTACTAGAACCAAAGGATCCTATGGGTTATTGATTCTTCATTTGTTACCCATGTCAAAATAGAATGTTTGACTATAATATCTAGTATTTCCCATTATAATCATATGATGGTTTAAGTATACCTTTCATACACTATGGTTGAAATTTTCATTCTGAAAACACCAGAGGACATTAAAAACATTAATATTGTCTATAAAAGGTTCCCTCCCTTCTATGTCAATTGAAAATTTATTGGTAATGTGTAAAGTGAATGTAGCATGTTTAATATTACCTATAACTAGTACAATATTAGGGTTAATTTTGATTCTAATTATAGGAATCTCAATGATATAGAGAAATTTAAATGGAAGGATATTCTTAAGATTTATAGCCTTGACCATGTCAATACATCAGACCCTTCCATTGCTTTGGTGGATGTTGTTATAGACACTACAAGATGGAGTAACTCAACCTTCTTCTGATTTTGGAGCTAGAAGTATACCTCACACATCATATTCACCAGAACTCAATGGTTTTCCTTTAGCTCATGATTATTTGGGGGTTGTTGGATTACTTAGTGGTCACATACTTGAAGAGGCGAGGCAAGATGCGGCTTATCCAAGGATTTCAACAACCTAAGGTCTTCCCTCCCCAATTGAGGTTGCTCATGGATCCCTGGATCTGATCCCCTTATAGGGGGATGGAATTTAGATTTCTAGATCTACTTCACCCTATTCTACTTCAATATTTATCCCCATTTCCCCTTCTATTTAGGGGAGGACCTCTCTCACTCTAGAAACTCCCTAAGAGGATGATGAATCATCTTTTACTTTGGTCCCCTATGATAATTCTTCCAAAAGGAAACCTTTGATGGCCTCTCTCACAGGAAAACCCAATACTAAAAATATTGTTTCCTATTTTAGTGGTCATTTATGGGAAGATTATGTTAAGATACATCAACCTAAGGTATTCCATAATAAGGACCAGGTACATCTTGAAACCTATTATCATACATTTTTTGAAAGCATGGTTTATGAGATAAGTGGTAAAATAAAAATAAAATATGTCACATTTAAAGGTGGATAAGAATATCTTTCCACAAAAAATGGAATATAGGTATCCTATTTAATTTCCTATTATGTAATTTCCAAGGGCATAATAATGCAAACACAATAGCTACCCTTATTCACTTCATCACCCAACATAAACATACCCTTGTTGGTCTTTCTGAACTAAATGTTAAAAAGTATAAATTCAAGATACTCAAATGGGTAAAATTGTCTACAAATGTATGGATCATAATAGAAAATGTTTCATAGGTTGAAACACATTGGTTGTTTGAGAGGAGAGATGCTTCAGTCCTCATATTTCAAATTGGATAGCATCATATTACTATGAATGTTGATATTTTTAATAAATCATTCTTTCTTTCCTTAATTTATGATTCAAAATGTTACATCAAATAAGGATTCCTATGGAGGGGGATTTCACTCTTATCTAATTAGGATATTGATATATTGATTTTCCTTAATTAATTAAACTATATTCTGAATGATGATGAGAAAATTATCACCCATCAAATTAGAGTGGCCTCAATGGGATTCCAAATATTTTTTCACCTCATTTTCTTCTTTCAGGTGAGATTATAGATAATTGACCTCACCTATTCTAGGAAGACTAGTAACGGTAGGAATTCTAGAAATATTGGTAGAGAATTCATCTATTTTATATGTGGAGACTATAATCCTCATATCTCTTATAGGAACCTCCCAAGGTTTATCTCAAATCATACCCACATCATTCTGTATTGGATGGGTTTTTCCAAACATACCCCTCCACATTCAAGTTCAATAATTCATAGATCTCCTATGATGATGAGAGGAATATTATTGCTAATAAATGGTCCTATAATGTGTCATGTGGTATTTTCCAGAGGGTCACCAAAAAACACAAAAAGGATAAATCTAATATTTGATCTTAGACCAAATCCATTTTTAGAAACCTTTCATTGATATCTCCAATGCAGAGAAAAATATTCTTGATTTACATGATAGAAATACTAGAAAATATTCCACATCTAATAAAGAAATTCAATATGCACACCTATTGATAATCTCATCAAAATAAAGGATAACATTCTAAAGGAACAACTGATACTTCAATGGCTCAAGCAAAGAGATAAGAATTATAAATTTATTCACCTTTTACATAAATAATGTAATGAAAATAGGGCTGTCACCTCTAATAATATAAATTGAAATATTATTGATTAATAAGAGGCTATCAGTGAGGGTTTGGTATCTTGTTTAAAATTTATCTTTAATGAATAAAGTGATCACCCTATTCATCCCCCTTATATGATTTTATCAATTTATTTTTTAGTTGGGTGAAAAAGTTATTTCTTATAGCTACTCCATAAGAGAAGAATATCAAAGACACCATCTTTCTCATAATTTAGATAGCACTCCTAGGTCAGATGGTTTTACCAATAAATTTTTTATTCATCTTTGGAATATCATTCAACTGGATGTGGTCTAGGTTGTCAAGGAAATCATTATCAGGGGTCAACATATGCATAGTCATAATTCATAGTTTATCATCCATAGTACAAAGGTGTATCGTGTAATGAATGTTAAGGATTACAGACCTATTGTTGTTGGAAATACTATTCCCAATATTTTAGGGAAGATCTTTTCCATTGGGATTAGACACATTGAAAATTTTATTATTTCACATAATCAATTTGACTTCATTCTAAGGATTAAAATCAAAGAATTCCATTTTTTAGCCTCAAAAGGAATCAATGTTCATCCAAATCCCTTTAAGAATGGTAATATTTCAATCAAGTTGGACATATTCAAAAAATTGTGTATCTTGAGATGGATTTTCATTATGATGGTCCATCAAAAGTTTGGATTTATGAATAAATCCATCAGTTTTATGCATTCTCTACTTCAGATCTCATGTCTCTATGCTTTTAGAAATGGTTCCCCCAAAGTCTATTTAACTTATTCAAGGGGTTTTATGTAAGGATACACTCTCTCTGATCTTCTATTTGTTAATGTCTAGGAATAACTTATTATATGATTTCTTTATGTTATTTAAAGGCAAGACCTTCTTCCTATTAATCATTCTATAAACCTTAGTGTTCCCACACACCTATTTTATACTAATGATATTTTTGTGAGGCTCATGACACCTATCATAATTCGATTAGAAACACTCTTTATCCTTATGATAAGGTTTCTAGATAACTCATTTCATTGTTAAATTCTATGATTTTTTTTGAAATGGTTGTTTTGAAATAAAAAAAATACATTTTGAATTTTTTCAATATTAGGAAAGGGGTGATTACTTTTATTTACTTGTTTAAACCTTTGATTTTTTGAAAAGTTGGTGCTTCTTATTTAGAAGGTATTTCCTTTAGGATCACATCTCAGATCTTAATATAGAAAGGAATATATTTGTCTCAAGTGGGTAGAATTTATCTTGTTATTATGATTATTAATTCCTTGTATGTTCTCTATTTTAATATCTACAAATGAATTAGAGACATGCTTACTCACCTAAAAATCAGATCAGAATTCTTATTTGGATGGGATGATTTCATGAAAGGAAAATTGTGATGGTTTCTTGGAGTAGATGTGTGAATACTATAGAAATAGGAGGATCTAGTATTAAAATTATTTTAATGTTCAATAAATCTCCTATGACCAGCTACATTTGGAATCCTCTCACCTCTAGTCAACTATTTACTAATTTATCTTGACTAAATTTTTTATTGGCATAAGAAAGGAAATAATTTCTTTTTTAGTTCCTCTATTTGGCCTTCCATCTGATATGATTATTATAAAATCATAAGAATTTCCCATTTTATTCCCTTTACAACATCGAAACTAAAAATTTGAAAAACCACTTGGATTTCTAACCTAATTCAAGAGTCATTCCATCCTCTTTCCAACACGATTGGTTTTTCAATATTCGGTGCTCTCTAATGTTTTGAATAGGTTCGAAAGTATTTACCCATTAATAAAACATCATACTACTACTTTTAACTTTAAATTTTAGGACTTGGCCTCTAGAAACCTTTTTGGATTAGTACCCTCAGTCTGAGGATGAATTATTGTTACTCATGTGAAGCTTCTAAAGATCCACTAAAATGTATTAAGCTCATTAGATGTTATTGTATTCATCCTCATAGGAATTTGTTCATCTAGAAAATGTGGATGAACTGACTACCGATAGAGGAGAGGCTTGACTCTCAGGAAGTAAATATCCATCTTTCCTATCCTTGTGTACACAGAGTGGGGAGTTCCAACTACATCAAATATTTGATTTCTACATTGTTTTCAATCATTAGAGGCATGGTGGGATTATTTTTAACTATAATATTCTTCATCATAACAATATGCCTCACGAAATGGACTATATGTAACACCATGAGCTTTCACGATACGCTTCTCTTTCAATAATTTAATAGCTTGTATTGCACACAAGTTCGAGATTCTAACACACCGAGACCAACCAAAATAGCTATTATGAATAGTAATAACCACTTTTTGAAATTATATATATTTTATATTTCAAAATGGACTTCATTTTTGGATTTGGAATATCTAAATTATCCTATGTTGAATTTTTTGTATTTTTCTGAGAACTTCTAATTTTTATGAATAGTGAAAAATACTTAAAACAAATTTTTTAATAAAAATAATTTATTGTGATAAATTATACTATTTAGTGGTTTTAAAGTATAATTAGAATATATTTTTACCATTATATCCAATGGTGGTCATTAGAATTAATTTCACTTTGAAATTGGACATAAACAATTGTCAATCTTTTGATATAAATTGTTTCTTAAAAACACGCTATTTGTTGTGATAGCGGGAATTAATTATAAAATTAATTAATGAAACTTATATAATTGGAATTTTTTAAAATAGACATCATTTTTGAAATTGGAAAATCAAATATAGCTTAGGGTGAATTTTTGGGATTTTTCTAAAAAACTTCAATTTTTGATGAATAGTGAAACCACTAAGTGGTACTTATAAAAACTGATTTTTCGTTTAAATGAAATTTTACCACTTCTGTGTTCTGAATTTCAAAAATCTGACATACATGGTTGTAATTAAGAAGTAAAATGTGGTTCAATGAGATTAAAATAATTTTTTAGTGAATAGTAACTTTTAAGTTCTTAATCGTGATTAGAGGTAATTAGTGTAGTTTAAGGTAAAAATAATGTTTTAATAATATGAGATGAGCTTGACACATGTCCTACCCTCATTGGATATTCCATGGACGACCAAGATAATCCATGGGTCAACTTGGGGACCCCATGGAGCCACTTTATTTGGAAAATGACATAAATACCTTTTATTTAATGTTAAAGTAAAAAATGACACAAACATGAAATGTTTTACTAAAACAATTTTTACATGGGGTTATACAAGTCATATTTTTTACTATAAATAATAATTGGAAAGATAAAAAGATTTCCTACATCATATTATTTTTTTTATAATTTTTAGACATTAAATGAATTAAATTATTTATGACATCATGATAATGCAACGATGACCTCATCATTTAACAATTTAAATAAAATAAAAAGATAATGTAAAATCCAAGGCTTACACTTGTCAAAAACCTATTGGATGAGTATATTTAGAACCCTTATCACCTTATACTCTAATTATATAAGTGTGGGACCTCTAAAATCCGAAACTCATTTTATAATAAAGTGACTTTTCTTTACTTTCCAAGAGTGCCCCTCCTCTCCACTTATAAAAGGCCCCCACCTCTACCACCTCATTCACACTTTCAAGCAATTTGGCTCGGCCAAACTCTGCCAAAATACTCTCCCAACATTCCTCCCTTACTCCTAGAATCCTCACTTTGGGCATAATTCTTTCCAAGGATGACTTTGGCTCAAATCAAAAAGAGTTACCCGATCTGAAGGTAATGTCTTCTCTAATGTTGTTTTGTTTTATTTTTCTTCTCCATCCCCTTAAACTATTTTTATTCCTTTATTTTGTAACAACACCAGTATCTAAAATATACTGGGATGTTTTAATGATAATTATTTGGTTTACAATTACACACACCATAGTCTAATGGTTAAAGAACATTATGTTTTTGTGGGTGGCGAAATACTGCCTCACGAAACGATGATTGTTCAATATTCTTTTAACACCTCTAATGGTGGCCATTTTGATGACACTATTTTCATATATGATATATATATTATCTTTATGTTTTCCTTATGCTTCTTTATTTCTCATTTGTGGCATACTTTATGATTTCCATTATGGGTAAACGCGATAATTTGATTTTAGGAAGTGCGGACTACCGCCCCCTCAAAGTGATTTGAATCGTTAATTCCATATGTGGGATGTATAAAGGATGGAATAAATGGTATTATACATTATATTATACTGGAATTATATTATACCTTTATATAATTATAACTTTATTCCATTAAATACAAAATATAAATGAAAGTAGCGTTCATGCGTACGTACGGCTTACCGTCTCCATGAACGGTGCATTTCATTTCTTACCTCTAAATGTTATGTAATATTATAAATGCATTTATATACTGGATATATATGATATATATGATATCTACATCATGAATTTAATTTTGTATATAATGGATATTTCACCACATGAACAACTTGTAATTATAAGAAGTTTATTGTTGACTCAAGTACCAAAGATCGACAAAACGTCCGTTATTAACTTAAATAATTACATAATGTTCATAACATTGTAATAAGTGATATAAAAAGGATAATTAAATTGAAAATGGTTCTTAATAAGGTAGATATTAACTCTAGTTTATTATTCAGGAGGTTAAAGAACGGTTGAGTCAGGTCGGACACAAGGTAAGGGAACTTCTAAACCCAATTTATATTATTTGGGTTAATCTCATACTTTCAAATTATGTCATGATATTATTATGTCATATATTATATTTTTACTTTCATTATGTGTACTTATAGTGAATACACATACTAGATTTATTTTATTTTAAAAAAATGATCTTTTTAAGGGAACTTCTTAACCCAATTTCTATTCTTTGGTTTAATCTCCTACTTTCAAATTATGTCATGATATTATTATGTCATATCTTGTATTTTTACTTTCTTTATGTGTACTTATAGTGAATACACATAATAGATCTACTTTATTTAAAAAAATGATCTTTGTAAGGGACTTCGTCTCAATCCCCTTTCATTGAGGCATATTTCATTTTATACACAACTTTCTTTTATACGGTGTCTAAACCCCTTTGACATTTATGTTTATTCAAAAGATTTTCTTTTATAATTATGTGATTTTTAAATGATTTCAAAAAAGATATATGTCTCTTAAATATATGAAAATCCAGTGCAAATGTATACATATTTAACGCAAGCTTAAAAATGTTTTCAAAAACCCGACTCTCGAGTGTGGTAGACAGGAAGGGATTGGGTGTGGACCCATCATGGCCTGTAATTAGTCGGGCAGTCTCAGAATTAGTTATTTTGTTTTCAGAAGCTTGCATAATGTTTTTAGAAAAACACTGGTGTATATTTGAACAATTTTAAACGTAAGTATCTTCTAAAAAAAATTCATCGGTAGGTCTCATGAGACAAACTAGTGTCTTGGCACGAGGCCTTGACAAAATCTTATTTGTGGTCATGGCACGAGGCCTTGACTATGTGGTTATGATAGTCTGGCATTATGCATTCCATCAATATGAAAGTGGTTATTGATATTGCATGTGATTATTCAACTAGTAGAATATCCATGTGAATAAGTAAATGTCATTATCTCATTTTACTTTTTCCATATTATGTTGAAGTTCATGTTTAAAAGGCTTTTGTTTTTTTATACATTACCTTAAATGTAAATGTTTATTTATGAAAGCTTCCGCAATATTGTTATCCTTACTGAGCATCTGAGTTCACCCCTTTCAATGTTTTAATATTTTCCAGGATGTGAAGAAGTATTTTATGAATGACCTGCAAGGATAGTCATAAGAGGATATGAGTGTGGACTATGGAGACTTTGTTATTGTAGTTTTTCACTTTATGATGTAATGTAACGTTTACGAATGTATCTAGTGTTTCCAAGGCTGCTAAACTAATCGGTCTTTCGAGACTTGATCTTTTGTGATCATGCCAATGTTACGAAGTAATGCATCGACTACGGGTTGCTGGGGTCGGGGCGTTACAGTTGGTATTAGAGGCAGTTTATTACTAACATTGGAAGCTAGATTTAGATAAACCTTGATTAGAGCAGATAGCCCGAAGATAGACTTTAAGGATTAGTATAGAATAACTTCCTAGAATTTTGGTATTATAGAGATTTTGTGAGTTTTCCTATCAATAAATCCCTGTCTGGATACGAGCAGGTAGAGGCGGCTCTGGCACAGATGTACCTAGGGGTAAAACCCAAAAACACCGCTTTGAGCTAGACTCGAAGGGGAACTGGTGCACGACAACGGGCCTTGCTGCACTCTTGGTTACGACACTTCCGGGGGATATGCTTAGGATAATTCTCATTTTCTGTACAAACCACTATGAAGGGTTATGAGTATATACTTCCTCAAATAAAACATTTCTTTTTATGATTATGGATTATATCCATAAATAGTTCAATTTATGTAAAGTGTTTTACAAATATGGAATTATGTATTTGAATTCATAAACTAATCTAGTTTATGCCATTGTTTAGAAATGGTGCCTAGTGGAAGTAATGGAAACTATATCAATGCACACACTCCATGTAGGGATTTACCTCCTACTCAAGATAATTATTGTGGATTTCGAGATACAACTGGTGCTGATCAACTTATTACCATACTGGGACAACTCACTCAGATTATGAATAATAACCTTACTCGTATGGAGCACCCTGATCCGCAACGTGGAGGATCAATGTTAGACCGCTTCATGAGGAAACAACCGCCAACATTTAATGGGGGTAAAAATCCATTAGTAGATGAGAAATGGATAAACTCCTTAGAGAAAATATTCCATGCCTTGGGGAGTACTGAAAGGGAGAAGGTTATCATGGCAGTTTACCGCCTCACTGGAGATGCCGATCAATGGTGGTCATTGATTCAAAATAAAAAGGAAGATGAAGAAGTATCAAGTATGGAATGGATAGAGTTCAAAGATATTTTCTTAGAAAAATACTTTCCACATGACCATCGAGCAGATATGGAAAGGAAATTTCTGAGTCTGAGGCAGAAGGAGGATGAGAATGTCGCAAAGTATGAGGCTAACTTTAAAAGGTTAGCAAGGCATGCTGTAGATTATATACGTAACCCAAGAGGTAAGATTGATCGTTTCTTTGATGGGTTAAAACCATTTCTCCATCGAGCTTTAGTATCACAATCCTTCTCATCGTACGAAGATATTGTCTCGTGTGCTATCAAGACAGAAAAGGAATTCTCTAAATCTTATGACAATAAAGTAAAGCAAGATAAGAAGAGAATGGTGGAACAAGAGATAGATAAAGTGAAAAAGGGAAAGAAAGATTTTTCCTTTATGTGATAATTGTGGGAAGAATCACCCTGGTACTTGCCTAAAAGGAATGGGAGTTTGTTACAAATGTGGAGAAAAAGGTCACCAGGCTCGTGATTGTAAGGGAAAGAAAGAGGCTATCAATGTTGAATGCTACAATTGTAGGGAAATGGGTAATTATGCAAATGAATTTCCTAAGCGTCAGGGAAACTTACCTCAGAAAAGGCCAAGGGATCAAGGACAATCTTATGATGTTACTATAGTTGAAGCAGAATAATTAATGTATTGGTGCTTTTGGACTCATGGATTATATTCTGGTCATTAGAATAATGTGATATATATATAAGGATTGTACTGCAGTATATGTTGATTTCATTAAGGTTTTAATATGATGAAGGTAATCATATTTTTGTATGTGACAAAAATAGAAACTTTACTTTGTTTAGGGAATCTAATGTTACAATTGATTTTGGAATTTAAGGACCCTTTAGAGAAAGTCTGGACAGAGGTATTTTGGATAACTATAAAGGTTGGGATGGATTAAGTTGAACATTGAATAGTATTGTTTAAGGTTAAAACATTTCTAAAGATTATTTTTGGAATATTAAGATACTATAGTTTTAGGAAAAGGACAACCTACAGGGTGGGGCATAACCCGTCGCTTCGGACAAAACTGCAGGAATTGAACCCACAACCATAGTGCGATAGGCCTTTATTACCTACCACTAGCCTACATGAAGTCCCTGGTTTTTACAAAATATTTTTCGTAATCTAAGTGGTATGTGTTAATATTTTGAACCTTGTACGATTATGATAAATATAATATTTTTGAGTTCTGTTATCTTTTTGAGTGAAAGATGGGTTTATGGTAGAAATTAGTTAAAGGTTGAAACTCTACTTGTCAAGCATAAATATATATATATACCTATCTCTTATTCTATGAATAAATTAATTCTTAAACTATAATAATGGGAAATTAAAACAAAAAATGTGTTATCCTAATACCTTATGTCTTGTTGAACTATTAATATTTTAAATCAACATAGATTGAAGGCTTTGAGGCCCTCAATTTTACACTTGTTTGTGATTGATAACCTCAATCACTCCCTACAAATATTTACGTTTTCCCTCCAATTATATGTCTCTAATTTCCACCAATGTTCTCCTTATCGAGATCATAATTTAGTGGTGACTTTCTTATTTCCATTTCCCTCTTATTAAGGAAAAATTTTATTAACCTTATTTCCGATGTGGGTTTTCCACAAAGGTATTTTCTATTTTCAACCATTTTATTTTCAAAGAAAAATATCAAATTTCGAGGACGCAATTTATTTAAGGAGGGGAGAATGTAACACCCCGATCTTTCACGATACGCTTCTCTTTCAATAATTTAATATCTTGTATTGTACGCAAGTTCGAGATTCTAACACACCGAGACCAACCAAAATAGCTATTATGAATAGTAATAACCACTTTTTGAAATTATATATATTTTATATTTCAAAATGGACTTCATTTTTAGATTCGGAATATCGAAATTAGCCTATGTTGAATTTTTTGTATTTTTCTGAGAACTTCTAATTTTTTATGAATAGTGAAAAACACTTAAAACAACTTTTTTAATAAAAATAATTTATTTTGATAAATTATACTATTTAGTGGTTTTAAAGTATAATTATAATATATTGTTACCATTATATCCAATGGTGGTCATTATAATTAATTTCACTTTGAAATAGGACATAAACAATTGTCAATCTTTTGATATAAATTGTTTCTTAAAAACACGCTATCTGTTGTGATAGCGGGAATTAATTATAAAATTAATTAATGAAACTTATATGATTGGAATTTTTTAAAATAGACATCATTTTTGAAATCGGAATATAAAATATAGCTTAGGGTGATTTTTTGCGATTTTTCTGAAAAACTTCAATTTTTGATGAATAGTGAAACCACTAAGTGGTACTTATAAAAACTGATTTTTCGTTTAATTGAAATTTTACCACTTCTGTGTTCTGAATTTCAAAAATCTGACATACATGGTAGTCATTAAGAAGTAAAATGTGGTTCAATGAGATTAAAATAAATTTTTGGTGAATAGTAACTTTTTAGTTCTTAATCGCGATTAGAGGTAATTAGTGTAGTTTAAGGTAAAAATAATGTTTTAATAATATGAGATGAGCTTGACACATGTCCTACCCTCATTGGATGTTCCATATACGACCAAGAAAATCCATGGGTCATCTTGGGGACCCCATGGAGCCACTTTAGTTGGAAAATGACATAAATACCTTTTATTTAATGTTAAAGTAAAAAATGACACAAACATGAAATGTTTTACTAAAACAATTTTTACATGGGGTTATACAAGTCATATTTTTGACTATAAATAATAATTTGAAATATAAAAAAATTTCCTACATCATAGTATTTTTTTATAATTTTTAGACATTAAATAAATTAAATTATTTATGACATCATGAGGATGCAACGATGACCTCATTATTTAACTATTTAAATAAAATAAAAAGATAACGTAAAATACAAGGCTTACACTTGTCAAAAACCTATTGTATGACTATATTTCGAACCCTTATCACCTTAGCCTTGAATTATATAAGTGTGGGACCTCTAAAATCCGAAACTCATTTTATAATAATGTGACTTTTCTTTACTTTCCAAGAGTGCCCCTCCTCTCCACTTATAAAAGGCCCCCACCTCTACCACCTCATTCACACTTTCAATCCATTTGGATCGGACAACCTCTGCCCAAATACTCTCCAACTTCCCTCCCTTACTCCTAGAAGCCTCACTTTGGGTATAATTCTTCCCAAGGAAGCCTTTGGCTCAAATCAAAAAGAGTTACCCGATTTGAAGGTAATGTCTTCTCTAATGTTGTTTTGTTTTATTTTTCTTCTCCATCCCCTTAAACTCTTTTTATTCCTTTCTTTTGTAACAACACCAGTATTTAAAATATACTAGGATTTTTTTATGATGCGGATTTGGTTTACACTTATACACACCTTCGTCTAATGGTAAAACAACATACTGTTTCTGTGGGTGGCGAAATACTGCCTCACGAAACGATGATTGTTCAATATTCTTTTAACACCTCTAATGGTGGCCATTTTGATGACACTATTTTCATATATGATATATATATTATGTTTATGTTTTCCTTATGCTTCTGTATTTCTCATTTGTGGCATACTTTATGAGTTCCATTATGGGTAAACGCGATAATTTCATTTTAGGAAGTGCGGGCTACCGCCCCCTCAAAGTGA
This sequence comes from Viscum album, assembly GCA_963277665.1. Classification (NCBI taxonomy): domain Eukaryota; kingdom Viridiplantae; phylum Streptophyta; class Magnoliopsida; order Santalales; family Viscaceae; genus Viscum; species Viscum album. The sequence goes on from OY728141.1 coordinate 1,629,255,659, forward strand.
TTTGAATCGTTAATGCCATATGTGGGATGTATAAAGGATGGACTAAATGGTATTATACATTATATTATACTGTAATTATATTATACCTTTATATAATTTTAACTTCATTCCATTAAATACAAAATATAAATGAAAGTAGCGTTCATGCGTACGTACGGCTTACTATCTCCATGAACGGTGCATTTCATTTCTTACCTCTAAATGTTATGTAATATTATAAATGAATTTATATACTGGATATATATGATATATATTATATCTACATCATGAATTTAATTCTGGATATAATGGATATTTCACCACATGAACAACTTGTAATTATAAAAAGTTTATTGTTGACTCAAGTACCAAAGATCGACAAAACGACCGTTATTAACTTAAATAATTACATAATGTTCATAACATTGTAATAAGTGATATAAAAAGGATAATGAAATTGAAAATGGTTCTTAATAAGGTAGATATTAACTCTAGTTTATTATTCAGGAGGTTAAAGAACGGTTGAGTCAAGTCAGACACAAGGTAAGGGAACTTCTAAACGCAATTTTTATTCTTTGGGTTAATCTCATACTTTCAAATTATGTCATGATATTATTATATCCTATCTTGTATTTTTACTTTCATTATGTGTACTTATAGTGAATACACATACTAGATTTATTTTATTTTAAAAAATGATCTTTGTAAGGGAACTTCTTAACCCAATTTCTATTCTTTGGGTTAATCTCCTACTTTCAAATTATGTCATGATATTATTATGTCATATCTTGTATTTGTACTTTCTTTATGTGTACTTATAGTGAATACACATAATATATCTACTTTATTTAAAAAAATGATCTTTGTAAGGGACTTCGTCTCAATCCCCTTTCACTGAGGCATATTTGGTTTTATACAAAAATTTCTTTTATACGGTGTATAAACCCCTTTGACTTTTATGTTTATTCAAAAGGTTTTCTTTTATAATTATGTGATTTTTAAATGATTTCAAAAAAGAGATATGTCTCTTAAATATATGAAAATTCAGTGCAAATTTATACGTATTTAATGCAAGCTTAAAAATGTTTTCAGAAAACCCGACTCTCAAGTGTGGTAGACAGGAAGGGGTTGGGCGTGGACCCATCATGGCCTGTAATTAGTCGAGCTGTCTCAGAATTAGTTATTTTGTTTTCAGAAGCTTGCATAATGTTTTCAGAAAAACACTGGTGTATATTTGAACAATTTTAAACGTAGGTATCTTCTAAAAAAAATTCATCGGTAGGTCTCATGAGACAAACTAGTGTCTTGGCACGAGGCCTTGACAAAATCTTATTTGTGGTCTTGGCACGAGGCCTTGACTATGTGGTTATGATAGTCTGGAATTATGCATTCCATCAATATGAAAGTGGTTATTGATATTGCATGTGATTATTCGACCAGTAGAATATCCATGTGAATAAGTAAATGGAATTATCTCATTTTAATTTTGCCATATTATGTTGAATTTCATGTTTAAAAGGCTTTTGTTTTAGTTATACATTGCCTTTAATGTTAATGTTTATTTATGAACGCTTCCGCAATATTGTTATCCTTACTGAGCATCTGAGCTCATCCCTTTCAATGTTTTAATATTTTCCAGGATGTGAAGAAGTATTTTATGAATGACCTACAGGGATAGTCAGAAGAGGATATGAGTGTGGAATATGGAGACTTTGTTATTGTAGTTTTTCACTTTATGATGTAATGTAACGTTTACGAATGTATCAAGTGTTTCCAAGGCTACTATACTAATTGGTCTTTCGAGACTTGATCTTTTGTGATCATTCCAATATTACGAAGTAATGCACCGACTCCGGGTAGCTGGGGTCAGGGCGTTACACTATATTTGGTGTTTACCCTTGAGTTCCAAAGATAAGAACATTTGGTACTCATACATTGTTTTTATTTTCATCATGTTTGGATGGATATAAATGGATTAAAATTATATAGGATCAAACCTCAGATCAAATACACCATCAAATGAATAATTGAAAATGTCCTTATGGATTCTAAAATTCTAATGGAAGCATTAATAACACCATGTAGGACCTCACTACCTTCCGAATTTTGGGTTTCAAGGGTGTCCCTCAGATGCCTTTTCTAACCAATTTTGTTATTTGGATTCCTCCCCTACCGTCATGGATAAAAATATTGTGGATGGTGTGGCTCCAGGTGATCCTAGATTAGATGGATGCAAGATTATTTTTATAACTAATAGGGGCTTTGTTAAATGGTTATTTTAGAAATTTCTTGGCACATATATTCCCTTTGAAGGTGAGATTTTTTAGACATTTTTCATCAATTATTTCAAACACTTACAATGGGACAACTTATGTATTTAATGTGATTCCACCTTAGTTATCAATACATTAAGAAGTTGTTATTAAAGGGTCCCATATAATTTTTATTTAAATGGATGGAATTATTTTCACACTTGGGAAGGATTCACATACAAATTAGCCATATTTATAGGGAGTCCAATATGTTTTTGATGCCTTATCAATGCTTGTAGTGGAGGATCACAATCCATTTTGGTCATTTTCACTTAATGATAATATATTACCCATGCACCTTTATAATTATAAGGGTGATTTGTACACCAGTATTTGAACTCTTTTTACTTATATTCTCTTTTATTTTTAATTGATTAATTTGATGGGATTTGGCCTTTTGGAACTCTACCCAAGACTTCTTATGTTAGTGTTCATTTGAATAAATTTAAAAATCTATTTACAACACTACTAAATTAATACTAGTACATAAAAAAATATAACATTTTCTCACAAAATAAGTATCATTTTACCACTTCTAAAAGTGATGTTGTTCAAATGATTAAATGTAATAATCTAAAAAATAGCAAAAAAATAATTTATATATTAAATTCAATCATCATAAGTGTTATAATCAATTTTTTTAAATTATTTCCATAGAATGATAATGCCCATAACTCGTTTCTCTAAATGAGGGCCAATTATATTTATAGATGAAGATAATGATTTGAAACCTAATTACTAGTAGGTAATTGACCTGGTCAACCCGTTGACCGTTGACTCATATTGTGAATATCTAATTACCCTAAATACCTAAATGATATAACACTCCATATCAAACTATGATTTCTTTTCTTTAATGTATAACAAATGAAAAATAAATAAATGACTCTCCTAATACTCCACCACAAGATAGACATGACCTACTTGATAAAAAATAATAAAAAAATAAAAGCATTCACATTTGTGTCGCCTTCTTGTTTTTCTCTAACATCCTCTATAGGAACTCCTCCTGATTTAAAATATTGAGAAATAATTGTTACTATTGACGAATATATGATCATCATATGAATCTCATGTTGATGATGACTAGTGAATGAATATGTTGGATGAAATTAAAATTAATGATATATCAAAAAATTGTCGGGTAAAATGACACCCAATTTTGTGGACCGAAAAGGAAAGTGATAAAACACCTAATTTTGCAGACCCAAAAGGTTATGGGATGTGGTAGCCAATTTTACAGGAAAAAAAGGTCAGGTGATAGAGCACCCTATATTTGTGGACCCAAAATTCCTAGTTATATGATGTAAGATTTTTCAGTCCCAAAACCTCAGATGAAACAGTTCAAGACTAATGGTCCCAAAAAGGTCGAGTAATACATCTCCCAATTTTTCAGACCCAAAAGGCTATGTAAAATAGCACATGAGTTGTAATCCAAAATGGCTAGGTGATAAAACACACAAATAGTATTCCCAAAATGACTCGATAGTAATGGGTTTGCACAATGATATAGACCTAGAGAGCCATAGTAAAACCTCAAAGGCTACTTCTAGATGGATAAAAAGTGTAATTATTAGAGAATCAATAGATGGTTATGGATAAAAATTATACAAGGGATCAGTGGTGGACAAAATAGATGTAAAAGGTTATTTTTAAATAAGTATGGAGTGTTTTTGAGTGGTATAATGAAATAATGATAGTATATGTTTCATAGAGATTGGGTGAGAGAGTCAAGGGTCTTTTTTGTACTTCTCACTCTCTTTTACTCTTCCTCTTCTTCCCCTATTTTTCCTTCCACATTCTTTAACTCAAATTCATCCAAATTTCAACACACACACACACACACACACATATCTATATATATATATTGGTTCTACATGGATCTCTACTGTGAGGGGATAAACAATCGTTCCAGACTATCAAATATCTTTTCAGGGAGGAAACAATGGTTACACTAATTAAATGAGTGGAAAAGAAACTAAAACATACCAATTCTACATTTTTATGGATCTGGAAGAGTCATATAGAGAAGGATATGGAATGAAAATGAACTAGCTAAATTCAGGGATGTACACTCTCTTTTGGTACAACATCTGTTGAAGACGCAACATCACAAGGTAGTCTTTCTTTCTTGTACATTTCTACGTAAGGTAAATTCATTGGTCAGTTGTGAAACGAGGGTGTGGGAATTGTAAGAATTGACTCAACTCAGTTTGGCATAGGGAAGAATGTGTTTTTAGTGGAAAATATGTCAAACAACATGAAAGGTGACCTATCTCCACAGCACCTACCATAGAAAAATTCATGGACATTGAAAATCAAGGTAAAAATAGACATTCACACATCTAGACTTGAATATGTTTTAGTGATTCATATAGGTGTGATCGAGATGGAGTGAATGACCACAATAAAATCTACCCAACCATAAGTCCCTTAGAGAGATGAATTATCTATTTTTAGTAAAAGAGATCTAAGGATCTAGATCACATGAGATGCTTGAAAATTTGTTTTATAATATCTGAGTTTCGTTCTAACAATGAAGGAGAAAGTATTATTGGACACAAATGAGGAATGATATAATAGGATAGGTGAAACACAAAAGATACGATGAATGAATTACGATCAATAACAAATCGATATGTGATATTTATAAAGGATATTAACCTATTATTTAGAAAGTGTTTGTTGCTAATACTAGGGAGGAAATTTTTGCAGATATTGATGGTATTATTATTTGTGAATAGGGAACTTCCACTTCTAATAATTAATTTTACTATGATCACAATGTTCTTGTCAGACGCTACCTGCAACTTTTTTGGAAAACAATGAGAGAAACATATAATGTGGAAATTATTTCCATGGTCGATGTTGTGAAAGAACCAACACAAATCTCTTGGGGTGTGGAATTACTCATGCTCAGTAAGAACTAAAAAACCATGGATTACTAGTTTTGACAAAATTCATAGTAGTAGATTAGACCCCAATAAGATGGAAGGATGGGGAGTGTTGCATGTGGATAATCCCAAAACATCATATCTCTAAATCTGTCCCATAAAGAATTGAGAGGTGTACGGGATATTTTTTGGCATGCATGTTAGGTCAGGGTGCCTTATTAAGGTCCCAAACAACATGATACTAAATTAGAAATGTTGTTTAGTTCTTCCAAAAACATAAAATAAAATTTTCTAAAGCCTTGGAAATTTTCGAATGGTTTATACTCGAAGTATAAACCACCTATTTGGGTCCTACATTACTTTTTGGAGTTCCAAAATTCATGCATGTGGCCACCAAACTCTTGCATGATGAAATTAGTGAATCATTTTAATAGGTACTTGATGAAATGTAAATAGTTAGTTGAAATCTAGATTCCCCTTTACCTCATTTTTCTAGTCCCCTTGAGGTATTTTCATGCGTGGAAGATTAAATACTCTTAACATAGAAGAAACATGGAGAAGACCCTTAAAAATTTTAAATGATAAAAAAACAAATATGATGGCTTAGAGAACTCGCCATTGTACATCTCTCTTAGTCATGGCTAGCCCCTTTCCCATGTTTATATTTTTCAAAAATGACATTGAAATAAAAATTCATCAATTTTATTCATTTATCATTCCTTGATATTTAAAAAATGATTTATTTTCAAATAGGGGAGAATGATTGAGACTTGGAAACCCATATTAAAACCTACAAGTATCCATCTAAAAATGTTCATTACAAGGGGATATACATCTGGAAAATGATACATATTCTTTAAGGGATCAATGGTGTCCATATGAGGAGTAAGGGAAGGAAATTAAATAATGATGGAGGGATAGAGTGAGATATAGAGGAATATTGTTATTAGGTTGGGAATAGGGATTCGGGAACGATTTGGGGGTCTCTTGAGTACGTCTCACTCTCTTATACTCTTATTCCCTTATTCTTCTTCTTCCTCCTATAACACAAGTTTCTCATAGTTTCTATAAATATATTTAAGTAGTTTATTATGTTTGGTTAATTGTTTAGAGGAACTTAACACCTGATGATAATCCAAGAAGTGATAAAGAAGCCCGATTTTGATTCGGGAAACCTAAAATTAATCCATACAAAGGTGATGAAGAATCCTGATAATTATTAGGGAATATATATAGTGTTACAAGCTATGATAAAGAAACCCAATAGTAATCTGGGTATCCCAATGAAAATTTTGGAAATATGATTGATGTCTCAGGTCATCAACAATGTTTGTATAGCAATAATAAGGCTTGATGGAGATTCGAGAAAGAGTGAAGAGGCTTGACTGATTTAATGCATGATGTAGAAGAGAGGGGGATTGCACCAATCATGGGATAAGGAAATCATTTAGCATGGGTTGGATGAATATTATGATAGACTTTGGATAGTTTCCCTATATCCCCCTTTGGGTGGATTCTTATAGGGTTCTCCATACAGTTTAGGAACTAACTCTAAGACCATGTAGAATAATAATTCACAAAAAAAATCAACTAAGTGATGTCCAATTTTTATATTTATAGATGGAGATAAATATTTTGGTCATAAATAAATGTCAAACAATTTACCTATAAAACCATTGACCATTGACTCATATCATGAATATCAAGCTACATTAAATACCTAAATACTCTAAAAATTCAAACTAAAACTTAGCCTTTTTAAGGTATTTAATTCTTTTCGATATTAGTTATATGGGATAAAAGAATGTAGAATCCTATAACTTACCCTTGATAATCATCTATAACCCATATAATTTATTTTATCTATGTAATGATAAATCTGGATAATACATCTTCACTCACTTAATATCATATCCAGTCATATTCCTTGTTTGAACGTCCTTAAGCACACAGACACTAGGTCCCAAAATATTGATAACACATTTATTAGATAACATGTATTTGGTTATCGATGTATTTACTGTAAACCAATGATCTATGAAGAAGTAGTTTATTGAAGGAAATGATACTGTATTTTTAAAGGATTTTAAATATCATAAAGATAAATTGATTTCTTGTTGATCATGGTTGGGAAGAAGGATGGAAAAGGGTGGAAGTAATCCGTTAAATTGGGATTCCATAGAATGTTGATATAGTGAAGGTGGAAATTTAATTACAAGAGAAGATATACCTGTGTGCAAGATACAATATGGGAATTATCATAGCCATGATGGGATTCTAGAAAAATAATCCATTCATCAAATATATCACAACCAACAACATGAGGATATATTTTGTGACCTCACTATATTCAATATAAATTGAGTAACTAACATGGCATATCATGAGTTTCAACATAACTAGTTGAAAGAGGGAATTACATATCATAGGAGGCAACACATTGGGTTTTAGGTCATGGGATGTATCAAATATATAGATATTATAATATCTCAGTATGTGATTAGAGTAGAGGATAAAGAATTACCTCAATAGAAGTCACCCTATGGAAAGTCTATATCTCTTCGGAAATTTAATGATTTGTTTTGGATCTTATTTAATATTCATGACGAAAAAATAATTTACATGTATGGTTTTGAGAGGATATATTAATTAAATCATATAGCTATTCATGGTGAAGAATATTATGTGCGTGAATAATGATAAATATAAGTGAATGATCCTTAGTATTTTTTTGAATTTGTTTTCATGGGTATGCATTGAAGGAAACAAAGGCATTGATTGAGACTCATAAAATGTAAAAAAAACTATCATATTCCATGGATTGAACGTAGATCATGTCACAGGTAGCAACATAGATATAATGAAACCCGTAGTTTAGTAAAATAAACAAACAACGCTTTATTGTAGGATAAAATAGGCTATGCTGCATTACGTAATTCAACTTCACCATAAGATTAAAGAATATTGTACACAATTATAACTATCATTTATAGAGATAAGAGATATTTATATAATAAATAAATCCAATCTTAAGGAAAATGTTGGCATGAATTTTTCCAATGACAGCACCCCCATGTAGTTTTTTAAAGGAATAGAATGTGTGGTGGTAGGTTTAGTGGGTGGTAAACCAAACTAACCTTTAAGATCATCAAATAAGAGGTGGGACGGGTTAGAAGAGGACAGTAAATGAGGATCTCCCCTCTAGATGATCTCATCACCTTCACTGATCTTCTCATCACCGTCGGTTCATTTGAGTGAGGTATTTTGTGAGCTTTTTTATCTAAATACTCTAGATAGATATTACCAAGGGTTTAACCATGTAGTATTTAGGATGTGAGTACCCGCATTTACCAACAGTGATATTTCTATTTGACCATGGTTTTTTACCCATTTCATTTTGGGGATTTTTCCACATTACATCTGGTATCCATTTTGTTTCTACATTTTAACTTTATTTTATCTCATGATTATCAATGCATTAGTTGGAAAATCACTTATAGGCCCAACAATTACTATCAATGAAAATTTTCTATCCCTGTTCAGTTCACTTTTCTGATATTAAAAATTACCATTAATTTGGATATGCTATGTGATTGCAACTTTGTTTGAAATGTAACATAAGAAAATTTTTATTGAAAATATTAAATACACCATTTTGAGATAATGAAGTTTATATACTAATGGTGTGTCTATAGGGAAGTGACATTTTAAATAAAAACAACCAATGAAAATAATTTTTCATCACGAAAAATCAATATGTAGGCAATGCTGTAAAAATATAATTATCAACTGGAAATTGGTGAAAGACCAGCTGATGTGATGATGGAGCAAGGTTCCAATGGGAGACAGAATCATGAAATGAATATAAATGTGTTGATTAACTCTGGAAGTTGAGATATACTAGTCAGTGAAGTGGTGAAGACTACTTTAAATTGACAACATCTCAATGACCCATGGATAATCGACTCAGGGGAAACATGGAACATGACGTCTCAATGGTAATGGTTTCATCTATATGAAACTATCCTAGAAGTACTTGGGTACATGGGGAATGATCGAACCATAAAGATCATTAGAGTTAGTACCATCAAATTGATGATTCATGATGGTATTGTTCGAACCATCCCAGGAGTAAGCCATGTGGAGGGCCTGAAGAAGAACATATTTTCTTTGATAAATTTTGACAACATGGGATGATAGAATTAAACTGAGAATGCATTGATGAGAATGTTGAAGGTAACACTTGTGGTAATGAAGGCAATGAAGATCTCAAAGAACCTGTACATTCTTATGGGTGAGACGTACAAGGAAGAAGAGATAGTTTTCACATAAACTTCCATGAAAGAAACATTAACAATATTATGTCATCAAAAGCTTGGCCATACGTCAGAACAAGTGCTGAAGATTATTTCGAATTAGAAGTTTTTTCCTTGGAATAAAAAGGTATCATAACCATTTTTTGAGGATTTTGTTTTCAGAAAGAAAAATAGGTTGAATTTTGGGTCATTAACAGCGAGAAGCAAGGAGATCTTAGTGTTGATCCATTCAGATGTTTGGAAAGCAACGATTATATTCCTAGGAGTAGCAGGGTACTTTGTATCTTTTATTTATGATTATTCTAGGATATTTTGGGAGTACCCAACGAAGATTAAGAAGACTATTTTTTAATCCTTCAAAACATTCAAAGCGTCAAAGGAGCTTGAAACTGGGAAGAAAATCAGGTGTCTTAGGACTGACAATGGTGGAGAATATACGAGCGGGGAGTTTGATAATTTTTTCAATAGAAAGGAATCAAGAGATGGTTCTCTATGTAATTTACTCCCCAATAGAATGGAGTGGCAGAATATATGAATAAAAGCCAATTAGATCAGAAAAGGGTGATGTTGAGGATTTTAAGAATTTCCAAAACATTTTGGGTAGAAGCAGTAAATACAACATGTTATGTGATTAATAGGTCTCAATCACTGGTAATTGATCTAAATACACTAATGGATTCTTTGACAGGTAAACCCACTAACAATTATATGTTACATACATTTTGAGGTATTGTATAAGCATTATTTAATGACCAAGAATGATTGAAGTTGGATTCAAGATCCTGGAAATGTATCTCTATGGGGTACATTGGTAGTGTGAAGGGGTACCATTTTTGGGACCACACTACCCAAAAACATATCATCATAAGAGATGTCATTTTTTGGAGTAGAAAATGTGAAAATAAAAAATGATTCAGACATGGAGAAAGAGAATATAGAAACTAAAATAGTTGAAGTAAAGGATAAATCCAAGGATGAACGAGATACATTTGAGGAATTACCAAACCACGAATATCAAGTACTGGTTGAGTATATACTATTATGATCAAATCATGAGAAAGGTTCACCAGTATGGAACTCAAGTTATGTCATTGAGAGAAATGTTTCATAAGAATTGTTGACAAAGGATGGAGATACATCTAATTTTTTGGAGGTGACCCAGATTATAAATATATCCTCATGGATGGTGGTGATTTAGGAAAAACATTAAGCTCTTAACAATAGAAAGGAATTGGATTTTGTTTCATTAGCTCATGAAATGAATTCCTTTATAAAAAAATGGGTCTTTAAGATCAGTCAAGATCGAAAGGACAATATGGAAAGATATAGTGAAATACTAGTGGTCAAAGGATATTCTCAAATTAAAGGTATTTATCTCAATGGAATTTTTTCTCCTATTTTTATACTGGAGACTATTCAGATAGTTAGACCAATGTTTTCTATATACAGTTCACATTTAGAGTAGCAGGATGTGAACACTACTTTTCTCCATGGTAATCTCGATGAGGATATCTATATGCTCCAACCAGAAGGCTTTATAGAAGAAGGAAAAAATAACTTGGTTTATAGGTTGAAAAAATGTTTGTATGGTCTTAAGATGGTACTGAGGTGTTGGTACAATAGATTTGGTTCCTATATCATGATCCTTGGATAAAGAAAACTTTATTCATATCCTTGTTCGTTTTTTAGGGTTTCATATGGTAATTATTTCATCATTATTATAATGAATATGGGTGACATGTCAGTTTTAGGGCCCAAAAATGATTATATCTAGAAGATGAAGGCATATTTGGCTAGGGAGTTTTATATGAAGGACTTGGGACCACCAAAATGGTTTTCTTGGGTTAGAAAAAAATTACCGAGACAGAAAATATTAGAATATTTGGATATCACAAAATAATTACCCACAATAAGTCTTGAAATGCGTCAACATGAAAGACTATAAGCTGATATCTACCCCTCTTAATGTCAATTTCATGTTATCCTCTATGATAAAACAAAGCATTGAAGGAGAAAAGATAGATGTGTCTCTAATATCGTATTCATCAGTAGTGGTTAGTCTGATATTCACTATGGTTTTTACTAGACCAAACATTGGACATAAAATGGGGGAAATGATTTGGTACATGGAGATTCTAGGATGGGAGCATTTAATAATAGTTAAAAGGATCCTAAGATACATCAAGGAGACTTTATATGTTGTATTCTATTATTGAGGATCAAATTTCGCTATCATAAGCTATGATGATTCATATTTTTTAGGTGATTCTAATTGGATAAAATCCAATACTTGTTATGTGTTTAGTCTTGTAAGAGGAGTTTTGAGATAGATTTTGAATCTAGAACTAGTTGTGAATTTATCCATGATATAGAAAGAGTAAATTGTATATACATAGGAATGAAAAGAGGAGACATGGATGAGAAGGTTGTTGGAGGAGCTCAGGAACAGACCGGAGAAGATTCAATTTTTTTTTGATTGTCATAGCCCAATTCACATCACAAGGAATCAATCATTTCATTTAAGGATGATGAAAATTGGTGTACAATATCACTTTGTCTGAGATATGGTGGAACAGGGATGTTTGGACATGTGGAAAATACACATTAAAGAAAATATCATAGATTTCCTGATGAAGGATGTTGCCTCTAATATGTTCAGATAGTGCAGATGCTTTAGTGGATTTGTAGAGGAATGAGAAGCATGATTGTACAGATAGAAAGTATTTTTGTAGATTTTATTTATTCTCAATCAAATATTTATGTGGTAGATGGGTCGACGGTTTTTTTCCATGGATAGCACCCCCCCCCCATACACACACTTCATTTTTTGATGGGTGGGCAGGTGTGGTTGTAGGTCTAGTTGGGGGACAACCCCACCAACCATTTAGAGAAGAAGAGAAGAGGTTTGAGGGGATAAAAGATGCCTATAAAGGAGGCTCTACCCTCTAGCATATCTCACCACCTTCACTGATCTTCGCATCACAATAAGTTCATTTGAGTGTCATATTTTGTGAGGTTTGTTTCTCTACATATTCATGAGAGATACTATAGGGGTTTTCTCCTTGTGATAGTTTGGGAGTGTGTGCACACTTTTACCCATAGTTATCTTTCTATTTTTCCATGATCCCCCCCTTTAATTTTGGGTATTGTTCCACATTACATATGGTGTCCATTTTATTTCCTCATTTTTCACTTTTCTTATCTTGTGATTACTGCAACATTAGTGGGGGAATCATTTATGGTCCCAACATAAAGTATTCAGTTTAAAGTGTCTCATAGAATGAAATTTGAATGAATTGTACAATACAACATACAAAATTTAACAAAGGACTCATTCTTCCAAACATGTTTCAATATAAGTTCACTAAATGATGCAATGCCTTAGGTTGTTCCCCACATGCAGCTCTTTAATTATTTTAATTTTATGATAATTGTTTCCAATAAATGGTGTTATTTAAATAGTGAATTTGTCTTTTTATTTTTTAGGTCTTTATAATATAAATATGTGTTTATATTCAACTCTAATCATTTTTTCTCATAGTAATAAATTATCTACATATCTTTATCTCATTCTTGGTGCTTCTCCTAGGTTACATTCATAAGAATTTGATTTATCCCACATTGTTTCATTATTCAATATTTTAGTTAGGCCCTTCTCCATTTCTATATGACTATGTTTCTCTGGACCTATGGTTCCATCCTATCTAGAATTTGATGTCCCAACTCCCTTCTCATGCCTCTTATGCATGCCTCCAAAAACTTGCACCTAACCCACCGCCATTCCAAATATCAAGACAGAGCCCTCATAAACCTTCATAAATAATAGATATAATTGGATCTCTAAGCTTTGGATTTACCTCTTTCAAATGATAGAAGTCATACTGGGATTTATGCCAAACTATGGATGCTTCCAATGAGTTACATCCAATACCATCACTTTAAATGAGGACAGTTCTCTTCTGAGGTGACACATCCCATATATGTGTGTAATCATTTCCCTCACAACTTAGACCCACACTCCTAGGCTCCATTCACTCTTTTTTCATGAAACTCTATTGTTCACAATCCCTCCTACATGCTTTTCATTCTAGAGTTTGACTCTCCCAACACGAACCCTGAAACTAAGTTCCTGGACCCCACGCATGTAGTCTCCTTACACACCCAAGAGCCTCAACACACCACTTATACCATGAAACCTAGCCCTCCACCCATAGGTCCACTGAATTCACATCTTCTACATATAAGTCCTCATTGTGATTGACTCCCCCTATAGTTTTCCTCCATCTTGAATTGAGTCATTCCCATGATTGGATAACATGCTTGATATGTAGGGGTCAAAGTGTTTTTAAAGCCAGACCTTCAATGTGGATATCACTACCTTTAAATCCAATAATGGGATGAATGGAAAATAACATTCAAGTCCAAGTAGGGGCTATATGAGTTGTAGGTAATTCTATATTGGAAATCTAGTGCCCCAAACATATTTATGATGATCATGAATGATTTTGTAAAATTTTCATCAATAATCTGATCATGGTTTATTTTTATTATATCCAAATATATGTAAGAAATATTTCCCTTAATATTGAACATCTAATTTAGGTACACCATGTTTTTCTGGAACACACATTCCATGTTAACCTTAAGAAGTGCAGTTTCATGCTCTCTAAATTGATCTTCCTTAGATATGTTGTATTGGCTAAAAAAATTAAGGTCCATAAGGAGATGGTTTGAGTCATCAGAGAGTGTCCTAAACCCAAGAATATTGGTTAATTATGAAGCTTCCATAGCTTTTCTTCCTTTTATTGAAAATTCATTAAACGTTTTATCTTGTTCATGGAACCCCTCAAATACTGCTTGATGCAGGGAGATTTACATTGGGCCAAAGCAACTGGGGTGTGTTCAATCACCATAAAAGAGAAAATGTACAATGCTCTGATCTTAGTATTGCATGACTTTAGTAATCCAATCTAATTTGAAATGGATTCATCCATTATTGAAATTCACATTTTTAATTTTCAATTTGGTCTACCAAATTCTTTTAAGATTGATAAACACAATGGCTCACATCACAAGTGGGAGACATAAGATATTGAACTATACATTGTGATATGAGCGGGAAATTATTCAGTGTAGTAACTTTCCTAATGAGATTTCATCCTCCATACTGACCATGATTCCCACAAATATATACATTTTTCATAATAATGTCAGTATGATGAACGTCTAGTGGGATAAGTTTCTATATAAATTCACTTTTGTGATTAAGAAAGAAAGATATTAGAAAAATCAGGTGGTGAGAAAATTAAGAAAGAGATCCCATAAACACACCACCATGAAAAATTAGGTTGTGGGATTTTAATATTTTAAAAAATATATATCTGGAAGAATAGTATTTTACCAAAGAATGGGCACATTAACAACAAGGGTCATTTTTTGGCCCTTTTATGCTACAAGATGGATTTATTTTCATCGAAGACCATTATTTCATTCCTCAAGGGTCTATATGAGATATAATGGCAATTAAACTAGACTGTAATGGACACTTCATGAAAGAAAAAATAATTTCTTTTTTAGATATCCAATTCTTTTGAACATAATTGAAATGGAGTTGATAATTATTTTATCTATTAGTAGTGGTTTAAACTACCAATAAATTGTTTAGTATTAGTTACTAAGACCATTATTTATTTCATGGCATTTAATCATTTAGTGAATATTATTTTATTATATCTATGGTTTTTTTGTGCATCATGTTTGGATAATTTAGTGCAAATTTTAGTTTTACTTTATGGTAGTTAATAAAATTAAAATTAACCCAAAAAATAGAATAGATAAAATGAACCTAACAAAAACTAATATATTTAGTGGAAGATATATTTAGGGGTGGTAAATTATATCCTCCTCTAATTAATATAGTAATAAATTTATTTATCAGTGGTTTATAAAAACCACCAGAAAATATTTCCCTTAAAACATACTTTTTAAAAAAAATAATATATATATATATATATAAACTCTAACATGTGATAAAATAAAACATAAATTCATAGTAAACCCATTAAAAAGAAATCATACATCCACATTCATATATACTTACATCCACAGTTATCGTTACATTAATCTTCATAACTATAGTCAACTGATAACCTCGGTCATCCCATACATCAGTCATCAATATATACATATAAAATATGTCCAACGACAACATGTTCCCAATATACATACATCCCATGATATCATATAGATATATCTACCTCTAAATCATAACATCAATTTTAACTAACCACATCATCTCATCAAATGTAACAAAAATTTGGAAAAAATTAAAACCGATCATAATAAATCGGAATTCTAGTTGAATCATTGATAAAATTTTAATATACCACAAACACTAAGAAACAAAATGACTACCTTCTAAATAATGTATTGGATCAAGATGTTTAACCTCCAACCTACTATAATCATCTTTAACCTAAAATAAATACCATAACATTTAAGATAATAAATGAAAAATATAAGACACATAATATATTCAAAATATTGTTCATAAATTTTTTTATATTCTTTATAAAACAGGAGACATTTTAATAGAAAAAAAGTATCATGGAAAACATTTAAAAACATAAATATTCTTATTTAATATATTATTAAACACTTCAATCAAAATAAATATAAATATATAACAATCTAATTAATTTTTAAATCAATGTGCGAGATGCTTGAAATTTACTTAATAAACAAATTTTGAAGGATTTGATTTGACAACATATCCTATATTTAAAAAATAACTCAACTGTATATTTTCCATGATTTGACATAAATTTGAGGTCATTTTATATGTTTTTAAATATTCTATTCATGTTTTAGTGTTTTAAAACACTAAAAACATTTTTATGGTCTTCTCTGGAAAACTGTAACTCAGAATGACTTTTTTCTGCTCCTAAAATTCAAAAATAAATCAATTTTTTTTCCTATTATTTAATTTAAATAAGATGTTTTTTCAAGGTCTTGCAATCCCCCAATACACATTTTAAAGGCTTAAGTAGCTTTAAAAACTATTTTTAGAGTCATTTTGACCACACTGCATGTCATATGGACATGTTGTCTGCATATACACATCAAAAATAACTCAGCAGTGGTTATATAATGATTTAACATCAATATCATGTTGTTTCCTATTTTTTTACCTTTACACACACATTTCATTGTTTTAAAACACTAAAAATGTGTTTATAGGAATCTCTAGAAAATTGTACTCGTAAAGATGGATATTTGGTTCCTACATTTAAAAACATCTATAGTCATTATCCTCTTATTTTATGGTGTAATTTTAATAGAGGTATATTCTTGTCATCTTGTTATAGGTATTTGAAAAATAAATAGGTGTATGGTGTAAATGTTTTTTACTTTTTGGTCATATTAATAAACATATCCATATAGTTTCCCTCATTCATTGTATTTTTCCAGAATTACTCTCTTAATTACATGATTAATCTCACTATGTTACATCACTAGAGTAGGAAACCCCAAAATCCATGGAATGATGATATGGTTGAATTATCATTGGTTTAACCCAATAAATTGATGTAGAATATGGATAATATGGGATGGTTGAATACACACGTGGATAGAATAATCAGGGGAGCACCTTCTGTAATTAATGCTGATAATGAATCTTGTCTTATGGTGCTCGAGTAGCTCTTCAAATGAGTTGTATGAAGAATTAAAGAATCCTCTCTTAAAACATGAAGGAGATAAAATGTTTAAAAAGACCTTATAAAGACACATGGAGTGATTGTTTTATTAATGAGGAATGATTTGATACAACATAAGATGGGCTACTCTATGCTCAATGGTATTGTGAATCTGAAAGCTTTGTGGTGACAGAAGTAAAAGGTAGAACAGTGTTCACATAATGTGAGTTTGATGAGGAATATACATTGAATATTAAAGAAAGTGATTTGGGGAGAGAAGAAAATAGTATATTTGAAATACTCAAAATATGAATAAATCCATAGAATATCAAATGAGTCAATTAGAGTATACTTTTTTCATCATAGAAACTCATTTGATGAGGGTGAAATTTATGCTAGATATACTCTATGGATTAGAATTTTCTAGCTATGAGTGATTTGATATAACATAGTGTGTCTCACTATACTAGTGAGAGACTATTGTACATGGGCTATGAACTTTGGGTGTGGGTTTCACCATTATAAACATTACAATAGAATTGATGTAGTTTAGTGATTTTGGGAGTAGTATTCTCACCACACACCTTGTATTATCCACATGTTGGGGTGAACTAAGTAAAAAATGATATTTTATTTTATGGATAATTTTATATATGCTCTTGTATGTGAATTTTAATTCCAAAATCATATTCTATAAAATCTCATAGACCTCGTTATTATTGAGACTTTGGAACTCATTTCTACTAACACAAATTATTTTACAAAAAAAAATTAAAACATAGCTTAAAGAAGGAAACACCATGTCAAAGATCAAACTCAAGGTTTCAATGACTAGAACAACCATTAGTGATAGATACAATATTCCATGATGGAGACTTAAAAAATAAAAAATGACTCAAATAAAATTTTATATGAACAATGGAACCAAAATGAATGATTTATATATCATTAGAAACTATTGTAAAACTATTACATGTCATATTTTTATTTTTATTTGTATCCAAAGATGATAATTGAAACATCATATTATACATATGTTTTAACTAAGACTGAAGCATGCATCATGAATTTACTCTTTTGAAGCATGAAACTATTATCATAGAACTCTAAATAACCCACACGTTCAAAGCATTATGATATTTTTATGTTTTATTTTAGACCACCATGGCTAAAGATTTAATTTTATTTTCATAGTCATTAATAATTTTAGATTGATTTTATCATTCATGAATCAACTCACAATATTCTTAAAGCACTAAAAATGCCTTTCATATAATTTTACCAATGATTTGTTCTATGTAACCATCTATGAAAATGAGAAAAGTATGAACAATTATATTTTATAGATTTTCAATAAGATTATACATTAGTTTCACTTTTCATGATCATTATTACATGATGATCCAGGACTTACTATAAATTTCAACTAATTTTCAAAATCATCTAGAAAGTGTGATTCCCATTGAGTTGGCGAGGAATGCTCTTTTTGTCTATAAAAAAAACTTTTAAATCCATCACAGACCTTATTTTTTAATATGGTGACTTTTTAAATCCTATAAAAATAGATATTTCCATTTTTTGTAACATTCATGGCCATTATTTGAGAGGAATATGATATAGTTTCTCAAGTTAAGTAAAATTATATCATGAAAATCCTAAAAATTATTATCTACATCTAAATAACATGAAACAAGAAAACATTATCCACATGTAAGGGAATAAAAAATTATGTGAAGAATACTATTAAAATTGAAAATAAAGTCATCGTAATAGGAAATTAATGGATAAATAAGATTCATGGCATGAATAACAGAAGCCCATACACTGCAGATGTTTAATTATCATAAAATAAGAAAAACTCAATATCATAATGAATACATAAGTGTGTTTTCCCATTCCATGATGACATTCATAAAATATTAACATATGTATCATTTCATGCTTTAATAAGTAATGCCTAGGGCAGTTGAAAAGTATTGCAGGATTCATCACCAAAACCAAGAGATCAAAACACCATTAGGGGATGCAAAATAATACTTATTTTAATCTTTAATATTAAAATATAATATAAATTTTTGACCAACATTTGTATCAAATATAATGTTTATTGGAAAAAAATTATAAATTTTTTTACCTAATAGATAATGTTTTGTCATGTTTTATGGTGATGTTAATTAGTAGCATGTTTTCCTATGAGAGGATTAATCACATTTATGTAGACTAGCATTTTATTCAATATATAATGGTAAAATTTCTTTGTTGTTTATATATAAATTAATACTTATTAGTAATTTCTCTCAAAACTTTTAAGAATAAATATTTTTAATATTTTTTTAAAAAGTTTAGGATTATTATAAAATAATTGGATATTGTTATTAAAATACTTCATTTGTAAATATATTTTTTTCAGTTTTTTAAATATGTATGATATTCCCTAATATTTATGAATTTTTCTTTCCATAACATCATTTTTAGTTAAATATATCAATAAATTGAAATAATTAAGTGATGTTTCGATAGAAATAATTTATCATTGAAAAGATAACACTTGAAAAAAACCATGTCATTTGGATACTTTATTCAAAAAAACTAATAAAGTATTAAATTAAAAATTATTGTTATACAAAAAATATATCTTATTGATTTTATTGAAAACTAGGTAATAATGTATTTATGACTCAAAACTAAAACATACAAATATAATGTACCAATATTATTTGAGAAAATTAAATAATAATGGAAAAAATTACACCCTTTAAAACAAATGAAAGAAAATATCTTAAAGAAAAACAATAAATAAAAAACCATTTAATTTATAATTTTTAAAAATAAGTACATATAAAATAAAACTTTTAAATAAATCTTAAATGAAACTATATTTTTCAAGAATACCTGAAATAATTTATATGAATTATATCATGCCTCAACCACACAAACACAAGGAGGTTTCTATTTGTCTAGGATTTCTTTGATATTTTAATAAAATTTGACTTTAAATAAATGAAATATTCAGTGATCTTTTCAAATTGAAAACACTTGGGGCATAGATATCATAAATAAAAAATTACAAATGACACAATTTAACTGGGGGTGTGGGAATTAAAAATAATGTAAAACAACAAGTTATCACATGTAAACAAGATGGGATAAATATTTAATAATGAAAATGCGTCAAAATGACTCTTTATATAGCCATCTTGGATAATAATACCAAAATTATCATACTTTTTGTAGGAATTATAATTAAAATGTAAATATTCAAATTTAGATAACCATAATCATATAAAGGTTAGGTAATGTATGAAAATGGAACCCCCTTCCACAAAGGATGAAAAGTAAACTCGCTTTTGGTTTTTTTTCCAATGGTTTAAGAACAAAAAATAAAACATCAAGATAACCTAAAATAATTTGGGGAAATGTTAACAAATAATCATGTTCTGGAAACCAAAAAAAACGTAAAAAGAATTTCGAAGAGAAAAATAAAAAAATGAGTTCATATACTTGAAAAAAATGTTATCTTTTTTTCATAATGAATAGATTCCAAGTGGTTATAGAAATTATATTCTAAAGATTTTATCATTCCTTTATAATTTTCTTTTCATCCTAGTTTTCAACTCCCATATCACCCTAATACATGCCCACCTTCATGTCTGCGTGGGTCTATAATGCATCACCTTTGAAAAAGTAAAACCAAGAAAATAGTTGGGATAATATATTAATCATAATATTTATAGAATGTAATTTTTAATTGTAGAGAAAATTTATATACATATTCCATATAGTTTATCCATTTAGGACAAAAATTCAAACCACAAGATCACACGTGTATAAAAATCTTTCTAAAGTCTCCAAGGTATCCATTGAAATACATAATGGAAAGAATAACACCCTATTTATATGAATACTATAAAATATTTAGTTCTTTTCCTTATTTGAAATTACATTTAACTCATTTGTTTATGTATTTATCAATAAAAACAATTAATACATTTCCCTATGGTACATAAAATATTTCTAAAAAAATTGTCCTTCTGTTATATTAAAGTGGTAATTAATTATTTGTGCATATACTAATTAATTATTTGTATAAATAAAAACATAAGTTAAAATTATAAATTAATTTTATATTTTGTTTAATTTTCAAGAATATATACTAAAATAAATGTACAGTATAGAAAAATCAATAATAATTAATGAATATATATATATATAAGATCATAAGATATACATAGTCTGGTTAATGTGATTGGAAATCATGAGCAGAGAGAATAATTCTTTTCTTAGGAGTTTCAAAACAAAAAAAACAAGCCTAAAACTATTTTTAAATAACTAAGCCTAAAAAACCTATAAATCATGTGTCTATACTAGTCTACTCAGGATTAAAAATAACTCCAAACATGACTTTTACTAAAACTAATTTTAAATGTTCCCTTTTATTCTACAAAACACTCACTATTAGATGTATCTAGACATTTATATATGCATTTGGATGTGATTTTTAAAAATCATGTCAGTATTATATTAAATATTACCTTATTATAGATTATTTTTAAATTTTTAGAGTTTTCAAGAGAGGTTCAAGTGTTTAAAAAATGGGTAAGATAGGACTTGAGGCACAGTTAGCATATGATTAGGGATAACCATGTATCTAGACTGTGCTGGATGGGGACGACCAACTCTTAGCATATGTATGGTTGTCACATCGTTCTCTAAAATAGGTGACTAAAATATGAATACTTACATTACATATGGGTTAAACATACATGGTTAGAACATGTTTTGAGAAATATTACGGCCAAATCGTGTTATTTACTCTTATATGGTGGGTTTTTTAGTGAATACCATAGTGTTGGTGTATAGTTTCCCAAATTGTGGGGCATGACCTAAATTTTAAAACATAAAATATCACTTTTCCATTTCTCAATTTAAACTCATTTCTCTCCCCCCCCCCAATTATTCAACCTAGGATCCTCCCAACCATGTAAATCACCTCCTACAATCTTTCTTGGTGTTTTTTTAGAGTGTTGGGGGAATTTCTTCAAAGTAACACCTCATTTTTCCTTCTCCTTCTAGGATCCTCTTCTTCTATTTTCTATGTTTATTTCTATGATTTTTCCATAAAGGCCAAGTATAGGACCAGAAATGATTCTTAACCTAGATTTTATGGATTCTAGTCCTTTTAAGGATCCCTTTCTTCTTTTCATCTTGATATTGAGTGAAGGAGATGAGGATGTGATGAATTTAAGATTTGTGTTTTTGTGAAATTTATTTGACAATTCATGAAATTCATTAGATTCTTTGAATTCCTTTTTCATCAATTTATAACTATGTATGATAACATTAATGGGTTTTTGAAATGTTCTCCATTATATTTATACTTGACATAATGGGTTTTCATGGGTTTTAGTTCATTTTTTCTAAATAAAATTATGTATGTCAATAACTTGAAAAAAAAATTCCTAAGAGGATATCATTAAATAATTTATGGAATAATGAAGGTTTTTGACACTATTTGGATTTCAAAAGAATATATCCCATGTTTCATGGTATTTTATTCTGTATAAGAGGTTTTTGTGGTTATCAATCAACTCCTTAGAGAGGAGTACTTGTTTTCAATGTGATGATCATTGTCAGATTTCTGAGGATGTCTTATAACATGGATTTCCATGTTGATTTCAAGGGCCCAATTGGAACAATATAAATAAAGTTTTTCTCTTGATTATTGTGAAACCTTGGTTGTGATAATCTTATATTATGTATTTTATATAATTTTTCCCTTTAGTGGATGAGATGAATTATTATGTGATGCTTATGAAAATTTTATATGGGGTTGTTTATATAGAGAGTAATGGAGGTGATATGAGGATTATTTGTTATTTTTTTATCATTTATTTATGTGATTATCCTATGAAATGTTTGTTTTTTTCTCACATAAACTTTTTTTATGTCATGAGAAGTTATGGAAACAAAGTGAGAGATCAAATTTTATGCTACACTAGCTTAGATTATACACTAAATAGTATCCCCTTATATATAATTTTTTCTTTCTATGGGAGTTACCCTAATGATATTGGTGAGATTAATTTGGGAGGTTATTTATTTTGGAATTCTACAATGGTAGATGGCTGATTCCACTTGAGTTTCTTCTGTGATTATCTCATGTTTGCACCTAGTGAGTTTCCCATGATGTTGGGAAAATTGTTGATGATATTATCTTAGTGGTTTCTGCTAAACTTTGATCATTTTCCCATGCCATCATCTTGGATTTACAGCACCATTGGTATTTTTTTGTCTACTTATATAATATTGCATTGGTGTTATGGTGATTTCGTGATGTGATGCCTTATTTCTTTTTACAGTTTGGCTTATATTCCAACATTTTTTCTAAAATAGGGTTTTTAAAGGTTTTAAATGGGAAAATAACATGGTTTTATTTTAAAAGACATGGAAGTTCTATTTAAAGGTTTTTAATTTTTTTATATTCAATGTGGGGATTTCTCCTTTGATTTATAAAAAGTGTAATTGAAAGGTTGATTTCAAATGAAAGATTATTTTTCCTTTCTAAGATTGAAGTCATGATTTGCATGAATGCTACCATTTTTTTTCCAAAATGGTTCACATTGTGGACTTGAAAAGGATAAAATAATTATACCTATTTTCTCATCACTAGAACTTATGAAAACCTAATTTATATATTATGGTTAAGCTATAATTTATGAAATGTTTAAAAATATAAAATTGAATAATATTTGGTGAAATCTGATTGTTCTTGTTTATCTCACACCATACATATACACACACATGTGTGTGTGGACATTACGTCTTCATAATGGTTTTTAGGTTTTGATCATGGATTGGATGTCATTCATGTTGGTCCATTGATGATGTTTTGCGATGTGGTGGTGAATAAACGTCACAAGGAGATGTATTATGGTATCTTAGGTTTTACATTTTTCATTTATGTTCTTATATTAGACAATTAATCTTACCATTGTATCTATATTCTAGTTTTTCATAATTTTGAACCCAGTTATGTGTTATCATGGATGATTTTTTATATTAATTTTAAAATTGGGTTGGTTTTTTATATTGTTTATGCCCTATCTGGTCAATATTATTATTTGAAACTTCTTATTTCATATACATGGAATTCCATTGTATGGGTGCACCATGAAATATTCTTAGTTAGATTCCACTACTCATTTAATGTTATTAGAGGGTGAAATCATTCCAGCTTCGTTATATTTTGATGACCTAGACCTTGTCACCATCACATGGAAAATGGGAACATTCTTCGGTTCTTGTGGAAAATTGATCTTAGTGACATGGAAGGTTGACCCAAGATAGTTCATTACAAAATGATTTCAGATTTCCCTCTTGATATTTGAATGAGTCATGGAATCATGGATATAGGACATTCAAAATATAGGATTCTATCCAAAATAAGTGTATGGTCGACAAATATTTTAATGAAACTTTTTTTATCATGGGTAATTGAGATTTGAGCCTTGAATTTGAATATTTTTTTTTTATTTTTTCGTATTTTGATCTAAGATGATGTTATTCTGATCTTAACCAAGTTAAATCAGATTGTTTGAGGGTTACATTGTGTTTTGGGGTGAAAGTAGAAAAGAACCAAAGTCGCACGATCAAATCACACGGTATTAAAATTCATGAAAACTCTAGGAACATGGTTCAAAAAAAATTATAGGGGTCTATGTATGGTCTTCCAAACCATTAATAGTTCTGAATCCATCCTAAATTTTTTGACCTTTTTCGATCTGGATTTTCTCTGAAATTTAATTTCATTTGGTGTAAGTTAATCAAAGAGAGTTTTATAATGCATCGATGTTTCTTGTATTTCATTTTTTAAAGGTTGATTTTGTGTGAAAATATTATTCCATGATGTTTCTTGATTTTAGATTTAGTTTTGTGTTATCATTTGTAAAGGATTTTTAATCCCATGAAATAATTTTCCAAATTGGTTGGTTTTATAATGTAATACGGGAAGAGTTTTGAAATTAAAGTGGTTTTTTTTCAAAAATTTTAAATTCCCAAATAAGGAAATTGGGATTTTTACTCAGAGTAAAGTTTTCAAATGGATTTTTCTTTATCTTTACAAATAAGGTGGAATTTTTTCAAAGTGTTCATGTTTTTGTAAAATGATTCTTTAGACTCTATAAAATGTCAGTCATTTTTAAAAAAGTAATGTTTTCACATTCTATTCCCATTTGGTGATAAGTTATTTTGGGTTCAATCCATTGGTTATATTGAAATTATTGATATTATTGTGAAGCATGTATTGATTGATTTTTTGTTTCTTGTAATTTATATTTTTCTCCCAAAAAATTATTAGTGGGAAATGGGAAGTATGTATCTAAGGATAATTATTATAGTTATTTCTCTCATTGTCTTAGTGTGGCCCTTATGGTGGTTGACTCCACTTAGATTCAAGATACTATGGTGGAATACGAAGTTTCTCTATCTTGGACCACAACCTATACTTATTAAATCATCATTTATCTAATTTTTGGGGTTATCAAAGACTTCTTTTGGAAATGGAGTGGGTGGGGAGGGTTGTGGGGATCTCAAATTCATTGAAAACTTTGAATCCTAGAAGTTTAAAGTTGTTGTAGGATTGTTTTGGGAACTAAGTTGAGTATGGAGGAAATTATTTTCCCTTCTCAATATTATTATAAAATGTCATTGGATTTCCTCAATACCATGTTTATTCAGTGGAATTTACATAAGATTTGGAATATGGTTAATTCCACTGACTTCCTAATTCTTCATTTAGTTTAGATAATGGTAAATGTGTATATTGATCATCTTTCAAAGTTAGTATTCTTCTCTCCTGGGTTAGTAGTAAATAACACTTTGAATGATTGATTCTATAAGAGTGGTATTTTCCCGGACCTTAGACTAGTTGGGTTTAAATTTGGACTTGTATCTTATACGGAATTGGTGGGGAAGGCTATGTTTTTTTGAAGATAATCACAAATGGTTGCCTTTTTTGTCTAAATAAAAGATTCCATCTATATAGGTTAATGAGGGGAAGTCTTCTCCAAACCTTGTTGTTTATCATGAGAAGAATAAATCTCTTTTTTGGTTTTAATTATAGATCCACTAGGCATTTTAATCCCTCTTTATTTAAGGCTTTGAGAACCTATCTTCTATGTGAATTTCCGTTTCATCTTTTAATAAATTTATTAGTTGAAATATCATTGAAAAAATAGTAATTCTGAGGTGTATCTAGGATTTGGATAACTATTTATTCTGAGATTAAATAAAGTTTAGTTTAGAGAAGATTAATATTTTCATGTAATTATTGATTGATTTATTTCTATGAGTATCACTGTTATCATTATTTTATAATTTTATAGGTGTTTTATTGGCTTTTCTGACGCCTTGTTGATTTATTTTGCTTCTTGGGGTCTATATACGATGGTATCCATCTTGTGGGACTTTTATTTTGATTAGTTGATCATGGGAAGCCTTGGGTATGTGCTCGGGTTACCGGTATGAGTGCTTCACCAATTTAGATTTTGCACTAACCAGTGCGTAGTTTGATATTTTTTATGGTTCACCGTGGGCAAATTTTTCACAAGGAACATCCCAGGTTGTTTTCCCTTCAACTGCGTTACCAAGGAAAGATATCATGTTGTTCATGTCAAGACATGTTTAATATTGATATATCTTATTCACCCCTATTTTTTTGGTATATTTATGTACTTTTTTACCTTCATTATAGTCTTTTTGGTTATCCTTTTAGGGTTTGTGCTTTGTTTTGTGATTTTAAACTATTTTCATGAGTGGTTGTTTGTGGTTGGTGGAGAATTATATTTTCTATTTATTATTTGACAAAAGGTGTTTTAGTTGGTAATTATTTCTCATGGGAATGTTATATTTTTTCTTATCATTATAGATGAATTCTATATATTGGGGAGAATTATTATAGTTTTGTGTAGTTTAATGGTTTCATATTTCCTGATTTTCACTTGGGTTATGCTTGGAGATATCTAATTATGTTTGAGGATTAGTTTCATTGATCGTGAGGAGCTATGTGTTTTTCCATTTCTACTTCCTCACCAAACAACTTTGAGTTTGCCCAACCCTTCAACCTCAGTTAACCGAATGGAAGGGTGTGGTATTGTGTGATTATTTTTTATATCAACTGTTATGTCTAAAATAGATAGTGTTCTTTCAGGAGATAGATAACTTGTATCCACTTGGTTGAATATATTGGTACCGATGGCCCCTAGTTGGGTGAAGGGGGTTTTGGTTTAGATTATTTTCCTCATTATTCTAATGAACTTATTGGGAAAGAAAGTGACATTGTGGGGATAATTTACTCATGTCACTATTGTATTAAATATTATATAATTATGGGCTATTTTAAATTTTTGAGAGTT
Source organism: Viscum album (assembly GCA_963277665.1). Taxonomy (NCBI): domain Eukaryota; kingdom Viridiplantae; phylum Streptophyta; class Magnoliopsida; order Santalales; family Viscaceae; genus Viscum; species Viscum album. The sequence continues at coordinate 1,629,283,269 of OY728141.1, forward strand.
TTTTAGAGTTGTAGGTTCAAGAGATTAAAAAATAGGGAAGACTGGATGGGTGGCACTATTACTACTAACCACACATAGTTTATACACAAACAATCATTCCAATGAGAAATATTAATTAATTAATCTTCCAAAGTTAGTCTATCTTATTCAAATTCAATAGGTTCCATCACTTTTGAACCCTTATAACATCTCTCAATTTGATGATATTGCAATTCTAGATTTGTTTCTATGGGAACATGATGTTAAAAAATGGGCACCTATAGCTTCTTAGGTCTCTTATTTTTATCCATTTTTTCATCCATTTCTATGGCTCCTCATGAAAAAAATTGGTAACATTCTACTAATTTGGTCCTCTTGAACTAATTTTCCTTCTTAAAGAAAATTCATTGGCCCCTCTATAGCAACCAAGTCTAATTTTGTGTCTAATTTAACAAATATTCCTTACATCCAACTCTAAAAACCTCTAATAACTATTATATATTTCTACACTGAATAGTATTTTATTTCTAACCATACAGTTAGACTATGCAGCAGATGGAGGATATTATAGTGATAAATAAAATGTTGGCACCAGGGTCACTAAATCGCACAATCAAACTGAGCATACTATCCTTGCATATACGATGACTCTTCAAAGTTGGTTCATGGTTTATAAAATAATGAAGTCAATCCATGAATTCTACTCTTATATATGATGGGTTCTCCAATGCTAACCACATGGTGGGAACCTAGGTTCCCAAACCGTATGGCCTGATTAGGTTTTTAAAACATGAAATAGATCATTAACTCTTGCTCAATTTAAACACATTTCTCTTTCCTCCTCCCAATTAATTCAACCTATGATCTTACCAAACATGACCTTTACCTCCTCCAAGATCCATTAGTACTTCCTTGGTGGCTTCTTTAGAGTTTTAGAGTAATTTCATCAAGTTAACACCTTCTTTATCTTTCAAGACTCCTCTTCTTATATTTTCTCTATCTCTTTTCACTAGTTGGGCATAGACGCTGAGTATATGACTAGGGATGGTTCTTAAATCTTATTTTATGTATTTAGGACATATTATCCCTTTCTACCTTGTCTCTTGATATTAGGACAAGGAGACGTGGTCGTGGTGAGTTTAAGTTAGGTGTTTTGGGGAAATTATTTTATTTTAAAATTCATGAAATTCTTCAGATTTTTAAAAATTCTATTTCCAAAAATTATAATGTATGATAATTTTAATGGGATTTAAAAATGACATCAATGAATTATATACTTAGTATAAAAGGTTTTCATGGATTTTTGTTCCTTATTTACAAAATAATTGTTTAATATATGCAAAGTGTTTGCATAATTTCCAAAGAGGTGCTTTTAAATTAATTTGAAGCTTAAAGTAGGTGTTTCACCCTATTGTGATTTCCAAAGAATATATCCCAAGTTTCAAGGGTCTTCCATCAATGAAAGTGGTGTTTGGTTTTCAATCAAATCCTTGTGGAGGATAACTTGTTTTAAAATTTATTATCATTATTGGATTTCAATGGATGTTTTATAAAAAAATCAAGGTTGGTTTCAATGTCCCTATTGGGACCTTATAAAAAAGTGTTCTTATTGATGATTGTGACATCCTTGTTCTGCAACCCCGATTTTATGTCATCGATAAACTCTTTCCTTTTGTGTGATGAGATGAATTATTAATTGACTATATTTTGATTTAGGGTTTTTTTAATAGATTAAATGAAATTATTAATGGGTGGTGTTTTATTTAACAATTTGATAAATATTTTAGTGAGTTCATAATTAGGTAGTTATTCTTGTGATATCTTTGAGATTTTCTTTATATTGCATTTAAATTAACACCCACATCACTATGTAACGTTGATTGGAATTCCTGTGGGTTAAGGCTTTAATCCAAGACTTAACATAACATAGGGTTCTAATATCAATCAAATATTATTTATGGTAGTGTATTTATGGATCCAATAATCCATAGAAATCACACATTAAACAAAATAAGTCATTAATCCATGACATGTTAAGTCCAACCTACACTATCTTAATTTGAAAAATATTTATCGAGAAAATAATCTCAATCACTTAATATCCCTAAATTTTGACTCACTCTAATGATATATTTACACATCCATTGAGATTAATAGTAATTGGGTTTATTATATTTATGATGAATTAATAATATAAGAAAAAAGAAAGGGATAAGAAAGGAGTTGTGCATCGAACACACACACACACATGAACGATGATGATAATTAAAAACAGAATTTCGATTAAATGGGGCAGAAAAATAGAAAATGGATTTTAACATTGTTTAAAGTATTTTAATAAAATTAATATTAAAAAATATGGCTTGTATTATATTAAGATATAATGGGAAAGAAATATGTATTAAAATAGAATTACAAAACAAAAACATACAAGATTACAAACGAAGAAGAATACAAAAGTAAATGAAAAGAAGCAAAGAGGAATGGTATATCAATGTTAAACATAAGTATGGAAGATCCTCTAAATCCTTAGGCAGAGCATTGGTCATGCCAAACTATCCTTCTTTGCTCTGAAATTCCAACCTCTAGCAAGGAGAGGAGAGGATGATTTTATAGCCCAAGGAAGTGGACCGTTTGCATTCCAAAACTACCCCTACACAGTCATTGCCAATTTGATATTTTAAATAGGTGAATAGGGAGAAATGTTATTCTTCAAAGTTTTATATATTAATATTTTCAGTCGACTCTCAGAATTCAGAGGCATTTGGACCTATATAGCCCAAGTTATGGTGATTTTCATAAACAATGTTAAACTGTCCATTTCTTCCCATGCTTTTTCGATGGCCGAAATGTGAATTGATTTTTTAATAAGAATATGTCTTAAAATCTGAATTATTTATTCAAAAAATTCATCTAACTATATCTCCTCTATCACGCTGATAAATTTTAGTTCGAATTGATTTATAGATCAGTAGAAAATTCAATTTTGGTGTGCTGATTTCATTTCTCGGACAGAATGGTGTGGTGGACATCAAAGCTTCATTTGGGCCCATTGTATTAGGATTTGGGCCATAAATATTTTATACATGACTCCTTTCATTATCCCCCAAATGTTTTAGGAGGATAATGTAATTTTGACTTCTTGATTGAGTCTCGTAATTCAATCATCATGGCTGGTCCAATTTCTTCACAGATTCTATGGGCCTTCTTATGTAGTCCATATGACCCTTAAAGTTGTAGAATTGGACAATTATTAATTCTAATTCTATGTGGGAAATTGAATAAGGAATACTAAAAAATAATAACCACACAATTTGGATCAGTAGGATGAGAGGTTTTATTAAAACTGTAAACTGACTTGAATATGGATGAATTCAAATAGTGGAAAAAAATTATATTTAATATTTAAAAATTAATATTTCACACAAATTATGCACATTTCATATAAAATTAGTAATGGACGTATACAAAACCTAATGAAAATATTAATAACACCAACCCCCCCCCCCACCCACACACACACACACACTTAGTCTTGTGCATGTCCTTATTTAAAATAAATATAAAACCCTGAAAAGATCATTTTTACTGGCCAACAAGTATTAAAATTATGTTTTCTCCAATCAGGGGGCATTTAGACCATTTCAATCATCCATATTTAATTACACCAAAAAAATTTACAGAATTAATATTCCAAAAACAATTCATTTTTCATGCTCATATTTTGAAATAGAAAATGTACGCTCTCAAAACTCACTCCTCTCAAGATGATAAAAATTTATTTCTAGAGGTTCAATCATTCACCAACCAAAAGTTAAAATCATAGAGTTTGAAAGAGATATTAGCTTCCATTACCTATCATAAAGCTCACAAGAATGTAGAGGTATTTTTAAGGGGTTTCTGTGGCTATGGGATGGTAGGAATATAATGTCCAAAGGAGAGAAGAATAGAGGTAAAACACCAACATGGAAAAATCCATGCACAATATTTTTGAAATAAAAATGGAAATAAATGGAACACATATTTACAAGGGAAAAATTGTGTGAATAAAGACACCAAAGTGGAAAAAAAAATTGAAGTTAATGAGAAGATGGAATGATTACAAAACACAAAACCTCTCCCAATGACATAAGTGTTCATCTTTTTATTTTTTTCTTTTTTTAAAAGTTAAACTTGAAATAGGTCTCACATTATTCTCCCAACCAATGTTTGATCTCTTCATGGAACTAATTATAATAGTTATAATATGATCAAAGGTTGAGGAAGAATGATTTTTGACCCACCCAAGTCACAACCCATTAGTTTTTCGTTTTTTTTTTCATTTTTTTAACACTTGTTAATAATATTTGAACATTATTTCATAAGAATATATAAATTCAGAAAACACATTGAATGAAAACCTCCCCCCCCCACACTAAAATGGGTGTTTTCCCTCAAACATATGATAACACATTGAAAATTAATAAAAGGCTACCCAAAATGAAATATATCCTCCCACACTTAAATTTCAATAAATAATGCAATGTAAATCAATTTAGATGTTGGGTGGGATAAGGTATTGGGATTGTAATGTGGTTATAAAATTAAATGTTTTCATAGGCTTAGAGGGGCTTTCAAATATAATATTAATGTAAGGGTAATGTGAGGCAATTTTGATATTGTGATTCTCATGAGGTTCATAAAATTCCTCTATCATATTAATGAACGCCAAATTAGGAAATTCAGCTCTAGGGTCCAAAAACTCAAGACTCACAATTAGAGGTAAAAAAAGACACATTTTGAATATATGGCCATATGTGACCTTGGCTTGAAAGAAAATATTGTTTCTCACGGTTTGGGAAAATAATTTTCCCAATTAAAAATTGAGCATTAAAAATTCGTTTTTTTGGAACCAAGATTATTTATCAAAATTTATGATGAAAAAAAATTGAGATGAAAACATGTATTTTTACCCCCAAAATGGTTGGATAGAATTTCAGAACAGGATGGAGAGTAAGTATTACTCTTTCTGTTCTTTTGATTTTTTTTGTTTTTTTCTTCTTTTTATTTTTTATTTTTTATTTTGTTTTATATTTGTTTTTTTTATAGTTTAAAATACACACCCACAAAAAAGTAGAAAGATAAAAGGAAAGGGTTTTATGAATAAAGTGTGAAAAAATAAAAGGGACGGGAAGAAGAAGAAGAATGAGGTAGAGAGAGGAAGAGATAGGTAGTTAAAGGGAAAGTGGTGCCCCTGGTTTGGATTTGGTGGGTCATCGTCTCCATCCAGTGGTGTGTGTACTACTGAAGTGGTGGATCTGGTGGAAGTTGTTGTTGTTATAGTATTGTGTGTCCCCTCATGGTGATAATTTAACCGATGTCCATTTATAGTGAATGTCCATTTTGAAGAGGGGTCTTGGACTTTCACTGCACCAAATGGGTAAACATTACTAATAACAAAAGGTCATTTCCAATGAGAATTAATCATACCTAGTTGAAGTAAAAATCAATAATTGAAGAGAATTACATGTTCACCTTCATGAAATAACTTTCTAAGGATGTATTTTTCATGGAGTACCTTACCATTTTCTTTGTACAGAATGGAATTCTCATAGTAATCAAGTTGAAGATCCTCCAGCTCATCCAATTGCAACAATCATTCTTCACCAGATTTTTCACAATCAAAATTACAAGTTTTCATAGCCCAAAAAGTCTTATGTTGTATTTCAACTGGTAAATTACATGATTTACCATAAACTAGCCTAAAAGGAGACATGACAATGGGTGTTTTATAGGTAGACTTATAAGCCCAAATTTTTTAACCAAGTCTTTAAAGCCAGTATTTTCAGGTGGCTTTTACAATCCTCTCAAGAACTCTTTTCACTTCTCTATTATAATGTTTGTCCATGCCATTTTTTTGGGGGTGATATATAGTAGAAGTTTTATATAAAACCCCATTCTTTTTCAAAATAGATTCCATGGTTCTATTACAGAAATGGGTTCCTATGTCACTTATCAAGGAACACGGTGTGCCAAATAGGTTTAATATGTGTGTCTTTAGGATCTCACTAATAGTATGTGAATCGTCCTTTCTAGTGGGTTTGTCCTCGACCCCCTAGAAACATAATCAACTACAAGAATAATGTATGAGAATCTATTGGAAGGGGAATGGTCCCATAAAATCGATGCCCAAAACATCGAAGATATCACAGAAAATTAATGTCTTTGGGCATTTCATTTCTATTTGAACTTGTTCCAAACTTTTGGCAAGTGGAACATGATTGAGAGAACTCATGTGATTCCTTGAAGAGTGAAGGCCAAAAGAATCCAAAGTCCAAGTCCTTTCGAAATGTCTTTTTTGGTCCAAAGTGGTCAGCATCAGGAATTGAGTGGCAGAATTATAAGATGGAGGAAAGTTCATCTTCATCAATACATCTCCTAATTACCTTGTCATCCCCAGTTTTCCAAATATTATTGTCTTCCCAAACATAGAATTTGGAATCACTTTTTTGCATCATTTTTTGTTCTTTTGAAAATATTTCGGGAAAATTACCGGCAAAAAAGTAGTTTACAATTGGGGAATAACACCTTAACATTGGAGTGAGAGATTAAAGGTGATCAGTAGAGAATTTACGATAAATTATTTCTGAATGAGAAGAATTATAAATTCTACTCACGTGATCAGACACAATTTTTTCTTTTCATGGTCTATTTTTGATTTCAAATCCAAACTCTTGAAGCAATATGATTCTTCTTATTATCCTTGATTTGGAATCACTTTTCATGAGTAATAACTTTATAGTAGAATGTTATGTGAAGATGATGATTTTGGAACCAAAGAGATTGGACCCAAATTTAACTAAGGAAAAAAGCTGCTGTTAAAAGTACATTTTCATTGACAGTGTAGTGAGATTGAGTTTTATCCAATATATCTGAGGAATAATAGATGACATGATGAATCTTTTCTCTTCACTGACCAAGATTAGACCCCACGACTATATCAGAAGCATCACACATCAACTCAAAGGGTAAGGGCCAATCTGGGGGATGAATTATTGGGGGAGATATAAGAGCAGTTTTCAATTCAATAAAGGATCTCTTGAAAACCTCATCAAAATAGAATGTGACATCATATTTGAAAAAGCTAAGTGAGTTGGAGGGAAATCCTTCTGAATTAATGGATGGGTCATCGATATATACCGGCATGACTGAGTAATGAATGAATATATCAAATAGAGGTGGGTTCATGAAGTGATTGAATCACTTTAATTTTGGAAGGATCAACTTCAATACCCCTATTGTGAAACTATGTGCCATAGAAAAATCCCATTTTCATCCATGAAGTGACATTTTTTAAAATTTAACACAAGGTTACACATGAAATACATTTGAAGGACTATAGAGAGTGAATTCAAGAAAGATTCAAATGACTCACCATAAATGATAAATTCATCCATGAAGGCTTCCATGTAGTGTTCAATGAATTCATAAAATATACTCATCATACACCTCTAGAATGTTGTAAGATTATTTAAAAATCCAAATGGAATTCTTCTATATGCATATGTTTTAATGGGGTCAGTGAAACTAGTCTTTTCTTGGTCCTGAGGTGCAATTGGGATTTGGAAGTAGCTGGTGTATCCAGCAGGAAAGTAATAGTTTGACTTTCCAACCAATCGTTTTATCATCTACTCAAGGAATGGAAGAGGGAAGTTACTTTTTATTATTTCAACATTAAATTTCCTATAATCGATTCACACACACCATTTTTCTCACTCGAGTTGTGACTACCTCCCCATGTTCATTTGTGACAACAGTTATCCCAACCTTCTTAGGAATAACTTGAATTGGACTAACCCATTTACTATCATAAATTGGGTAGATAATACCATGAATTATCTCGGTGATCTCTTCCCTAACTACCTCTGGTATTATTGGATTGAGTCTTCATTGTGGTTCTCTAATTGGTTTGAATGATTCGTCAGGATGGATGTGATGCATGCAAAGAGAAAGGTTGATTAATGGTATGTCATCTAGGGTCCATCCTAAGGCCTTTTTGTTTTCCTCCAACACCTGAACAAGTTTGGACTCCCCTATTTCAGTAAGTGTAGAATAGACAATAACAGGATAACAGTGATCCTGGAAAAGGAATGCATATTTCAGGTGTGTAAGAAGAGGTTTCAGATCATTCACATCTTTCATTTTTGGGTTAGACAACTCAGGAATGGAGGAAGGGACTTAAGTTGCTTCATATTCATTTTCCTTAATACTATCCAAGGTTGAGGAGTATATATCATTGTTCATGTGGGACTCTAGAGAGTTTTCATGTTCCTCAAGATTGATTTAGTCTATGAATGAATGGTCTACTTCAAAATCATCATTTATGACTTGGTTAGTCATGGTGAAGATTTCACAAGATCCTCTCTCATTAAAACATGATGAACATGATGGAATGAGGTTAAATTGACTCTCAAAAGTGTCCTCAGAATTAGGGATTTAGAATGTAGAGTGATCCACATATGGGTATTGCATGACTTGGAAAATGTTGAACTTGGTCAGTTGGTCACCAAATTCCATGGATAAGATGCCTTAGTGGACATCAATTTTCATTCTCACTATCATTAAGAATTGTCTTCATAGATTTATGGGATATTGAGAAGAGTTCATCTCACCTTCCATGTCAAGGACATAGAAATCATCAGGGAAGATAAGATCATTCAAATGGACAAGGACATCCTTGACAATACCCTCAGTACTAGAATTGCATCCGTTGGCCAATTGAATGTCGACACCTTTTGGATGTAAGGGACCAAGTCCAAGGTTGTAGAATATGGATTTGGGCATGAAAATAATTGACGCTCCTTGGTTTATGTGTTCATCATTGAAGTTGTAACTTCCAATTTGTCATGGAACCATAATGGTCTCTAGATCATTGAACATTATGGGAATAGACTGTTGGGTGGAAACATTTTCGAATATCCTAAGTTACCTCTTATGGGTGTAAAATTCCTTAAAAAACATGGAAAATTGGGGGATTTGTTTTATGGTATCTAAGAGGGGAATGTTTACTTCAACACATCTAAACATGTCGAGCATTTCAGGATCATGTTCAATGTATTTCATTGGAAGATAAATGTCTAGAAGAAAAAGAATTGGGTTCTTAAGTGGAATTGAAAGAGGCGAGGGAATAGATTCATCTTCCTTTTCAAGTTTCTTTTTATTCTAATTTTCTACGTCTACATTTAAAAGGGATTGGGAGGAATCATCATGAAGAATAGAAAATTTTTTTCCTGATCTAAGTGAAATTTTACATACATTACCCATGGTATTGGTTAATGGTTGAGCTGGGAGTTGGGAAGAATTTGATTTTTGTTGCTGGTTCAGGTGGTCTAAATGTTGACCAATTTGGTTTTCAATGTTTTAGAGGTTGGAATGAGTGAAGGAGGATAGATCTTCTATAGTTCTTTCCCATGGTTTCTTAGAAGAAGAGGATTGTCTCGGATTGAGATTACTGAGATTTGGGATCTTGGGAAAGTGATTGTATTGGTTTGGGAATTGGGAAGGCTCAATACACTACTAAAAAAGTGACATTTACCAACAAAAAATTACTGATAGATAATATATATGTTGGTAAAGATGATTAATTCCAACAGATATTAAATTTTGTTGATATTAAATATAGGTACCAAGAATTTTTTTACCAACAGATATATCTGTTTATATTAGTAGTTCAATACCAAAAAATCCTTTACCAACATTTATATTTGTTGACTTGTCATAATAATACCAACAACTGATTTAGCAATAAATGAATATGTTGTTATGAATTATTATTACCAAAAAATATTTTATCAATATAAAAATTCATTGCAATAAATTATTTAATAGTATAAAATATTTTATATTAAATTGAATATATATATATATATATATATTACCCATTACAAATATATCATGTTGATAATAAAAATATATGATTAATTAAAATATCCATAATTTAGTAATATTTATTGATAATATATATAAACACAAAATCCTTATATATATATATATAATTTTTTATATAAATTATATATAAATTCATCACTTTTTAAATTATATATATGCAAAAAAAACAACCCTAATGTGCGACACCCCCCTCCCAGCCTTGTTCCCATCGACCCCCCTCCCCAAATCCTACATCTTGATCCCGCCGGAATTCCTCGTGGAATCCCCTCTCTGTTCCTACTGTCGTTCCTCATGGATCGCAGAAACCCCCACTCCATTCTCGGTCGACGTTCCTCACTGACTTCTTTGGATGAACCCCCGCTCTATTCCCAACTGACGTCCCCTGCCGACATCATCGCATGAACCCCCTCACTATTCCTGGATGACATCCTCATGTGAAACACCTAATGGACCATGCCATCCCAGGTATTCCAAGCTTTCATCCCCACTCGATGATGTTCAATGATGTAAAATACACATTATTTCAGTTTATTATTATTTTTATTTTATTCTAGGATAGTTATTAATCTTACATTCAAGTCTGTAAATAGTACGAATTACCAATGTTTGAAATTGGTATTCACTCTGATAGGAAATTCATGATAAGACAAAATACTATCATTTTTTATTTTGTTTTGTTTGAGTTTTTGTTAAGCATGACTTATTAAAATGATATTTCTTTATCATGTTTATGTTATTAATATCATATTTGGTTTTGTGTTTCATGAAATTTGATATGACATATCTAGGATGCACAAGTTTTTATGTCATTTCAACATTGAGAATTCTTCCTCCAGACATAAGGTATTTCTATGTTTTCCTAATAATTTCTTATTTTTTTATATGTAGTTTTAAAATTCATTTTTTGATTTTTAAGTTGTTGAGTTTAAGTTATTAAACTAGTTAGAAGGTGCTACAAAATAGGATGTGAAGGTCGGTGTCCATCTTATGTGGGTTTTTTTGTTTATGATTTTTGGAAATTAACATGTTATATATGTTCTAAAGTTTAAATCTAATATTATGTTGGTATTGTTTTTATGATTCTAGGAAATATCCATGTTATATATGTTTCTTACAGGGGGCCTTTAGAAAATGGATTAATGTGATTAATAAAAAAAATTGTGTGGGGATCATTAAATCCACACATCAAAAAATCACTAACAACAATGTTTTTAACAAAACATTATTCCGGAGTTTCTAGAACATCATTAAACACTAAAAAAATTGAAGACCAAAAGGATTTATGGAATCAATATGATCAACCATTAAGCAAAATTGAAAACTAGGTCAACGAGATGTATCAAAAAGACAAGTCCAAAAATCCTTTAACAAATCCCATCCTCCTTAGATCATCAATAATTAATCCCCATTAAAACTTTTAATACGAAATTTATATATCAATATTATCCATAACATTTCTACACAGTACCTTGTAATACAGTTCTATCAATATATCTTATGATAAGACTACCATCCCATGAATACCAATACCTTTAATAACAACATATTGTTCCTCTAAGATAATAAGGTGATGAAGATAAATTATCCTATCATTATGCAGTTTAATAATTATTTTATATGAGATGTTACATAGATAATTATAATGATAAACTCTAAAAAAATAGTTGGGTAGTATTGGGATCAAATACAAGAGATGATAATTTTGTAACAATGGGTATACGTCCACCACTAAAGAAATTGAGCATTGATTTAATTAGATACTTTTTTATTGGGTCCCATTATTATACATTAGAAGATCATATAAAACCATCTAGGACCTGTGCATATTAGAGTCATAGATTATTTACTTATTCCAATATTACCACTTCATCATATATATTAACCATACATGCATTTTTATGTTCAGTTTCTTCCATCCCACTCTTCAAAGGGCCGTGAATGATAAACATGTTTACCCGATATAATAGGTGTTCAAATAGAAAGCTAGAAGTCTTGGCATTATATTCACCCCTCTAGATCTTGATCTTAAAGGCCATTATTGAATGATTCCAAGAGATGTTCATTTTCAGTACTTGATTCATTAAATTATAGGAAAAATATGAGTTTTTGTGTTTTAATCTTAGTTGTTATGAGCTTCCATTTGTTTGGATTCTTGTTTCATTTAACAACATGCAGTGGATCTACCTAATTCACTATTTGAGTACCAATTTTTAGAAGTTCTTTCCTTTTATCCAAACCGTGGTATGATTGTTTTCTGAACTATTTTTTCTCTCTCCTATTTTCTGCAACTTTTTTAAAGAATATGTGGGAATGATGTAGCAATAGTCTTCTCTCTAAACATACTTTATCTCCCTAGAGATAAACCATCCACTGTAATCTAGGGCAATAGTAATGTTTGTATATCATGTGGATTTATAGGGACGATCTCTATTCTTGTATCCCTTGGGTTTTCTTTAGGTTTGGCATTATGTTCTTTCATGTACTGTTCTATTTTTGTTTTCCTCCAATAGTTGAGTGTGTCGTCCTATTTTTATCTTTACTTGGTTGTTCCCATTTGGATTTCTTCTAGCACTGATTATGTTGGGATTCATAATAGTTGTATTCATGACTGTTATTGGTACTATAAAAGGAGTGTCCCATTGAATTATTTTTTTGTGATGTTCGGTAAAAATGTTAAAACTAAATTCAATGAGAACAAACTAAAAACTGTATAGACTTAAATTTGGATAAACAGAACAAACATTGTACAAATCACAATGAAACTGCCACTGAGGCTACTTTAGTTCTAGCCTTTCTTCATCAAAATATAATGGGGGAAGTTCTTGGTTTAAAAATCAGTTCCAACATAGAATCACAGAAAATCCCTGGAAAACCATGGCTCCAAATGTAGCTAAATCCTATACCATTTCACATGCAACTAATCTTTATTATTATTATAATTGACCTGTGATGTATTTCCCTACATGGGTGTGCACAGATCCCCTATGCTTCCCATATTCCATCTAATTTGCTGGTACTCCCTCGATCTGATAACCCCGTGAAATATGATAATAACCTCACAAATTTCTTGATTGGACAGTGATGCTAGCCCAGGAAGTACATCATTCTGAAAATCCTTCAGTCTACTCCCCCTCCTGAACATAAACCCAAATCACTCCTTCCCATTCACCTCCAATAGGCTCGATGATGTCATAAGGAGGTCATCCCCACTGCACTCTGTAAGCCCTAGCATTATCATCTCAAAGTAATCATCAAACAAATCATGCATTCCCACATAATAGTAGTTATGGTGATGAGCCCGACTTTCCAACGAGATGTGTATCATAGATTCGACTGCATTTTAGATCATATCATCCAACTGATCTAATTCTTATTCACCTTTTTCATTGTTCTTACAGACTCCATCATCAAATCCACTACTATTAGATAAACATGGGGAAAATATTAGCTTGGGTTTGCTCTTCTGGCCCCCATTGTCCTCATTGAGGTATGTCTAGAGGGATGATGCTAAGAGGAAATGAGGCTTTTTCTGCCTCGCCAGAGATACTATCAGTGGAAAATTTTGTGCACTCCTTAGTGTAGGTTCCCTCTCTACAATGATCAAGGAATGATTTGGCTCCTCTGAATTGGAAAAGTCACCAGCAATAAGACAACACTAGATTTTTGGGGGATTTGGTAATGCAGTAAAGAAATAAAACCCCTTTTCAGCAAGTTTCCTACCAACTTGATCAATGTATTTATCAGCTGGGAGTTGAAGGTTGATACAATGTAGTTCACATTTGGAGAAAATGCCCAGGTTTTGGTTTCTTCTCAACAAATTGTTGTTCTGTAAATGCGGGTTGACCTGAAGGATATATTCCATCATTACTACAATAGTTGTTCTTATGAAAAAAAGATGATCTCTTATTTGGTACATTCCATCATTACTTTGACAATTTTTCTTCTTATGACAAAGCATATGATCTCTTATTTTTTAGAAGATGGTCCTTGTCCAAGATATACTCACATTGGTATTCCATAATGCTTTAAAAATTGACTAATTCCTTTATGAAACAGTACTGTTGTGGTGGAAATTTAGAGACAGCATGGTTACTTATGATATTTTCTCTTTCTTTGCTGGAAGTAATGTATATGAAAGTCCAAGAAAGAGTGATGGTTTTTGATACAACCTCCATGCATCTACCACTTTCAGGCTTATATATATTGAATTGTGTGAATTTTAGATCATCAGTAATATTGTGGAGCTGAACGACACAACACCATTCTAAATTGTTCAGGTACCCGCAAGTACAAGATTGACAACTATACACGATGTGAAAAATTAATCTTATTTTCCAAGACTTTTAGTCTTAAATCAGCTGCACAAATATCCTCTGGATTGGACTCAAAATCAAGCTCTTCAATCCCTTCTCTGCTACACCATAAGTTTTATGACATAATTTTCATGCCATGATATCCAATATCATTAAACTGACTCAGAAGATCAGTTTTAATTGAATATGGAGACCATTGAAGCAGTAACAAAAGATTATAATTAAAATGTTCTCTGCTATACAGAAAAAAGGGTTCCAGTTGGTTGGGTGATTTACTACAATTCTATCATAACCTGCTTGTGTCAAACATGTGTGAGAGAGTAGACCAATGCTTTGAGTTAGTCTCCCATTCTTTAGGTGGCGGATGAAGACAATAACATGTTCCCCCAGTCTCATGGATCTAGTATTGAAACCATTTCTATATTTCCCAATTGTTGAGTTTGATTTCTTATCTGAAAAAAAAACTCATACATTCATTCCACCACCATCATCTTGAATTAATAATTTTGTTTTTTCATCCCTTGGATTTTAGACTTTTACAAGGACAAATGAGGCTGCATTTTGGATAAGGGGTGGTTTTAGATACTGGATCTGGGGTTATTTTTTGTGATTGTTGGTTTTATCTTGGTGGTATAGGTTTTTTCAGGTGGCTTCATGGATTATTTTTAATCCTTGGGCACATAATTTGATGATCAAAAGGTTGGAGAAGCTGGATGCTGAAGGTATCTGATGCTAGTGATTGATGGGAGCCGGTGTTGGCAGCCAGAGGTCGTGGATAGATGGTTTTAAAGGTTAGAGGTGTTGGTTCTTTTGCATGGCTATTTAGTTTTTTGTTTTACAGTTGGACAATGTTTCTATTTATATTCCTCTTTTATTATTTTGGATTTGGTGCTTTACTTAATGTTTTATATTTTAAAAAAGTTCTTCGTAATGGTTCCCACTTCATCATAAAGTGTATTTATTTGGAAAAATACCTAAAAATGGATTTTTAGGATAGGATAGTGTTTGAGATGGTATTGGAATATTTTTAGAGAAATGATGCCTAGCTTTGAGTCATTTGGACTACCAATCCTTGATATGTCAACAGGGATGATGAAAATTGCTTAATATGAAAATCATCTTTTTATATTTCCATTTATTTTTATTTTGGTTTAAATTCATACACATAGTTTTGACTGATTTTTGGGTATGGTTTTTGGATGTTTGTGATGTAGATATTGGAGCTGGATATGGCTCGATAGCATAGATGGGGTGCCACTGGAGTTGGATTGCTGACATGGATGGGTCACTGGTACTTGCTGGTCATTGGTGTTGGAGTTGGCTCACAGACATGGATGAGATGTTTTTGTGCTAGTATGACATGGATGGGTTGATGGTGCTACTTGGTGGTCGCTTGTGCGGGAAGTGGCTTGATGGCATGGATGGGCATGGATGGGTCGGGGGGTGTGATGGATCCTGCTGTATTAAATTTCATTATTAATATAATTATTTTTTTTCTAAGTTTGAACATGTGTTAAAATATTCGGTTTAATAATTAAATCAGATGTATTATATATGATAAATTAATAAAAATAATATGAGATTTTACCAGCAATAAAAATTTATATTTTTTATTCAAATTTAATTTATAAATATATATTATATATTGGTAATATTATTACCAACAGAAAAAATTAAATCTGTTGTAAAACACATTAACCAACATATATATTATCTGTTGGTATTATTATAATTGTAACAGAACTATTTTATCGGTCGTAAAAACATTTAGTGACGGAGTTTTTACCGACAGTTTAGTGACAGGGATATATATGTTAGTAAAACGTTTTACCAACAGAAAATGTACTTTTACCAACAGATATGCCCCCATTGGAAAAAGTGAAATATTTTGTAATGATATGATAGTGGAATCCACGAGGATCAAGAGGATTATTTATCCATTGAGGTTGACGAATAAAAGGGAAAGGTTTTTGGAAGTTACCAACACCTTGACTATATTGGAATTAGTTTGGGATTTGAGTAGGGAATTCAGGGTGATGAGAAATGGGATTACCATACCTCAAGCCATGGTTGAAGGTAGAAGATAAGGGATTAGAGTGGGGTTGGATGAAGTTTCTAATGAAATTAACTGATTGTTGAGGGTCGTTGTTCCTCTGAGCATATACTGCATTGAGCTCTATTGGTCCTGATAAATCAAATGGATCCTCTGGAAGTTATGGACTTGTATAAGTTGGCTAAGATGGGGAAATAGAAATTCCATTTATATTGATAGGTCTAGGGTGTAGATATTGTGTAGAAGATGTGGTTGGGGATTTGGATGTCATAGCTAGTTATTGCACAAGACTTGTAAGTTCACTCATCCATTCTATCATCTTGTTTGACTCTATCTATTGACTATCTTGGACTTGTTTGGCTAGGGAATGTGCTCGAGTATGGAATTTCTGTGTGTTATTAGCCATGTTTCTTATGAGATCTCTTGCAGATGTAAGAGTTTTATCCACACGAGCACCGCCACTTACGGCATCAATGAGAATTCTCTCCACAGCCAATAACCCCTCATAGAAGTATTGGATCAAGAGTTGGTTAGGTATTTGGTGGTGTGGGTAGGTTTCCAAAAGATTTTTGAACCTCTCCCAATACTCATAGAGTGATTAATTTGGGAATTTACTAATACCACTTATTTCCTTTCAGATATAACTAGTATGAAAAGAAGGAAATAATTTCTCTAAGAAGAGTCGCTTCATGTCATTCCATGTGGTTTGGAACCAGGCGGGATGTAGTAAAGCCCAGACATAGTAGTGTCACCTAGGGAGAAAGGTAATGATCAGAGTTTGATTTGTTCCTCAGAAATCCCTTGAGAATTCATGGTAGAGCCCACCACTTAGAACTCTTTAAGGTGGAGATATGGATCCTCACCAGCTAGCCCGTGGAAATGAGGGAGAAGATGAATCAAACCTGATTTTATTTTGATGTTAGCCTCTATGTTTGGATATTAAATACCAAGAGGTTGGTAATTCATATCAGGGGGAGCAATTTTTTTAAGATTTTGTTCCCTGGGATTGGCCATATCTAATTCAATTGGTTGGACAAGGACTGGTTCTTGAATTATTTAATTATCCTTAATGTTCCTCCTAAGTTTGCAAAGTGTTCGCTCAATTTTAGGGTCAAAAAAACATGAGGGATTGTTTGTAAATCTATGGAGATTTTAAGATATTCAGGAAGAAATATGAATATGAGGTTTTTTGTGTTTTCCATTTATGATATTTATGAGAAGGTAGGTTTTCCTTGTTTTTTTAAAATTTTATTAATTTTTTTTTAGTTTTTTTTCAATAACAAGAATCTAACAACTACTTAATTTCACCATCCCCAAAAATGGATCCATTTGAAATTATTGCTGATTTTTTCCTAATGACCATTCATGGTTCTAGTGCTCTGCTAATGTGTATAGTAGCACTCGGTTCGAATCATCAGCGATGGTACTTTTTAATAGTCGATTGTTTTTAATTGATTGTATTTTGATTGGGGGGATTTGTTTGGAGAGCTTAAATAAAGTAATTAATTGTTGTTTTTTTATTTAAAATTTTGATAAAGACTGAGGTGACTTCATTACTAGGGAGTTAATATTGTGATATCCTTGATATTTTCTTTATATTTCATTTAAATTAACACCGACTTCACAAGATAACTTTTATTGGAATTCCAAAGTGTTGAGGCTTTAATCTAATCATTAACATAACTTAGGGTTCTAATATCAGTTATATATTGTTGATGGTAGTGTATTTATGGTTCTAATAATTCATGTAAACCACATGTTAATCAAAAAAATTCATTAATCCATGACATGTTAAGTCCAACATAAACAATGTTAATTTGAAGAATATTCATCGACAAATACTCTCAATCGCCTAACATCCATAAATTCTGGATCACCGTAATGATAGATTTAATCATCCATTTAGATTAATAGTAACTTGGTTTATTATATTTATGATGAATTATAAAGTTAATAAAAAATAAATGGATAATAAATAAGTTTTACATCGAACACACACACACACACGAACGTTGATGATAACAAAAAACAGAATTTCGATTGAATGTGGAAGAAAAATAAAAAATGGGTTTTAAATTTATTTAAAATATTTTAAGAACATTTAAATTAAAAAATAGGGGTTTGATTATATTAATATATAATGATAAAGAATCATGTATTAAAAAAATTACAAGACAAACACTTACAATACTAAAAATGAAGAAGAACACAAAAGTAATTGAAAAAAAGAAAGGAGGAATGGTATCTCAAGTTAAAACATGAGTATGACAGATCCTCCCAGGACATTGGAAAGGATTTTTTCATGCCAACATTTCATCATTTTCTCTATAATTTCAACCTCTTGCAAGGAAAAGAGGGGATGATTTTATTGCCCAAGGAAGTGGATTGTTTGCATTCCAAAAACACCCCTCCACATGCATCGCCATTTTGATATTTCAGAAAGCTGAATCTAGAAAAATCTTCTTCTTAAAAGTAGTATATATTAATTTTTTCAGTCAAATCTCAATGTTTGGAGGCATTTTGACTTATTTATCCAATAGTATTTTGGTTTTCATAAACAATGTGAAACTGTCCATTTCTATCCATGATTTTTCGAAGTCCAAAATGTGAATGGATTTTGGAATAGGAATATGTCTTCAAATAAAAATTCTTTATTCAATAATGTTGGTAGGATATATCTCATCTTTCACACAGAAAAATATCAGCTCAAATTGATTATTATATTAATAGAAAAATCAATTTGTTTGTGATGATTTCATTTCTTGGATAGATTGGTGGGATGGACTTCAAAGATTAATTTGGGGCCCTATTATTTGGATTTGGTCCCTAAAATATTTCTCCATGACTCCTTGCATTGTCCCAGAACATTGTAGGTGTATAAAGAAATTTCTAATTCCAGATTGATCCCAAAAATTCAATCTTCATGGCTAGTCCAATTTCTTTTCAAATTCTGTGGGCCTTCTTGTGTGGTCCATACGACCCATCAAATGGTAGAATTAGACAATGATTCCTTTTAATGATATGTTTAAAATTGAATAATGAATCTTAAAAAGGAAATAAACATAGAATTTGGATTATTAGGTTGATAGTTATTATTTAAATAGTAAATTGACTTGAATTTGGATGAACTCCAATAGTGCTCAAAATTTATATTTAATATTTAAACATTAACATTTCACTCAAATTAGGAACATTTTTTATAAAATCAGTAAATGGATTATATAAAATGTTATGAAAATACTAATAACATTATAGAATAAAATAGTATATAATGGATACAATATAGGGATGAATTATAGTTTAAAAGTTTAAACTAACTAAAAACCCACACCTCTTGGTTAAGATTTATAAATCACAGATATCATCTGATCTTCGGAGCTTATATATTATATACATAGAGTGTCTGAAATATCATAGTTCAAAAAAATTATCAATATAAACATTCTATATAAATGCACATATGAATATAATAACATTTCAAAAAAAAGTAAAATTGGGGAATAATGAAAAAGTAATAATTACTTACAAAAATCATTTTAAATGATTTTCTCTCTTTAACCATAAGAGTTGTGGGAGTATAACATTGGGTATCTCTAGTTTTAAATGTAACCGTAAGGTTATCCTTTCTATAGTAAGGTATAACACAATCATAATTATTGGAATCAGTTCTATCTTTCTATACCTAAAATCCCTCGATTATTCTGATTAGAATTAGCAGTTATCCTATCCCTAAAATCCCTTGATCTAAACCAAAATCATATATAATGAATAATTTTTAAAAATATTCTAATTAATTTATAATCCACAAATGGATTTATTAGAACACAAACTCTATGAATATTACAATGTGCAAGAAATAAGATGTTATAGAAGAGAAATTTTGAGATGGGGTGATTTGGAAAAACATTTTCTACTAAGTACATCAACGCAAATATATTTTTAGAAACAGCTCCAACAGTTATATTTCATGATTTTATAGAAGAGAAAATTTTATATGGGCTGAGTTGGAAAAACATCATCTCCCAAGTCCTTGAATTCACCGCTATTTATCGGAAAAACTCCAATGGTCATACTTCCTTTATCTCAATGTTGGTTTCGAAATCCTTGGATGCACTCTAGTTTGATAGTTCATCATGTTTTGTATGTCTCCAGTATATTTATTTTTGATAGAATCATTAGAATTATATTAAAAATCTTTCATTCAATAGAAATCATTTTGACTATCCGATTATAAACAATATTATTCTGAGGAAATAAATTATGTTTTGAATAATGATTGAAAACATGATTGTTCTGATGAAAAAAAAATCATCAATATGATGGAATAGAATTAATCAATATGATAGACTATACTTTTTCATTTTAATAGACTAAAATAAATTTTTCTGTTGGACTAAACTAGGTCACTCTGGTGGACTAAACTTAGTTAGACCGATAGACTCAACTATGTCACTCTAATGGACTTTACTTTGTTAATCATATGGACCACAAATAGTGTAAAATTTTTATATTTGATAGCTTATAAAGACATATGTTCCATGTAGAATAAAAGATTTTCTACAAAAACCTTCTAAAATATATGCAAAATATAATGTTAGTTAAAAATTGTATTTAAAAAAGAGTGTTGTGATTTTCAAAAATTAGGAAAAAATAGTAGAAATTATAATTTTCGACTCAAAAAACTCCCCCATTTTGAAAAACAAATAACACAACACTTAAAGAGAAAACTAATATCATTGAAAAATAAACAGTCGATTAATTCATTTCAGATAATCATTTTGTAATTCTACTCAAAAACACTTCTCGCCCTTTATTTCTTAGAACCCTAAATTTTTTTATCATCATTTTTTTTCAAAAAAATATTTCAATAATATTTGTTTGAACAATTGTAAGATAATAATAACAACTTATATAATATAAATCCACTACTAAAATAATATTTCCCAACATATTAACCCCCATTATGTTTTTTAAAAATAATATGGGAGGTAGAAAGTACCTAAAATTTTAGAGAGAAAAACTATGAAATAATTTAGTATAAATAAACATTAATCCTATAATACAGAAATAAAATTCGCCCATCTATGATTGAAAAACATTAAAATAGAAAATATATAGATAATGATTCAATTAAAATAATATTTATTCAAATGTTTTATTTTTACAACCTTAATAATTCTGAAAAAATAAATCCTTCTTATTTAATTTCTTCACATTAACTTTATTCCTTATAAATTAATCTCGATTATTCTATGATTATATAGCTGATGATTCCAACATGGTGGTATTTTATTCTAGAAAATGATACTTTGGATCTTCTCCCTTCAAACGGATAACCTAATCTTACATAATTTGTATTTTTCTATTATCTTTTTTCAACTTAATAACTTATTCTTTAAGGGTGAAATTATTATTTTTTAGATTCAAGATATCATAATCTCGTGACACTAAAAAACCCTTCAAATGAGCAAAAATATTAAACTTCTCAAAAACAATAGACGATAACATTTCAAATAATCAACAATATCAAAAGATGACTTCTTAATATCTTCAATTTTATCATCATTAAATTTTAAGTCTCTTTTTATATCTTTCAACCACCTTACAAGCTAAATTATCATTCTTATTTCTTCCGTAGAATCAAATTTTAGTGGTTTGAAATCAGTTTCATTTTTTAGAATGGTCTAATCTAATAGATTCAAAGCATCATAGTTTTCTAAAACATTCAATATCTGTTGAATCTTTTTGAAATCAGACTCTTTACTGAAAAAATATGGAATTGTATCAGTAATTTTAATCATGGATTCATTAAAATAATTAAATATTTTTTCAACCCTTGAATCATATAGAGTGGATGGAGAAAATTTTGAGTCTGATGAGTCATTAGGAGAATGACATCTAGAAGGTACACTATATACTTTTTTTCTATTTCCCTTTCACTTTCACTACATCCAATATTCAAGAACATAAGAATTATTATTAGATTCACCTTACTAAAATAACTTTTAATGGGGTTATTTAATTTATTGTTCCTTCTCTGAACTATTGTACAGACCCGTAAAATTCAAGGGAAATTTTTTCTTTATTTTCCTTGGGATTTTAAAAGATCGCAGTTTCTGACGGCACCTGATTCTGAGGCCCGGTGTGCCCAGAATCATTTTACAAAGTTGACCTCGGGTATGTTCAATGAACGAATGAGTGGGTTTTCCTAACTTTTGAACCGATGCTCATAATCGAAATCTGAGGACACCGATGGAATCATAGCGCCGGTAATTGCTTAGAAACACCTTTTCTGGATTTGTGTTTGCTAGGGTGTGGTTATTAAATTTTTTTGGGTTAAGTAAAGGAATAAAATAAAAATGGTGCGGCCAATTATTATTTTATTTAAAGTTGTTTAACCTAAGCTAAGTGGTTGGAGTGGGACCCACTATATCCTACTCCACTAGGTAGGATATTTGTGGGGTGGGGCCCACACGAGCCCCAACTTTCTCAACCCCCTCCTTTAATTAAGTAACGCACATGCACCCCCCTTTAAATGAAGTCAAATCTTGCGTTTAACTAGATATTAAATGCATCTTTTAATTGGGCAGGTAAAACATTTCAATTAATTCAATTAATTAATTGATTCAATTTTTAATTTCAAAAACATTTGGCTTGTTTTATAATAAAATAAGACAAGTCTTATTTTTATTAAGGGGTTCATTGTGCGTGAGGGCTTGGGAGAATTTGCTCAAAGTGTTGAAGTTCTTCTTCCTCGATGAAGAATGCGAAGAAGATCGACCTCCGACGACAGACGACGGTGAGAGACGCCTTCCTCGGAGAGCGACGACCCGACGCGCATTCCTTCGTTCCTTCTTCCCACGTCAAAGGAAGGGAGACATCGTTCTTCCTCGGACGATCTCCTTCAACGTGTGTGGAACCTTCTTCCGCGACACCGTCTTCGGCAATGTTCAATTCCATGACAAGCCTTCGTTCAACAAACGCTCGAGGTAGGGGGATTTATTTATTTTTTATCCAGATTACTTTTATCACCAATTATCGTCTTATTTGAGCCACCTGATATCGCAATAATGAGAGGAGGTAGGACTGCACGAACATGGCCGACCCTCCTCCCCCCTTGATTGTTGATTTGTTGTGGTGTGTGTAAGGTGGCAGGGTGCCGTTGCACCACGCTGAAACTATGGAAAAGGGTGAAGAAGCGCGGCGCCATCGCGCTGCGCCCTTGAAGTCGAACAAACCGTGGCACCGTCGCACCGCGCCAGAGAACCTGGAAGAGACCACAGCCATAGAAAGGCTGCGGCGGAGGGGCGCAGCGCCATCTCGCAGGGGCGGATCAGGGAGCGGCGGCCGGCTACCGGTCGCCGACGCCAGACCAGGAGGGCGGGACTGCGGGGTCCCGAAGCAACAGCACGGCAGGCCAGCCGGGCCGGCCGGCTCCCGAGAAGGGCCGGGGGTCGTAACCCCCGGCCGGACGATGGAGCGGCCCCCCCACATAGGGGCCGCAGTTTGAAAAATAGGGGGGCAGCGCCCCCCCCCCCCCCCCCCCCCCCCCCCCTCATCTGCTCAACCGTTACGGCCGAGCCGCCTGGCCACGCTGGGCAGGCTGAGCATGCTGGACCGAGTCGGGCCGCGCCCAGGCCCGTCCGCGCCGCGCCAGCTGGTCCGGGCCATGCCAGCCGGTCCGGGCTGCGCCCATGTGGGCCGGACCCAGACCCGGGTTGGGCCGACCCGGTTTGGGCCGACCCAGGGGGTATCGGGCCGGGTCGGACCGGGCCCGAACCCCCTATTTCCGGACCTCTTTCGGTCTTTTGCCCATAACATGCATTGCGGACCTCTGATCGACGCAACGTTAGCTAAGATGAGATCCATGGATCGAGACGGTCATTTCAGTATAATACACTGAAGGTGTCAGAGAACTTTGGGTTCGGCCAGGTTGGTTCGTACACGAAACCAACAGGGCCCTCGGAGTGGAAACGCTTATAACTTGAGCTCCGGACGTCCGATTGACGTGCCATCGAATTTTGTGGATTCCTCTTAGTGAGAAGGACCCTTTTGATTTCTCCACTCAAGGTTTGGATGTAGTTGGAGTATGGTCAGGTTGGTTTTGACTTAAAAACCAACCGGGCCCCTAGGACGAAAAAGCCAATAACTCACAGATCAGACGTCTGATTGACGCGCCGTCTGTGATGTTGAGTTCCTGTTGACGATACAGAACATTTGGATACTTCAACTCTGGACTTCGTGTCAATTGAATTATCATCCCCTCAGCTCATGGAGCAGATCATCCCGAACGAGTTTGCTGTGTGTCGGAACCCTAGAGCTGGCTGCGACTGCAACGGCGATGAAGACAGTACGGGAATCCTCCGTGGGTTCGACAGCGACGACTACAGCACTCAGTGATCCTTAGTGGATCAGTGCTACCGATCCTGTGTGGGTCTGATCTTGTGTGGGTCAGCGGTCAGTAGTCCTGTGTGGGCCAGCGCACTCTGATCCTGTGTCGGTCAGATCCTGTGGGGGTCATTGCGGGGGTTAGTTACCTATCGATCCTTTGTGGGTCATTGCGGGGGTTAGTTACCTATCGATCCTTTGTGGGTCATTACGGGGGTTAGTTACCTATCGATCCTTTGTGGGTCATTGTGGGGTTTAGTTACCTATTGATCCATTGTGGGTCATTGAGGGGGTTCGTACCTATCGATCCTATGTGGGTCCGACGGCTTAGATGAATCAGTGGCTACATATGATCATCTTTATCGTCATTTGAAGAAGTATATCCTATGTGAGCTAAGTCTTGACTTTCAATCATTATCTTTGATATGATGGTCTTGCTTTCCTATGTGGATTGTGTTGTGCTATCCTCTGTGGATGTGAATGAACTTGGGCTCGGATGCTGGAGCCAAACTGGAATTGATGACTTAGGTATATGTATAGGGATATACCTAAGTAGTGTCAGATGTTACTTCGTGATTTTTTCTTTCCTTTTTGGTTTATCCTTTGTGGATTCTGGGAAACCTTCGGGGGTCTCGGGGTCCCTACGGAGTAGCGTATACTCACCCCTTCACGGGCTATGCCCGCTCTACATTTTGTTGGTTGCAGATGACGGACAGCGCTGATCGTGGTTGAGGCTTGCGGAGCAGGTCAGTACCTGGAGATGGACCACTAGGCGGGACGTAATCGGAGTGGACGGCTGGATCCCGAGGAGCTATGGAGGCTATCTTTACCCACCCTTCAGGTGGGACTTTCAGTGGACGGCTCGACGTTGCGACTTTACTTTTCAGTTGTTGTACTTCCTTTTTCAGTTGTACTTTACTTTCAGTTTGGGTTTTTGTTCTAGCCCCCTTACTTTTCCACACTTACTATTGTACCCATCTTTACTTAGTGTTTACTTCTTCTTTCTTACTATGTGTGTTTGTTTACTTTATAAAGGAAATGCCTTCCCTTTTTATTGGGAATTACGCCTTGGTGCTAGTCGCCATCCCCTGGCCTATGGGAGGCGGGCTTGGGGTAGTCACGGCACGGGCCCCGAGGGCGGGTTCTGTCAAAATTGAATCAATCAATTAATTGAATTAATTGAAACATTTTAATTGCCCAATTAAAAGAGGCGTTTAATATCTAGTTAAACGCAAGAGTTGACTTCATTTAAAGGGGGGTTCGGGTGCGTTACTTAATTAAAGGAGGGGGGTTGAAAAAGGTGGGGCTCGTGTGGGCCCCACCCCACAAATATCCTACCTAGTGGAGTAGGATATAGTGGTTCCCACTCCAACCACTTATCTTAGGTTAAACAACTTTAAATAAAATAAAAATTGGTCGCACCATTTTTTTTATTCCTTTACTTAACCCAAAAAATTTAATAACAACACCCGAGAAAACGCAACTCCAGAAAAGGTGTTTATAAGCAATTATCAGTGCTTCGATTACATCGGTGTCCTTGTATTTCGATTCCGAGCACTGGTTCAAAAGTTAGGAACACTCGCTCGTTCGTTCACTGAACGTACCCGAGCTAAACTCTGGAAAATGATTCTGGGCACACCAGGCCTCGGAATTAGGTGCCGTCGGAAACTGCAATCTTGTAAAATCCCAAAGAAAATTAAGAAAAAAAAATTCCCTTGAATTTTATGGGTATCTACATTACTCCCACCTCAGGGATTTACATCCCCGTAAAGATACATCATAAACTAGGGAAACAAATGTGGGTATTGTGCACGCATCTGAGCCTCACGCTCCCAAGTGCTCTCCTGGAGGTTCCTGTGCTGCCATCTGATGCGCACTAGAGGAATCGACCGTCCACGTAGGACCCGCTCCTATAGATCCTTGATCTCCACTGGGACCTCTGCAAAATTCACCCCATCTACAATGTCCAGCTCTCCATGGTCAATGATACGGGTCGGGTCATGCACGTATCTCCTCAGCTGAGATACGTGGAAGACGTTGTGCACCCGGTGCAATTGAGGTTGTAGACCCAAGCGGTAAGCCACCTCTCCAATCCTGCTTAGGACCTGGAATAGTCTGATGAAGCACATAGACAACTTTCCACCTCGGCCAAATCTCCGTAAACCACGTCGAGGTGAGACCCGTAAGAAAATGTGGTTGCCATCCTGGAACTCTAGTGGCCTCTGCCTCTTGTCAGCATAAAACTTCCGCTGGATCTGAGCTGTCCTCATCCACTCCTAGATGACCTGGACCTTCTATGTCGTGGCCTGGACCATCTCCGGTCCCACATGTGCTGACTCCCTAGGGTCTGTCCAACATAGAGGTGATATGCATGGTCAGTCGTACAACGCCTCGTATGGTGCCATCTCAATGGTGGAGTGGTAGCTGTTGTTGTACGCGAACTCCAACAAGGGTAGGTGGTCCTCCCAGCTATGACCAAAGTCGAGGACACATGTGCAGAGCATGTCCTTGAGAGTCTGAGTGGTCCTCTTTGTCTGACCATCCGTCTAAGGGTGAAAGGCGGTGCTCAGACGTAGCTGCGTCCCGAATACCTCATGCAACCCCTTCCAAAGCCGGGAAGTAAAGCGAGCATCTCGATCGGAGACGATAGACGATGGCACACCATGAAGCCGTACAATCTCTTGAACGTAGAGACTTCCTAAGGTCTCCACTGAGGCCTGCTCTATTATGGGTAAAAAGTGATCCGACTTGGTGAGTCGGTCGACAAACACCCAAATGGAGTCGTGACCTCTGGAAGTGTGTGGAAGTCTAGTCATGAAGTCCATAGATATCCCGTCCCACATCCACTCTGGGACCTCCAAAGGCTGTACCAAGCCTACTGGTACCTGGTGTTCTGCCTTCACCTGCTGATAGGGGAGGCATCGAGAAACGAACTCTTCCATAGCCTTCTTCATACCCGTCCACCAGTGCTGTCATCTGAAGTCCTGGTACATCTTCGTCACTCCTGGATGTACCTCTAAAGGGTAAGTGTGAAACTCCCTCAACACCTCCTCATGTAAAGCAGCTGGTACGATGGTACGTCCACTAAAAAGGATAAAGTGCTCTCTTCCCACAGAGAATCCATCAGGTGCCTGTCCTGAGGATATTTGTGCATGCCGCATCTCACAGTCTGCATCCCCATGCTATGCCTCTCTGACCCGCTGCAGTAGTGGAGGATTGACTGTGAGTGACTGAAGAAAGGCTGCTCCATCTCTATCCACGATGGATATCTTCAAAGCGGCTAACTGCTCTGTCGCCTCCCCGAGTAGCAGGATGCAAGTCCTCCTGCTGAGAGCATTGGAAACTACGTTCCCCTTCACAGGAGTATAGACTATCTCAAAGTCATAGTCCTGGAGGAACTCGAGCCATCGCAGCTATCTCAGGTTCATGTCCTTCTGCGAGAAGACGTACCTAAGACTCTGGTGGTCAGAGTAGACTGTAAAGCGCTCGCCCATCAGATAGTGTCGCCACATCTTCAGAGCGAAGACCACTACTTCTATCTCCAGGTCATGGGTAGCGTAGTTCTGCTCATATTGCCTCAACTGACGTGATCCATATGCGATCATAGCCCATTCCTGCATCAGGAAACATCCAAGTCTGGTCCCTGATGCATCGCAGTAGACTACGTACTCTACTCCCTCCTCCGGTAGCCTCAAGATAGGTGCGCTGGTCAATCTCTGTCTCAGCTCCTGGAAGCTCTACTGACATCTGTCTGACCACACAAAGGGTTTCCCCTTCTTCTTCAAATCTGAGAGTGGTTCCGCAACTCTAGAAAAGTCTGGCATGAATCTCCGGTAGTATCCAGCTAGCCCCAAGAAACTCTACACCCCCGTCACGCTCCTGGGTGGCTCCCAAGCTAGCACTGCCTCAATATTCATAGGATCCACCGCAACTCCCACCTCAGAGATGACGTGTCCCAAGAAGTGGACCTCACGTGTCCAGAACTGACACATTGAGAGCTTACCATAATGCTGTTGCTCCCAGAGTGTGTTCTGTACAACCCACAAGTGGTAGGCGTGCTCTTCCTCAGTCGTCGAGTATATCAATATGTCGTCGATGAAGACCACGACAAATCGATCGAGGTATGGCTGAAAGATCCTGTTCATGAGACCAATGAACACTTCTGGTGAGTTGGTCACACCGAAATCCATAACGAAGAACTCATAGTGGCCATACCAACATCTGAAGGCCTTCTTCTGCACGTCCTCATCTCGAACTCTGAGCTGATGATAACCTGATCTATGGTCTATCTCTGAGAACCACCGTGCTCCCTTGAGCTGATCAAAGAGGTCGTCAATCCTCGGTAGCAGATACATGTTCCTCATGGTAACCTGGTTCATGTGACAGTAATCGACACACAGTCGCAAGCTCCCGTCCGCCTTCTTGGAGAACAATATTGGGGAAGCCCAGGGTGAAACACTGGGTCAGATGAATCCCTTTCCCTGCAAGTCCTCCAACTGTACCTGTATCTCTCGAAGCTCAGCGGGGAACATCCGATATGCTGGAGTGGATATCGGGGTTGTCCTAGGGTACATGTCAATATAGAAGTCTACCTCTCTACGAGGAGGTATCCATGGGACTTCATCGGGGAAAACGTTCGCATACTGATCCATGACTGCAGGAAAACCAGGACTCTGCACGTCAACTGCTCCTAGGATGAGGCTAGCCAGCTGATGAGTGATGGGTTGTCCTCTCCTCTGCGTGAGTCCATCCTATGCTGCAAAGGCTCCCTTCTTTCCAGTGAAGGTGAACCTGCTCCCGTCGGTGCATACACATCGCACCATGCGCCTAATATAGTCAATCTGAGCATGGACTGTAGATAACCAATCCATTCCCAAGATGACGTCTTAAGGCCCCGACACCACTACAAGAAGATCCCAGCCGAAGCTCTCGCCTCCTCGATTAAGATCACACTACCGACACTAGTGCGTAATCATCGAGTCTGCTCCCATAGGAGTCTCTAGCCATAAGGATCGAGCCAACGGCTCCGTTGGAATCTCCAAGCTCCGAACAAGGGCAGCGACAATAAAAGAATGACTCGCTCCTGTGTCTATAAGAACTGCAGCAAGGGTGGAGTAGACACAGATAGTACCTCGAATCAACTCGGGTGCACCGTGGTCGTAGGCCTCCACTGCCTGAAGCTGAGCATGTCTCTGCCCGCTATCTCCCTTTGGTCGGGGTGGGCCTCCTGGTGGTGGTGGTGGTAGAGCCTCAAAGCGTCGCCCAGCACCTGTTGCTCGGCCTGTTCCTCTGCCTCATCCGCCTGCTCCCTGCGGACCGCCACGGTCGACCCTCTGCCTCTGCCTGGGTGGTCCCTCAACCGTCTGCTGCTCTTCCGCATGGCGGGTCGGGCAGTCACGAGCCATGTGACCCTGCCCGCCGCATGCGTACCACTGTCTTCCTCTCGTAAGACTGGCTCTGCACTATCTGCCAATCGATCCTATGTGGGTACGACGGCATAGATTAATCAGTGGCTACATCTGATCATCTCTATCATCATTCGAAGAAGTATATCCTGTGTGAGCTAAGTCTTGACTTTCAATCATTATCTTAGATATGATTGTCTTTCTTTCCTATGTGGATTGTGTTGTGCTATCCTGTGTGGATGTGATTGAACTTGGGCTCAGATGCTGGAGCCAAACTGAAATTTATGATTAGGTATATGTATGGTAATATACCTAAGTAGTGTCAGATGTTACTTCATGATTGTATCTATCCTTTGTGGTTTATTCTTTGTGGATTCTGGGAGACCTTCGGGGTTCTCGAAGTCCCTACTGAGTAGCATATACTCACCCCTGCCCGGGCTATGCCCGCACTATGTTATGTTCGTTGCAGACAACAGACAGCGCTGATCGTGGTTGAGGCTTGCGGACCAGGTCGGTACCTGGAGGTGGACCACTGGGCGGGACGTACTCGGAGTGAACGGCTGGACCCGAGGAGCTGTGGAGGCTATCTATACCCACCCTTCAGGAGGGACTTACAGTGGACGACTCGACGTTGTGGCTTTACTTTTCAATTGTCGTACTTCCTTTTTCAGTTGTACTTTATTTTCAGTTTGGGTTTGTATTCTGGCCCAATTACTTTTCCGCACTTACTATTGTACCTAGATTTACATAGTGTTTACCTCTTCTTGCTTACACTGTGGGTTTTTTAACTTTATAAAGGCAATGCCTTCCCTTTTTATCGGAAATTACGCCTTGGTTCTAGTCGCCAGCCCCTAGCACATGGGAGGCAAGCATGGGGTAGTCACGGCATGGGCCCCGAGGGCGGGTCGTGACAACTATGTTATATCTCAGAAACTTCAGACTCTGTTTCTTTTTTCAATTTAGAGGTGATATAGGAGGTCCCAAAAGAACTCCCTTATTCTTTTTCTTCTTCTAAGGAATATTTTTATTCTTCCTCTAATTACATTTTCAAATATCTTTCTAACATCTCCTCACAGCAAGAATATAATTTCCTATGTTTCTTCATACTTTCTAGAACTTTTAATTTTACATGTTATGAAAAATATATTTTATCTTCAACAACTATTTTAATACCTCTTACAATAGAAAAAAGGAAATTTAAAATTTACAACTTCTGTTGTTTCAGATAGAGTGGGGTTGACTAACATTGGATGAAGGATTTATATATTGAATAACCATCAATGGATATATTGAATGATCTACTTCTTAATCAGCTCAATGAAATACTCTATGAGACTATTCCACTCCTTCCATAAGGCCTTCAACTATTTTAGCTTAACTGAAAAAAAAATCCTTATTCTTCTTCTCCTCATCCTTCAAAAATTCATAATTTTTATCAATAAAATACCTGACTTCTACTCTATCAAGACCAAACACAAGATCACTATTCTTATTTTCAACATTGTGTTTCATCAATTCCCTATAGTACTTATCAGATATTGATTTTACCTTTTTTTCCTTGGTCAGGATAAACCAGATCTCATTTTCCATTTAACATTCTCGTTTAGCTGAAGGAATTCAACATCAGATGCTACTTTTTTCTGATTTTTTAACAAATAATTTTAGGTCCAAAATAATAACCAGCTTCATCTTGAGAATGGTTTCTTCACAAATCAAAGAAACCTTCTCCCTAAAAGAAACTTCTTGATTCTTAATCTTCATCACTATCATGAAATTTACTACATTTTTATAAAACATGGAAACAAAACAAAATACTTATCTTCATAGAAATCTTATTAATATAATCAATCAAAATAAATTTAACTTCTCAAGATTTCTCATATTCACCAATATATCCAAAACAAAGATTTCCCAAAAAAATAAATTATTTATATCCCCTATTCCAATGAAATGATACCCTTTCATTCACAAAGTTAAAACTCTTGCATCTAGTTTTAAATTAATACTTTTATAATCTTCTCATAAGAATGAAATAATGAAGTCTCATCCTTAAAATTCTCAAAGATATTAAGCTTGTCTGAAAGATGGTGAGTAACTAGATATTCCACTCTTTTCAAAGGAATTTATACCAAATTAGAAACTTGTTGAATATTAATCTTATAAAATTCATAAAAAATATTGAAATTAATTACTTCCAGATCATATGAAATAATGAAAACTACAGAAGAAAAAAACTCTTCACTATCATATGATATATAATATCTTAATCTTCTTTTTTGATACCAAAAATTTCCAATCCCTAAAATTTGATGACTTCATTAAACAACCATTCATTATTATCAAGCCACTCCATTCAATAATATTTTAGTTCACCAAATACCTATTTTTAATTCCTTCATTAGTAGTAATTTTACAACCACTAATAAAGATTAATAATAGAATGACATGAAACATGATCGGACAGATAAAAAATGATTAGGAATATAAATAACTTTGGGGATGAGAGTTGAGATCAATATGAGATTATGATGTTAGATGTGGTGACCCACACTTGTATTTATAGGCTTTCTGGAGACCATTCATATTTAATAAATCTGATGGCTCAAAATAAATCTCATATCTAATCCAATGGTTGATATTAATCCTCACTAGTTTTAAATATATATTCCAAACTCTTAATGGTTTAAAAAAACTATCATCTTATGATCTTATTGTCTATAAATATAAACATCAAAAATTTTGTAAAAATTTAAAAAAATTCAATACTAATGATAATGTAAATAGAAAAGAAAGGAAATAGTATAAGATAATAGTAAAACTAAATATTAAAATTTTACTCTAGGAGTAAAATTCAAACATTCTATGGGAATGTTTATCTAGTAATTGTTCTTCTGGTTTTCGATAAAATAAAACATGTCTGATAAAAAAAACATTCAAAAATTCAAAAAATTCATACAATATTTTTTTGAAAAACTATGATTTTAGAAAAACCAATGGTTTTATAAAAAATAAATCTTTTAAAAAACCAAAGTTTAATGAAAAAGAAATGGAATATATTCCACCTTTGAAAAAAAGTTCATTAATTTAAGGAGATTGGTGAACAAAAAGTAGTTATAAATGATCATTTTTTATTGATCATTCCTATATTCTATTTAATAAATTAAAATATTTTTTAATTTAGTGTCTTAGTAAATATATCTGTAAGTTATTCTTACATTTTGATAAATTTTAAAAATAATATCTCTTTTTTGTGTGTGGTCCTAAAGGAAATGGTGTCATATATATATGTCTGTGTTTTTTCCATGAGTGATGTAATGGGTTTTTAATTAAATAAATGTAAATTTATTTATTTCAAAAAAACTAGAGTTTTACTAAAACTCATACCACAATCGGTGATTGTGTGTTTCATCCACAACATTTAGGCACATCAACTTCCAACTACCACATATTCATCATCAGTAGTGGAAGGTGCTATAAGAATATTGTTTATTTTGAGACTAAGAAACTAAATCTTATCCTATGAAATGAAAATATCTATATGTAACTTCTCTATCCATTTTAAATCCACAAAATTCAGTATAGATAAAACTTTTACTTTTGAATTAATTTTTTGAAGAGTGAAATATGTTCAGATCCATAGCTCCATTAAGATAAAGAAATTATTTTCACAACTTTCATATGGGACTCCTTTGGATTAGATTGATATATTTCACATAATAACACAAAAAAAATTAAATGTAGTTGACTATATATTACTTATGGTAAAATACCAATCATTCCTCAAAATATCTTTTGATCAACTGGATTGAGATATTTATCAATATCTAAAGTGTTTGAGGTTCTGATAGGAGTACTAATACATTTAGCATTTTAATTTTAAAATTTCTTAAGATGATATTTTATATAAATTTGTTGAGATATAAAAGATAATCCTCTTTTTTATATAATTTTAAAAATAATTAAATAAGTTTGTGAACCCATCATTCTCATTTGAAACTCATTTTTCATATGATCCACAAAGGAATCTGTATGATATTTTTTACTCAGACAAAATATTATTTCATAAAAATAAATTTAAACAATAATACAATTCTTAGAAACCTTTTTGGTAAAAACTTTTAGATTTTCAGATCCCTTAACAATATTATTTTTTAATAGAAATCTAGTTAACGTATCGTAGAATGCTCTAGGGGATTTTTTAAGTCCATAAAGTGCCTTGGTAAGTCTAAATACAAGATCTAGGTATTTTCTATTTTCAAAATTAGAGGTTTGTTCTATATAAACCTCCTCCTATATGTATCCATTAATAAAATAACACTTTACTTACATTTGATAATGTTTAAAATTAATAAATGCTATATATGATAGATGAATACAGATAGCTTCAATTCCAGCTACGGGAGCACAAGTTTCTTCATAGTGTATTCCCTCTTGTTGATTAAAACCATTTACAAAAAAAAATTGTTTTAAATATAAATATAATTCAATTTTCATCATAGTTATTTTGAAACCCCATTTTACTCATATTATTGAAGTAACTTTTGGTCATTAAACCAAAGTCTAAACTTGATTCCTTTAAAATTAATTGAGTTCATCTTGAATAGATTATATCAAATAAACATCACCTAAATCCTCATTAGGATACATGGGCTAAAATTTGGATAAAAATGAACAATGTTCAGTTTTGTTTCTTAAGGATATTTTAGTTCTAATAATTTTATCTATATCACCAATGATATTATCAATAAGAAGATATTAAAGATCAAGTGATTCCTTGGGATTATAAAAATATGTTTTTTAACAACATGTAGAAATTATTTTCTAGGTAAAAATTCATAAATATTTTATTCATTTTCTCCCTCATAAGAAGAACTTTCCAATTTGGGATTAAGATCAGTTTTTGAAATAAAATATAAAGAAGTGAATTGAGGTTTTTTTTAAAAAAGGATCAGATAAATAAAATTTAATGCATTGTTTCATCGATACTACATGGGTTTTTATTAAAAACTATATAGTCATAACTATTTATAGAATAGCCTTGAAAATTTCTTTCATTAGATTTTGGTGAAAATTTATGAAGATTATATTTAGTATTCAAAATGAAAACTTTTCATCCAAAAACATTGGAGTAAGAAATTTTTAGATTTATTCCAATAAAAAAGTATTAATATGTTTTTTTAATAAAAGGTATTATTAAAACATGGATTGTAGTATAATAGGAAGTACTAACTACTTCATCCCAAAAATGTTTGTAAATTTTTTATTCAATTAGTGTGGTTATTCTAATATCCTAAAGAATTATATTTATTATTTCAAATACACCATTTTTCAATGGACTTCTAGGTGATGAAAAATTATGTTTTATACCATTTTTACTATAATAATTTTCAAAATAAAAAATTAAAAAATCTCTACAATGATCACTATGATTATTTTACAAGGATTATTTTTATCATTTTTAATACGAGCTACCATAGTTTTAAAACAGGAAAAGACTTCTCAATTTTTTTCAAGAAAATAGACCAATGTATATCTAGTGTAATCATCAACTAAAACATATAAAAATTATTTTCCATCGATAATTACAGTTTTTGAAGTATCAAATAAATCAATGTTCACTAAATATAAATCATCCTATGTTGAGACTTCACTAATATATTTAAAACATGACTTATGTTTCGTTACAATTTGATAAGGATCACAAAATTTAGAAAATTTAAACTTAATCTCTATTAGATCTTGAAAAAGTACTTTCATTTATAGTTTTGATAAATTTCTAACCCCAAAGAGTCATAATATTATATTCCAATAACTCGATTGATCTTTTATTGTACTGAGGCAAGGTAGATATTTTCTTCTATATTATTCTATGTTATGTGCGTAAACATTCTCATGTCGATTGATTGAAAGAATAAATTCATATTTTGAACTAGGCATAATACATTAATCATTTGTATAGTTTATAATATATCCCAACCACATAATTTACTTATTCTAATAAGGGATTTCGTAAAAACTATAACCAATAGAATATTCTAAATCAATTCTTTACCAAGAATAACAATATTACATATTCAAATAATTTCCCCCTAATAATTTTCCACGAAGGTAACTTTTACACAATTAATTTTAATAATAATATTTTAAAAAATAATTATTATCATTCATATGTCTACAACATACACTATCCATGTACCAAATGTCATTTTTTTTTGGTAAACTACTTATTTTCCTGAAAATAAGAAAATTAGTAGTTTGAAACCCAAACCACCATGGGCCTAACATTATTAGAAGAAATAAAAAATTGGAATCCACATATTCCCAACATCACAATTTTGATACATTGATGATTCTTTATAAAAATAATCTTTTTGAAAACCTATATATTTAACTTTATTTAAGGAACATCTATTCTTCTAATGTCCTCCACATTGACATTTCATATATAATGGAGAATTATTTAGAACAAAATATTTATTTTGAAAAAAAAAATTATTAGTAAAACTCATCCTAGATACATATCTATGAGGTTTTATATATCTATACATTTTATCAAAATTTTAATTTATAATAGTAATTTTTCTGACTTATAATTTCATATTTCTGTTTAACAAATTTGTTTATATTTTCAACATATGTTTTACTAGAATTGTGTTTTTCTAATTCCTTTCAATATTTAGTTTACTAAATATTATATTTCTTTAACTCTTTTGAAATATTATAAATTTCATTAGTAAGCATATATATTCATTAATTTTCATTAGTAATTATTTCCCCAGTAGGATCATGTTTCTTAGAATCATTTCAATTTTGGTTTCATAAAAGTTTATAATTTCGTGAAACTTCCACAGAGCTGGTTAAAGTATTATTGTCATCAAATTAAGTAGATTCCTCATATGAAGATATAGAATTATTCCCTTTTTAATTATAAATATAAATTGTATTCAAATTGATATTAGTCAAGGTTTTAGTAGATACCCTATCTGTAAAGTAATTATTATTATGTAGAATTTTAAAAAATAAATTGATTTCTTATAATTTTCTCTTTCACTATATGATGTATTGTCTGATGAACTATAACCTCCAATAGCCCTACAATTGTTTTATAATTTCAAAATTTTCACACCCTTATGTCTACAAAAAATTTTATTAATTCCACTTATGATTTATATCATTTTATTTCTTCATGGCCTTATATGAACCTCCTTCTTTCACTCATAACAAATCAAATTAAAGGAATCTTTATTTTCTATTTCTATCTTCAGGATTGTTATTATACTAATATCGAAATTATTTTTTCCCAAAAATCATGTTCATTCTCTTAACTAGATTTCCAAATTCATTCTTATAATTTTCATACGAACTTCTCCAGGTTTTAACAATAACATTCTTTTTTCGTTGAGGACATAGAGACACTCTTCGATGAATAATCATTATTTTTAATATTTTAAGTATTATAAAAAGAAACTCCTTCATTAATTTTATTCATATTCTTAGAATATATCTTTAGACTACCTTAATATAGCATGAGAGTTCCAATTAAATCATCCAAGGTAAAAAAATATCCTCCATGTAGCATCTAAAGTTATTATTTTTTTCTCTCATTCTCCATGAATAAATTCAATGTTATTTTCTACTATAATTTGATTAGTAATATTCTCTCACTAAAATATTATGAACAATTTAGGATTTTCATAATCCACTAATTCATTTTAGAAATAGACTCACCATTAAGAAAATTAAAATATTGGTAATATTCCCTCACCATGGACCCTCTGGTTTCAATCTATTTAGACGTACCAAAATGATTAACTTCCAAAATTTTCTAAATAATATTCATGTTTCACAAGAAGATATTTGGCTGTAGACTTTTATTGTCCAAGAACATAGAAAATTATTTCATACTCACTAATTTTGTTGATATTCAATCTTTTCTTGATTTCTAATAGTACAAACATCATTTTGAAAGATTTTATACTTTCAGTCAGTATGTCAAAGTTATGTACTCCATTATTAATATGAAAGGTTTCAATTCTGTGCCCCTAATACTCATAATCATCCTTATAGAAAATTTGTGTTTTTCTATGATTGTGATTTTTAAGAGTCCCGACATTAAACATTTCATCTTTGTAGAAGAAAAATGTTTTAAAAAATACATGTTAGTGTAAAAAAATTATACAAAACATAAAATTAACTGTTTAAAACAAAAAATTTAAAACATCATAAACATCCTAAAATAAAAAATGTTAAAAAATGAAAGTTAATAAGTAGAACCTCCTCTAATAACAATTTTAGGATCAAATATTATATAATGGCTACAAGATGGGATGAATTTTAGTTTAAAAAATTAAACTAACTAAAAACTCAAACTTCTTAGTTAAGATTTACCAGACACAGATATCATCTGATCTTCATAGTTTCTATATCGGACACAAAAAATGTCTATAATATCAATGTTTTGAAAATTTTAATAAAATAAACATTCTATATAAATGAACATTGGAAAATTAAATCTTGTAACAAAAAGTAAAAAAACAACTTAATATAAAAGTAATAATGGCCTATAAAAATCCTTATAAAATATTTCTACACATGAACCATAGGATTTAAGGAAGTCAAAACCCTAAATTTCAGTATACATGGTTTCTAAATTAACTCTAAGGTCGGTTTTTATATAGAAATAAATCCTTCAATCCTAATGATCAGAACTAGGTTAGTATTCCTATCCCCAGAATAATACAAATAAAAAAGTTTCTTAAAAATTTAAAATGCTTACTTAGATTCCTTGGAAGAAAATCTCTCAAAATATATAAAAATCATAAGTGAAAAGATTTTACAAAACAATATGATTCATATGGTTGAGTTTCAAAAACATATGCTCCCATATCCTCGAATGAACCTCTCTTTATAAGAACAACTCTAATAGTCATATTTTGTGATTCTCAAATTTTGTTTTAATAACCTCGAATGAACTAAAACTTGATAGATCCAAATGTTATATACATCTTCATCTGATGTAGTTTTGATAGAATCGATAAAATTTTATTAAAAGTGTTTTTTCAAAATAAAACATTCTTACCATCCGATTAGAAGAATTATTATTATAATGGAATAAATTATTTTTAGTCCAATGTATAAAAACATTGTTAGTGTGATGGGAAAGACTTCATCAATCTGGTGGAATAGAATCCATTATTCTTATAGACTAGACTTTGTTAGTCTAATGGAATAGATTCAGTTATTCTGATGGAATTAACATAGTTAATATAATATACTATACTAGGTCACTCCAATGGACTAAATCTTGTTAATCTGATGG
Organism: Viscum album; assembly: GCA_963277665.1. Taxonomy (NCBI): domain Eukaryota; kingdom Viridiplantae; phylum Streptophyta; class Magnoliopsida; order Santalales; family Viscaceae; genus Viscum; species Viscum album. Next base: position 1,629,322,653 of record OY728141.1, read on the forward strand.
ACCAAAAAAGGTTAAAAATTTATATATTTATTAGTTTACAAATTTTTCTACATCTAGTATAATCAAATATTTTTTATAAAAAATTCTAGAAGATTTAGGAAATATATATTTAGTAAAACAAAATATTTAATAAATTGTGTTATGATTTAAAAAAATAAGGATAAAAAGTGTAGAATGTATAATTTTTGACACAACAGTTGTTTCTTGGGAGGGTATTGGATCTGAGATAATTTTTTCATCTATATAATTACCATTGATTTATTTGATGATATGGGGAAGTTTTTATTGTTTTCTCACCTCCAATTCATTTATGTCATTGGAACTCAGGGTAACTAAGTGAGAAATCTGAATTTATCATACACTAACTAAGACGATACACTGGCTAGTGTCCCCAAGTGTATATTTCTCTCTTTCACCCAGTGAGACTATAGAGAATAATTCAAGTGGTTATATGGGAGTCCCCCAATGAGACTAGTGATAATAATTTGGGTGGTCATAGGGGAGTTCCCCTAGAAGAAACCATGACACATTAATAGATCATGGAATATCATTTTTATAAAGATAAAATATCATGGGAAGTAGGCAATCCAATGCGGGTCACAACTAGCCACATCTATTCAGGAGTTTTTTTTTGGGGGGGGGGGCTCAAGAATGAAATAAGGGGGAGGTGAATTTTATTAAAAGGGAATGGTTGGGAGAGATATGGGATGAGCTATTTTGGTTATATTTTTAACTTTGAGTTAATGAGGGAGAACCAAGGGCTCTCTCTAGTGGCTTGCATTTACATTTATTCATCCACTTCTATTTCTTCTTCTTCTTCTCTATCATTAATATAACTTCAGTTCCTCAAAGATTCAATAAAAAAGTCGTTTTCTTAATGTGTTATGTTGGTGTGAGGGACCTATCAAATCGATATGACCAACTGGATACTTGAGGGGGGTAAAAATGGATATGAGGCTTTAATAACATCTGTAAGGGATTGATTATTGCATGAAAAACATTTAATCAAGAATTTCATAGTTCATTAGATGCCTTTAAGTGTTTGTTTCCATATTGGTAATGATAATGGATACTTTCATGTATGAGATTAAGGGTTAAGTTGAATTATGAAACTCCATTACTAGTAGGGTTCATCAAATAGAGCATGATAAATTTCGAAAATACTTCTTGAATCTAGTGTGTTAGATGGAAAAGGCATTGGAATTGGAGGAAGCATTTCCTTCATTAACACAAGGTATGTTTAGCAAACAGTTTTTGTAGTCTCATAATTTAGAGAAGCATGAAAATGAAGGGTCCTAAAAATACATATTTGGGGGTATGTTCCACCTAATGAAAAGTATACATGATAAGGACAAGTGGTTATTTCTTATTATGGATGATTCAGACATGCGTTCAGCTATAATTGGCAACAAGGAGCCCCAAAAAAATGGTGTCACGGCCTTGATGTGTTAACCGGAGTCATCCTACCTAAGGATGGATCAACATGATGCTTTTCATCCTAGGGTATTAGTGGTGTGTGAAGTTGTGATTGATGGAGTGATAATTTTGGATCTTTTTAGGGGATTTAAAATAGACAGGGTAATCCCATCATGTTAGGTAGTCTGGTTGGTGAATGTGTTTGGAATCATTCGAAACCTAGGACTAATTGCATAGACAATGGAGTTACAAGTGTTTATCATAACCTATAATTATTTTTGGTAGTTAAGGTGTCTTTAATTTTCAATCCAACATCACCCTAAGAAAAATTTGTTGAAATTTTTCTTATATGGGTTATGAAAAGATATTCTCAGCTAAATATTGAAGATAGTAGTGAATACTTAATTTTAGAATGAATTGATGACGGGATTGGGGCCTACAAAAGTTCTCATTCTAAGGTAAAAAACTAAAATGTTTTAATCAAACCATCTACCCCAAGAAAGTGAACTTCAAAAATATTTTATTTTAAGAAAACTCATCAGTTAAACTATTGGAAAACACTAGAACAAGATGTATTTCTCTCACAACCACCACTAAAGACACAACCATGTACATGTCCTTCATTGAGTCCTCAGACACACACTAGAAATTATAATTTTCTAGAAGTCTTAAAATTCACGTAGCCCTATTGATTAACATGTTTAATCAATAATTATAAAATATGAGGTATGTCTATCTATATCAATAAGTTTTTCACCATGAGGATAGGTGGTTTTTCCAGAGGATAGAATCACTTGTCAGTGGAATAAATAAAGGGGCAGTTGCATTACTCACAAAACTAGCCTAGGAAGTTGTTTTAGAAATGTTTTTATTAAATGTTGTTCATTTCACAAAATATATAGTTAATTAAATCTATGAGGATGGTAATGATGGTGATGATTATGATATCAGGTAAATATCATTTATTGGTTCAAATTTTACTAGCATGCATATATATGGAACACCATCTGAAAATGGGAAGTGTGTTTAGTCTATCATGGGATCCAAAAATCATATGACTTTCATGTATGATGAAAATAGATATGTTACTCTAAAATATATGGTTGCTCTCAGTTTTGGAACTATAGGATAAAAATTCATGGTAGTTAGCACAATTTTAATTTTGGATAATCAAAATCATGGTTAACTAAACTAATATAACTTGATAAAGTAATCAGTAAAAATTTTGTTACAAGTTGGACATGTACCTGAGTCTAGTGAATAACAACCAATAAAATGAGAGAATGTGGAAAGAAATTCAAAGAGTTCTGGAAAGTAGTGTTACATTTTTTCTTGTTGGAATAAAAATCATGGTTCTAGGATATGGAAATGGAAACTTCATTGGTCTCACCATCTTAATTAGTGACATGGGAGACAAGGATTGTTACTTGTGACATGTCCTAGGGCCATTTTTTCATCCAATATGAAAACATGTAGGAGGCTATAGATTTTTTCAATAAAAATAAGACCATTTCCACAGCCGTTGGTTGATTGGGCAACTAGGTTCTTCACTCATTGAATGTTTAGTAGGGTTATGAAAAATCTACTTCAGAGTGAATTTAATTAACTTCCTTCCATCATGAAAATGACTAATTCATTTCCATGATGTGAAATTGTTTAGAAGGTGAGGTTGTTTATAAACAATAAGGTAGTGTTGACCTAATGGATAAAAAATGGAATGGGTTTCATGAGAAAAGAGCTATATTAGAGGAGGTATTCACCAACTATAATCAATTTTCCCTCAATCATGAATACATTACTGAGTCTCAATGTATGGAGAGTCATAAGGACCTACACATAGCACATGCTAGAAAAGAATATTCAAGTTGGGGGATACGACATGGAAAATAGGTGGGCCAAAACTGGTCACATATAACCACAACTTTTAATGAGTTGTTTGTTAGGGGATCTCACATGAGAAATAAGGGGTGGAGGGTGTTAAAAGTAGGAGGGATATAGAGATTTAGAAGAAGTTAGTTTTGTTATATATTTGGATTTGATCCTGGGAGACAAAAGAAAAGTCCCTCTAAAGTGTTTCTCTAAATCTTATATTTCATATCCCTATTCTATTTGTTCTTACAATACCTCTTTCCATCAATTATGGTTCCTCAAAGCTTCAGTATAAAAAAATAATTACAGTCAAGATTGTTTGTTGATTTGATGTACCTATCATACCTCGATGATACTAGTGAATGTAATTCTGGTAGTTATTTCTTCAATGATGCAACATCGGTCCATATTTTATTACATTTGAGTATTTTAGAAGATCATGTAATGAATCTGTTTTTTTCTTATATGACTTTAGAATATATGAAGGAATACTTACAAAGATTTGTAGTGATTCAGCATGGGATTCCAGGGCCTGAGGAGGCTTGGATTCGATATGATAAAAATATAAATATATTATATCACGCACACATATTTTTTATAAAATAATGAAATATATCTTGAATGGTGTTCTAGATAGGAAATATAAGACTGTGAGTATATCCGAAATGTGGGTTTTACTCATAACCATTGTGCATGTTGGGAGTTTATTTAAAGTGTACATATGGGAGGATTAGTAAATGAATAAATTTATTTATTGTTTATTAAATGGAGTAAAAAATTTATTCCTATATTTAAACCCTATTAAGGATAAATATTAGGGTTACATTCCTAAATGTAGGGATTTGAGAGGTTATGTGGATGATAGCCTTTGGAAAACAATAATGATATCATGGGTTGATGATAAGTGTGCCAATAAGTTCATGGATCTCACCAACGATAATGTTGAACCATTTTTACAGAAATGATCAATCCAAACTCAATCTGGTATGTTTTGTTTTGATGTATTTAATGCCTATTTTATTATCACATGTCAAACAAAAATAAATCATTATAAAAACTAAAATTTGGGTCGATCTTTGATTTATAGGTGTTGATTTGTCTTCCTAGGTTTGTGAATGGATCTTATTTGTTAATATTTGATTATCAATTATGTTTTATTCATTATCCACTTGTAGATTGAGGTCAACCAGAACAATGGATTAGGTTTTCCTCACTTTTCTATTTTGTACCTTTCTCCCCCATGTTCTCCATGAATTCATCATCAGTGGTTCGTTTGACCTAAAATTCAACAATACAGAAACATTGGTCATTAACCGGTCGATCTTTGGTGTAAAGAATTGCTTTAGAAGGTTTAGCTTTAGGATCTTCACCCTGATGGTGGTGTGATGTTATGTAGTGGGATATCAAACATCGATGGTGTGCTATTAATTTGATAGTTTTGGAATCTCATTAAGCAGTGTGATGGGTAATGATCTTCGCACATTTAGATCACCAGAATCTGTCCACCAACAATGATTTTATTTCATTCAAACCCAAACCTATGTTCCTCGATGATTTTTGGGGCTTGATCAAAGGAGGAACCAATGAGGGGGAAAACACATGAAGATCACAAGATTTATAAAATCTCAAGTTATACATCATGTAGTTCAGATGAACACATGTCATATGGACCCTTTCTATAGTGGCTAGGGATTCACACAAAATTAAATATCACATGTTGTGTGGTATTTCCACATACCATGTGATCCATAGATGGTGACCTGTTGTGTACTCCCAAGGTAAATAGACATGTGAATAAACAAGTACATGGGAACAACCTGAGTACACGAGTATGTTTTGATACTAAGAATCAGCCAACTACTCATAAATGGCCATGTACACAAGCATGGCCAGTGTACATGGGCACAACCAATATATATGGTAATGGGTTGATGAACACGGGAATAGACATGAATATGTCTTAACTTTGGGGGTCACATTGTGTAATCCCTATACACACCATGTTCTTTTAATCGGATGGTTGAGGACCTAGTTCACTTCAGTGTAGACCAGTATCTATAGGGTGCGTACCCTTGATCCATCCCTATGAGGGTACAGTGAGGCATCATATACAGAACATAGAATGTGATCCTATATATGGTATTAGTCTCGTAGAGGCTAATAAATACCTCCATTTGGATTAGTGTCTGATCTTATATCATTTCTTCTCACTGCTGGGTTAGGAAGCCTATTACTGACAATCAGGATGTGTGAACCCCATACTAATAGTTTTACTTTGGTCAAGGTCAAGAATCCCCCAGATTTTATGAGTATTATCACTTATCTAGGTATCAACATCTTTTTCTTTCCAATGTATACCTTATTTTTGGCTAGACCTGATGATCATGACCTATCTGATGTGAACCATTAGTGATTGAAAGACTTGTGGAGTGGATTCTTTTGGATGAACATTTCCTTGATGCCTGATGTGGTATCCTAGGAAGGAAGTATGGTTCTGACCATATATTTAGACTTTATGTCTATCATGAGTATATATTCATCATTATTATTGTCTCATATTTTGATTTAAAAACATTTTTTATGATGAGCTAACTACTCTCTTGATGTTTTTTGTTTAGTGATTTTTGGGTGTGTTTCTCGGTAGGTTATACTCACCCCTAGATGCAATCTTCCTTCACAAGTATTGTCTTATGAAAATGACATTCCTTACAATGGAGTCCTAGGTTTACTCGGATTAGGTGTAGCATAGTTGATCTAGATAGACCATTTTTGGTTCCATGAGGTTCTTTTGACAATAATCTCCTCCTTCCCAGTATGTTATAATTTTATTGTTTGGTTGGGATTGTATTTAACCCTTTTCATTATCATGTTTATATCGTACTACAATGTGGGATTTAGTTTCATGTGTGCATCTTGGTTTCATTAGTATATTACCTTTATTCATTGTATTGGTGGTTGGAGGTGTGTGTGTGTGTGTGTGTGTGTGTGTGCAAGTAAAATAGTCTAAGGCCTCCCATGTGTGTGTTATGCCTTCTTTCCTCTAGTCACCATCCTATGGCATATTGGTGGTAGATTTTGGGAGTCATACTCAGTATAATTCTAACCAATTAGGCCCTGGTAGGTCATTTCATGACATGGTTGTATCAAAAGAGGTCATATTAGGAAAAGAGTGTGAATTTTTTCTACTTGTGATGTTTTTTCTGGGAACTAAGGCAGTAGTTTTAAAGTTCCTCTTTTTTGGATCTCAGATGAGGGAACCTAGATTTGTTATGGGGACCAATGTATCCATCCACCATGACTCTAATAACCTACTTGCAGACTTGGTACATTTAGTAATTGGTTTCTAGGAAATCAACATTACATGAATCATATAGGAATGAGTTGGTGTTTTTGTTTCCTTTTAAAGGAAAATCCTCAAATATACACTTTATCTTTACTGTGTCTTTAATGTTCATGATCCATCCATGGAAACATCATGTTAAAATTTTTCACCAGGATTGTAATTATGATCCACCTACTTCAAGTGGTTTTTAGATCATACCTTAATTCATTAAGAATATACTTTCCCTAATAAAACTAGTAGATTATGTGTGCAAGATTAGCGTACTTAATGATTTTTAGAGGAAAATACCCCTTACAATTTGGGGTGATCCAATCCCCTAGGAATGTTAGGATTAGCTTCAGGTAGTTGGATGAGTTTCCTGCCTTGTATGGACCCCTCCTAATTTGAGAGTGGTCCTAGAGGTGAGCCTTCTCAATGGATCTTCAGAGAGACGGTGATGTTTGTTGACTCGAACACATGATGAGGCTACTCTCTCTTGTATAGAGTTTGGGGTCTCTTAATAGAGGAGTTCTACCTAGTCATGTTTAGAATGGTACTGATCCAAATCCTTTAGCAGGAAAGCATGGTAGTTTTAGAGTATTCATTGAGAATAATTATCCACTCACAATATTATATGGAAATAATTAATGATTAATTCTTTTGATCATGAACCATTATGCATGGAATGTGTTGTGATATATGGGCCGGTGTGATATCTATTTTATTTCCTACATATGTGGGACTAGAGAATATATTAGTAGTGGATATCTTTTGAGTTGAGTACAAATTTACTGTTAATACTGGTAGTGGGAACCCTAGAGCTGAGACTGCAATAGTAAGTAGCTGACAACAAGAACAAGGATCTAGGCATGCAAGGAACTTTTGGAGAGAGTCTCATGATAGAGGGTCTACAGTTCAATGCTCTCAAGATAGTTTCAGTCATCCAACTGAGAGGTGATTCTTCTACTCTGATTGGTGGGGACATCTCACGATTAATTTTTTGACCTGTGATGTGGCAGAAAACGAGATAGTCAATGGACCACCAAGGAAGAGATAGTAGCTAAACCATGGAGGTCACAGGGTGATGGACAAGGAAGAGGATCTGGAAGAGCATTATGTGATGACTAATGTTTTGATATGTTTTTGTCACCACCCCAAGTGGTTCATATCAGGCTCAGGGAGCTGATGGTTAAGGATGATAGCAGCTGCAGGCAATGGAGGATTTTTACCTAGAGGATTTATAGATGATTTGAGGTACGATCTACGTATTCTTTAAATAAGTTATAGTATTAAAATAAATAGGCCTAAATCACTCTATCATTACCACATCCCTTGTTCAAAATATTAAAATTATAGCTAATCCTTTTGATTGAACATTGTTTTTGGAATCTCCTACTAGAGTATAATCTATTATCACATACTTCTTCTGAAATACTTACCAAACACTTGGATGAGAGAGATTAATTTGGGATATTTTTTATTCATGATAAGGCCTTATTAAATAATTATAGGTATTAAATGTCTCTCCATAATTCATTCAAAGACTGAATGTTTCAGGCGGAGGATACAGTGTGTCTTAGTTGATGGTATTAAGTTTTCCTTCATTAGTGAGAGGGAAACCTTATGCAAAGTAGAATAGGCTCATAAATAGGTGGATATTGATGGTTACTCAAAATTTGGATAGTATATCTATTAGATTAGTATATTTTATGATCTTTTAGATTCATGTAGTGTTGTTACATTATGAGGAAATATTTCTTGGGGATGTGTCGGGTTTATCTCCCCATAGAAAGATCTACTTATGCATATAATTTCACTATAAAAAAACTATAATATATGTGATAGAGTATGAGATGGACCCCAAAAATATTTTAGAGATTAAGTTTGAGTTTTAATATTTTGAGAGGAAGGTATTTTTCATACCCAGTGTGTTTTCTTTGGAATCCTTGGTGTTTTCTCCAAGAATGTAGATGGGAGATAGAGTTTATGTGTGGATTACCATCTCCTAAACTAGGTGAATGTCAAAAATAATATCTATTACCAAGAATTGACGACCTATTTGACCAATTTAATGGGTAGATGAGGTTCTAAAACATTGGTCTCATGTCAAGTCATCACCAGATCCAATTTTGATATGAAGATATACTAAATATGGCATTCTGATGTCACTATGATCACTTCAAATACATGGTGATTACCTTGGTCAGGATAAATTACCCAAAAGTGTTCATGGAACATATAAACCAACTATTTCAGCCTTTCATGGATCAGTTCGTCGAAGTATTCATCGATAATATCCTAGTGTACTTGATATCAGAAGAAGAGAACTTGAGACTTTTGTTGATGGTCCTAGACATACTTTGAGAAAACTAGCTTTATAAGTTGCTCTTGAAGTGTCTATTATGAATTAGATTGGTCCAAATCCTAGAACATATCATCACATAAGAGGGAGTATAACTGGACACAACAAAGGATAAGGTAGTGTTAACTTAGGAGCCACCCAAGAGTGGGTCTATGGTGTGGAGCTTCCTTAGGTTTTTATACTACTATTCAAGGTTCATACCTGATTTCTCAAAGATATTGACACCCATCACTACTTTGACATAAAGGGACATCTTTTCGTGCGGATGGAGAAGTTTCAATAGTCTTTTTGGAATTGTGCTAGAGTTTGGCACACACACCTTTTTGAGACTGCCAGAGGAGAGTGTTGAGTATGTGGCATTCTGTAATGCCTCCATAATTGGTATTGTATGTGCTCTAATGCATATGATTGTGGGGATTTCCTATGGGTCCCAAAAATTGACACACCATGAGCAGAACTATAAAATTCATGATCTAGATATACTAGTGGTAGTTTCCTCCCTATATGTGTGATGAAACTACCTTATGGGTGATCATTTTATCATATATTATGTCCAAATGGGTCTCGAGTATATCCATTCATTGAATAATATTAACTTGAGACAGAGGATATTACTAGTGTTCTTCCACAATTATGAAATTCTGATGTATACTCCCAAGAAGGGGAATGCAACTATAGAAACCGTTAGAAGGAGATATTGTTCTTAGTTGTTGAGAAAGGTGTTAGATGATTTGGCCACGTTGATGTTTTCCAGAGTGGAAACTGATGGTGTATCTTACCTCTAGTCTATGGTTATTACCCCACCACTTCTTCACTATGTTAGGAAGGCTGGATTATATATGTTGACTATGAGACCATGTGTGTTCAGATATCCATTGGACGTGCTCTATCTAAGTTTTCTAAATGTGGGGAGAATGTCATCCTCTTATAATGTTATATGATAGTACTAGTGACACTATGATAGGATATCATGAGAGAGTTTCATACCCCCACCCCTCCCCCCATAGAAATAGATACAGGTGTGAAAAATATATATCAGGACCTTCAACATTATTTATGGTTGCCAGGGATGAAGAGGTGTGTTGCTGAGTTTGTCTCTCGAATCCTCACTTGTTAGAAGGTGAAATCTAAGCACCAGAATCCAAAAGGTTTTTCTCAAACACTTTAGGTGTCATATTGAAAGTGATATAGTGTCCCTATGAACTATATGAAGTGTCTTCCATGATCAATTAAATTACACGATTCTATCTATTTGATCATAGATCGACTCACTATGTTATCCCACTTCCTAGCCATCCAAGAGTAGAGTTTAGTAGAAAGAATGGGATACCTTAACATAGAGGAGATAGTTCAGTTTCATGGAGTTATCTCGATAATAATTTAATACTATAATGATTTCTTCACATCATGATTATGGATAGGGTTACAGGAGGACTTTATAACTAAATTACCATTGAGCATGGTGTTTTACCACAAGACAGATTGTCATACTGAGCAAAGAATTTAGGTTTTGGAGGACACGCATTGATATTTCATGTTTTAAGTTGGTTATAGTTTGAAGGATCACCTACCCTTTGTGGATTTAGTATATAAAAACATTTAACACTTCATTATTAGTATAGCACTATTTGAGGCCTTGTATGTGGGATCCTGCCAGTTACCATTGTGCTGGATTGGTCAAGGGGAGTCAGCACTCATGGGCCCAAAGTCTATGAGAGTGAAAACAGAGAAGTTGAGAATAATCCCATAGTGGATGAATACTTCTTAGATTCACTATAATTTTTATATGGACCAGTGATGGAGTTATTTGGAGTTCAAAGATGGAGACCATGTGGTCCTAAAGGGAATTCCCCGACAAAGAATGAATTGATTTGTATGAGGAAACATGTTATATACGAGTTTTATTGGCTCTTTCCAAATACTTTGTAGGGTTGGTAAGGTCGCGTACCACTTAACCCTACCACCACAATTATACTGGGTATAAAATATCATCTACATGTCGCAAATGAGTAGGTATTTTCATAAACCATATAATGTTATCGACTAGAGTGAGCTGGGTTTTGAGGATAGAGTTATCTTTATAGATTAACTAGTATTTTTCAATTATTAGAAGGAGAAGATACGTCATGGTTGGTTTTTTCCTTTCTTTCATGGATGATGATAGCACATTAATCTATAGGAGACCACCTATTTTTGGAAGAACTTGATGTGAGCTTAATACTCTTACCTGTTTAAGTAGGTTTTTTCTTTTCTGGACAAAAAGACCTATGTTGGGTAGAATGTAATGAATCTATTTTTTTTCTTTTATATTTTTCTAAAATAACGGAATATGTATTTAATGTTGTTTCAGATGTAAAATGAGGTCTCCATTAAATTCATGGTGTGGTTTTTACTGGTGGAGTGCCATAACCTTTTTGTGTGTTGGGTGTTTGGCTTAATTGTAGTCATGGGCGAATTAATAAATGAATAAAAAATTATTTATTTATTTTTTATTAAATAGAATAAACATAGTTTCTCCTATATTTGAACTTATTTACAACCAAATCCTAGGGTTATCTTCATAAAGCAAAAAATTTGAAGGGAGTCACATAGGAGAGGCTTTGAAAAATGATAGCAAGATTGTGTGTTAGTGATTGGGGTTCCAAGGAGTTTGTCTTAAATGAAGGTGTGCATGGATCATGCCAATGACGAAGACATAGAACCACAATTTTTTTCAGAGATCAATCCAAACATGTGGTAATATGCTACTTTTTGTTGATTTAATCTATGTTTAATTATTCCAACTCAAATGCAAATCAATATTTATAAAAAATTGATTGACGAGTCGATTATTGATTTATTGGTGTTGATTTATAATCCTAAATTTATGAATAGATATTATTTTTCAATCCTTGAGTATCCTATGGAATTTTCATTAATTGTTAGTGGATTAAGGTCAACCAGAAAAATGGCTGAGTTTTATTCCTCACTCTTGTATTTTGTGTCTTTCCATCATGTTCTTCTGGTGCCTATCCTCATTGTTCTATTTGATTAGTGATTTGACCACACAAGGAAACTGATCATTGTGAAATCAAACTATGGAACAACAGATCATTTGTATGGGTTTAGGGTTTGGATTGAGAGAATTATGGAGTTGTGATGTGATGAGATGAAAGATCATAGATGGGTGGGGAATTCATCATTCGTGGGTTTCAGTTTTCGGAAAATTAGTGTGATGGGGATGATCTACACACATTTGGGTGTCCATAATCCAACCACCGATGATGAATTGGGTTCAATAATCAGTAGATCTTAGTTCCTTGGTGTTTTTCATGGCTATATTGAAGGAGGTAGTGGTCTGAGCTGAAACACATGATGTATATGGGATTATGTAAAATTATGATCTACACGGTGTGTAGTCTAGATAAACACAATCCATGTGGACCCCTTTTGCAGTAGATAGGGTTTCATGTAGAATTAAATATCACATTTCATATGGTCTATCAATATATTTTTTGACCCATATTTGGCAACCCAACATGTAATCCTAAGTTACATGGGTATGGAAACTACTAGAGTGAAATGGAACAACAAGAGTGCATGAGCATGGCTAGTTAATTGGAAATAACCAGGTATTATGGCATGGCTACTATAACACAACATGACAAGAGTGCATGGGAATAGGATGATGAACACAAGAATAGATAGTGGCTATTCCATAATTAGTTTTCTACACTATGTTCAACCAGTACACTCCATTTACTTTTACAAAGTTAGGTTTAGGCCCTTGTTATCTTCAATATAGACCAATATCTATATGGTGTATCAATTTGGTCAATCCCTAAAAGGGGTATAATGAGGCATCATTTCCAGAGCATAGGATGGTATCCCTCATACAATATTCATCTCAGATAGAGTCTGGAATCTCTTTTTTGTGACCCGAGGTGTGATCCTCTATCATTTCTTCCTGGGGCTGGGTCAAGAATATCATTACCAGCTATTAGTGTGGGTGATCCCCATACTAGGGGTTTACTCTAGGTAGGGTAAGGAATCCCACATAGGCCTTGGGTGTAATCCCCTATCTATGTATGCAAATATTTTGAGTTCTAGTGTATACCATCATTGTAGAAAATCCCAACAAGACAGACATCTCTAATTAGTGCCATTAGTGATAGAAAGACTCATGATGTGAGTTCTCTAAAATGAGAATTACCTTAAATCCTTGAGTGGAATCATATTCTGATAAAATGGTTGTGACTATATATTGATAATTGGGTTCTATAATGACTATATCTAGGATATTGATGTTTTTATATCATATTTTGATTGAGATACATCTTTGATGATGAGTTGACTACTCTCTTGATGCATTGTGTTTATTGATTTCTGGGTGTCCTATTGAGTATTTTATACTCACCCTATATGGGATATTTTTTCACATTTCATGTCTTAGGCAGATGATTGGTCTAACAAAATATTCATAGGTGGACTAGTATAAGGAGGAACATCATTGATCTAGAAAAACCGTATTTGGTTCCAGGAGTTTCCTTAAATAAAAATCACCTCCTTTCTATTATGTTAGACCGTTTTAATGTTTTGGTGGGATTTTATTTTTTCCTTTTCTTTCTGACACTCATGTCGTACTCTGATGTGGTATTTAATTGTATGCATGGATCTTGGTTTCAACAGTATTTTAACATTCATCATTGTATTGGTGGTTGGAGATGTGTGTGTGTGTGTGTGGGTACCATTGGCTAAGGCCGATCATGGGTGTTATTCCCATTCAGTTCTAGTCTCCATCCCCTGTCCTATTGTTGGTGGGCTTGGGGTATCACACTCATCTCACCACTAGCCAAGTGGGCCCCGATGGGTCAGTGAATAATAGATTGTTCCATGATATGACCTAGTGAGTTTACCATGATTCTTGCTACATTGTTCATGACATTATATTGGGTATTTTTTGATTCACTTCAACTATTTACCCTTGCCCTCATATTTGATTTGTGGAACCATTGGTTTTTTTGTTTCTTATTTATATATCAGTTTATTTGTCACTTCCTTAACGCTTAAGGTTAAACAGTGTAAATATGTTATAAAACTTTTGGAAAGTCATTATTACTTTTCTATTAAGTTTATATTAAGCAATTTTATTAATTATTTCATTTAAAAATTTAATATTTTCTACCATTAATTTATATATAAATTTTATTTTATAGATGTTTCCTAAGCTAAGATATTGTAGATGTTATGTGTGTTCATTATAGAAACTCTGTAGATTAGATGATGTCTTTTTCTAAAAAATAATAACTAAGAAGTTTTTTTTAGTTAGTTAAATTTTTTAATCTAAATTCCCCCCCCCCCACTATTTTAGCCATTATATACTCTTTGATCCTATAATTAGTATCAGAGGAAGTTTTACTACTTAAATTTCTGGTTATTTCAATTTTAATTTTAGTCAATTTTCGGATGTCTTTCATATTTTATTTTAAACTATTGTATTTAGGTTTTGTATAAAATATTTTAAACTAATATTTATTCTTTAGAAGTTGTTTTTTATTACAAATTTATCGCATTTAAATATTAGAACACATGATAATATTAATCCTATAGGACCATAGATTTTTGATAGGGTGGGTTGTTAGTATTGGAGACATGGAATGAAACTATATTTCATTGATACTGTTGTATATACCTTCGTTATACTAACTTGAAATTATAAAATCCCTAAGATAGAATTTCCTATTTTTATAAATCAAGAGAATATATAATATCAACTAAATTATCTGGTAATAAATTCATTATTGTGTTCTATGATAGGACATATCTACAGTCAAATATCATCTTGGGAAGCAATGAATAATATTTTGAAAAAGTTGTAATTTACTCATTTTGGTACTTCTAAAGTTATTAAAACTAGAAGAGCTATGATTTTGGTGGATTATAAATATTTTGATTTCATTACTAGTGAATCTATATCTAATATTCATCAGAGGTTTATGGAATATGATTAGTTTATAATCATTTTGTGAAAAGGATATTACTAATGGAATTCTTGTAGAAAAGATCATTGAAACTATTCCTCGAGAATGGGACTAAAAAAGAACAACTTTAAATGATAAAAGGAGGATAAAAAATTTCACCTTGGAAAATTAAATTGGAAATCTCATATAGTATGAGGGTATAATAAAGAGATATATTTAGAAGATGAATAAAAATAATGAAGGAGTTTCTTTTTCAGGAACATCAATTGTTACTAATAAATTTTGTTCAACTAAGAAAGTATATAATTCCTCAAAAAAAGAATGTTATCCTAGAAAGAGATAGTAGTTCTTTTGAATATTATGATAATTAATTAGCCAATATTTCTAATAAAATTGATAATATTTTTATAGAGAAATAAAGTTAATATAAGTATAAGATTCATAAAAAAATAAATGAAAATAAGCATTCTTCTAAAGAGATATTTTATGAGTGTAAGAAGGTGGGTCATATAAGACCAGATTATCCAAATCATAAGGGTAAAAAAGTAATAATTTATCATACAAGTGGAGTTTTAGTGGAGGTAATGGCTTTTTAGATAATACATCAGATAGTAAAACTGAAGAACATAAGAATATCAGTTTATTTACTAAAATTGTATAGAGTAATAATTATTTTATGGATAAGGTATTGACTAAAACATTGAATAATATTATTTTGAAATGTAATTATCTTGATATTGAAAATGGGAATAATTCTATATTTTCAAATGAGGAATCCACTTCATCATATGAGAATAATACTTTACCTATATTTGAGGAAGTTTCAAGATTTTCTAAACATTAAGAAAACCAAAAATTGAAATGATTCTAAAAAAATTGATGCTGTTGAGAAAAAACATGATAGGTAAAATTCATTAATATCTATTCTAACTAGTTAAATTTATAATATTTCAAAATATTTACATAAATATAATCTTGAGAAAACTAAATTTTCAAAATAATTAGAACAACATAATTCTTGTACAACATCTATTAAGAATAAAAATTTAGTGTTGAAACTCAATTATTAAATTTTAATTCTGAAAAAATTACTATCTAAATTTACTACTGGTGAATAAGGTTTTTTTAAAATGTAAAAATATATAAAATCTCATATAGATGTATCTAGAATGGGTCTTATAAATAAAAAACAAAATTTCCAAAAAAAATATTTTTTTCTAATGAGTCCCCCTTTTGTATGAAATTTTAAAGTGGTGGTTGTTGAAAGAATACATGTTCCTTAAATAATGTAAAATATTTAGGTTTTCATGATGCTTATTTTTATAAATAACTGAAAATTTCTGAACATATAAAGTTGGATAGATGGGGATTCATAATATTTTATTTTCTAATAATGTAGGACCCAAGAAGTTTCGGGTTCAAAAATACTTATATTCTTACTTTTAAGAAAATAATAAGTATACCAACATCATTAAAATTTGGTACATGTATAGTGGATGTTCCAAGTATATGACTATGAAAGAAGGATTTATTCAATAATATTATTTAAAATAAAGATCAAAAAGTTGCCTTTGGTGACAATGCTCATGGGGAAATTATTGGAATTTGAAATATTCTTATTCTCTATAAAGATTTGGTTTAAAAGGTTTAATTTTTTATAGGTATTAATCACAACCTTATTATCATAATTAAATTATCTAATGATTGGTAGCTTTTGAAATTTAGGAATGATAAATGTATTGTTCATAGATCAAATGATGAATTTATTCTTTCAACCAATAGGCATGAGAATGTTTACAAACATACATTATAAGATATTATCAGCCAAGATGTACCTTTCCAGAGTGTAATGGAAGATCAATCTTGGTTATGGAATTGAATATTAAGACATGGTAATGTTATATCATTAGCAAAAATACCTAAGAAATTACTAATTATAGATCTACCATATATTAAGATTGATTTTTCTAATTTTTGTGATCCTTGTATGTATAGAATGAAACAAAAATCATGTTTAATATCTATTAGTGAATTCTAAACATCAGATTCCATGTAGTTAGATAACATGGAATTATTTTCTCTTGTAAAAACTGGATGTGTTGGTGGAAAATACATTGTATATATTTTATTTGATGATTACAAAAGATATAAATTGGTCTACAATCTAGGAAAAAGTCAGAAGTCTTTTCCTTTTTAAAAATTGTATAGAACATGTTAGAAATGGGAAAAATACATCATAGGTAACTATTCATATTGATCATGGTGGCGAGTTTTTTAATTCTGATTTGGAAAATTTTTTAAGTGAAAAGGGTATAACACATAACATTTCATCATCTAGAACTCCAAAATAAAATGGTGGGGTTGAAAGAGGAAATAGAATTCTTCATGTTATTATAAGAACCATGAAAAGTGAATACTCATTTGCTAATAATTTTTTGGTTGAATTATTTAAGACAACTTTTTGTACTCTAAATCATGTTTTAATGAGACCTTTTATTAATAAAAATATTTATGAGTTGTGGTCTATAATAATGCCAAAAGTTTCTTTTATCATGTTTTTGGATGAAAAGTGTTCATTCTAAATACTAAAGATAATCTACATAATTTTTCACAAAAATCTAATGAAGGAATATTTTTTAATGTATTCAATAACTATTAAGGACTATAGAGAATAAAATAAAAACACAGGTAATATTGATGAAATCTTTCATGCTACATTTGGTGATACTGGTCCTTTTTCTTCAAAAGAATATCAATTTAAATCTTTGGATGTTATTTAAAAAACTTTTTTTTAACCCATGTTGTAATGTTCTTCTTAAGAGTGAACAAATGAAGAAAATATTTCAAGAGTTTAACATGAAGAATAATTTAAACCTATTATTAAAGATCATAGTTTTATAAACACAAAAAATTATTTGATCCTTAGGAATATTCTGAGAGATAATATCCTTTGTGATATAGATCATCCTATTATAACTATATGTTTCTTAAGAAATGAAATTTAACATTGTGTCTTTTTTCACAATGTCAACCTAAGGATCCTGATGAGGATTTAGGTAATAAATACTGGATAAAAACTATGCAATATGAACTCAATGAATTCAAAAGGAATCATGTGTGGAATTTGGTTGAAATACCTAATGATACTTATTTAATTGGAGTAAAATGGTTTTTTTGAAATATGTGTTTTGAAAATGGGATTATAGTTATAAATATATCTATACATATAGTAAAGGGTTTTAAACTACAAGAGTGAATATACAATGAAGAATCTTATGATTTAGTAGATAGACTTGAACCTATATGAATTATTCTAGAAAATCTAGGATTTATTACCTATGAAGTTTATAAAATTGTTGTGAAGTTTGATTATCTTAATTGATCTGTACAATAGGAAGATTATGTAGAACAAACCCCCATTTTTAAGGATAAAAAATATCTAGATAGTATATTTAGACTTACTATGGAACTTTACATACTTAAAAAATCCTCTAGAAACTGGTATGTTAGATTAACTGGATTTTGTTACAGACCAATTTTTTTAAGGTGGTGAGGATCTAACGGTTTTTATTAATAATGTTTTTAAGTACACTATCAATGATAAAATTTATATCGGTGACATTATATTTGGATCAACTCAAAAAAAAATTATAGATTCCATTTCAGATCTTATGAAATATGAGTTTAAAATGAGCAGTATAGGTGACCGTACATATTTTCATGGTTTAAAAACTTTCCAAAAACAAGAAGGTGATTTTATATCAAAACATAAGTATAAAGATAATATTAATAAGAAATTTGGATATGAAAATATTGAATTATAATTAAGAATAATTGGTAGTTTACTATACTTAATTACTAGTCGTCTAGTTTTAATGTTTTTTTGTATGACTATGTGAAAGATATAAAGCTAATCCAAATGAGCCCCATCTTAAGACTGTAAAAATAATTTTTCATTATCTAAAGGGGACTATTATTCTATCATTATTTTATTCTTTTATAAAATATTTTGACCCAAAAAATCAGATGATAACTTTGGTGGATGTAAAATGGATTGGAAAATTATATCTAGAACATACCAATTCTTAACAAAAGTATTAGTTTATTGGTCTTGTAAGAAATAATATTCTACAGTACTTTCCGCTATTACAGCTGAATTTGTGGAAGCTAGAAGTTGTTGTGCTATGATGTTGTAGATACAACACACACTCACTAAATTTTCATTGAGTTTTAGTAAAAGTTTATTTGTGTCTGAATGAAAAATTTTCATTTCATTAAGTAAAAACTTAGTAAATCACTCATGAGAAAATCACAAAGATATAGGAAACCATTTCCTTAAAGACCGCACAACAAATAATGATATTATTTTACAATTAGTCAAAATTAAAAAAATTGCACATATAATTTCTAAACCCCAAAAATATTATAGACTTGAATATACTAAATAGAAGCATGAAATTTTCAGTATAAAACGATCATTCATATCTACCTATTTTTTACCAATCTTCTTACATTAATGAAGTCTTTTTCAAAGGGGTTATATATTTCATTACTGTTTCTATAAATTTTGGTTTATCTAAATTATTTATTTTTTTTCTAAAAATATTGTTTTTTTCTAAAATAGTGGATTTTATAAAAAATTATTGTTCCATTTTTGACATTATCAAAAAAAAATTAGACAAAATTTATTTTATAAAAATAAGAGAACGATTACCAGAAAATTATTTGTGTATAAAGTTATAATTTTACTCGTATAATTAATTTCAAATCCATAAATTTTATATTATCCTTTACTATTTCCTTTCTCTTCTATTTACATTTTCTATAGTTTTTTAAACAATCAATTTTTAAAAATATTATGTTTTTTTTTATTTTTGGTAAATAAGCTTGTCCAATGATATTTTTTAAAAACAATTAAGGGTTCAGAAAGTATATTTATCTTTTGAGGATAAATATCAACTACCAGATCAGATATGACATTTATTATGATCTATCAAATTTTAGGAAGATAAAATGTGACCTTTGATCCTATAGGTTTGCATCACCACATCCAACATCAAATTAATTGATTGATCTTGACACTCAAGCCTCAATTTTTTCGTTTGTCAGATTGTTTGACATCTGTCTAAGTAGTTTTTCCCACATCTGATTAGTAATTATCATCAATTTTTTTAAAAAGTGTTCTATTGAAAAAACATAGAATAGAAAAGTGTTGAAGGAAAGTTTGATTTAAAATTAGTAATTTTACAAGACAGATTTGTTGCTAAATGAATTCATCAAATTTCCACTATTGGAAAAATTTATATCGATGAAGAAAATTTTGATCTTCACTATCCGGTGATAAAAAATCAGTTGTTTTCTTCAGTTTTTTTCAGTGTTAAATACTAAATTTAATTCTTTTCAACCTTTTTTCTGAATGTTATAAGCGTAATATTAAACAATTATCTGATTTGGTATTAGTTCCTTTGGAAGGAGAGTCATATCAATTTATTCACAAGCTTCCATACAATCTTGGTAGCATTTTATAACTCTAAGGTTGAGACTTCATTATTTTCTTCTTATTGGAAGATTATAAAAGAATTTCATTTAAAACCATATTTAAAAATTTTATCTCTATGGATGGAGGGGTATCTTATTCTAAGAAAATGTGATATAGATAATTTCATGGTTTTGGAAATATATATTTTTTCATTTCATAGAAAATTTTTGAATGTTCAATCCTTTAAAGTTTTCATTTCTATCAATTGAAGTAGTTAATTAAAGTCTTATAAAGTTGAATGCTATTTTGTTTATATGTTTCATCAACAATTTTTTAGTAAATTTAATGATAGTGATAAAGATTAAGTATCAAATTATTTTCATTTGTGATAAGTTTTTTTTAATAAGTGAAAAAAACCATTTCCAAAATGGAATTGGTTTTTATTCCAGACTTGAAAATATTTGCTGACAAATTAGAAAAATTAATGTCTGATTCTGAATTCCTTGATCTAAATCTAGATTTTCAAGATAAAATCAAATCTCTTCCTTCCCCAATAATTCTGAAAACGAAAGAAAAATAAATTTTTAATGAGGCGTATAGAGAATTGATGAAATGAAAAGATGAAAAGAAGTTTTGAGATCTGGTTTTCAATCTTAATAAGGTAGCCGCATCAAATTTGAAGGAGAAAAATTATGAAAGTTTTATTTATAAATAGAATAATAACTAAGAGGATGGTTTTTATGAAGCTAAAATAGTTTAAAGTATTATGAAAGGATCAAAATAGATCAGAGAGACTTCTCTCATGCTGATCCGGAAGGATATATTTTAATATCTCAATTTTTGTTTATTAAATCAATAAATCCTTCCATATATTTTCCTTAACCAATTATATTATAACTAGATCAAGTGGGAACATAAAAATTTCCTTTTTCTATTGAAAAGGTAAGAGTAATGGTCTTGAAGTTGAAAAATATATTTCAGAATGGGTTGAAGTAAAAGTTTAATAAATTATTAAGAATATTGGGAAAGTGTATTCTGAATGTGATGATATGTTGGAAATATGTTTACAATAACTATTAGAGGAATAATCAATAGAATATTTATAAGATGAAGAATAATTTGAAGAAGAAAAATATGGTATTTCTTCCAAGACCTCCTCTCTCACTTCTCAATCGTAAAAATATTCTTTGTTAGAAGTTTCTTGGAAAGAACTGAGTTTAGAGAAGGAAATAGAAAATAAAAAATCTTATAAAAATTTATCAAACAAAGGTAAATATGATAATAATGTTTATGTTTTTTAAGTATTAGATGCTATGATAGAGAAATAGAAAATGAAATAAAAAATAGATGTTGTACCTTCTATACGCCATCTTTATAATGTTTTATCGGACTCAAATATTACTTTATCTCATCTATTTGATGAAATGTATGAAGCATGATTTTCTTTTTTTAATGAATCATTGAAGAATCATGTTGATTCAAATCCATATTTTACTAATATAAAATCTCATTTCATAAACATTAAATTGAGATTTAATTATTTAGAAAACTCTGATGCCTTGAGTCTGTCTCATCATTCTTAGCTGGGTCATGGTGATAGTGATCTCTTTTCTCTCTCTTTTGGGTTTACTTTTTTTAGAAACACCCAGAGTGGAAGTGAATGAACAAGTTTTTAAATGAATAAAATATGGGAAAAATCAATAATAAAACAATGATAATAATATCTCGTAGGACATATCTATTTACAAGGATTGAGAATAATCCCTACATCCATAGAGTGGAAGAATTTCCCTATGATTTGGAATATGGAATACATTGAGTAAATATTAGTTATTCATATACCCACACCTAAATGGTATTTTTCTCTCACAAATTTTGTCTTATGAATATGACAATAATTTTGGTTGTGACTTCATTGAAGCATTGTGGTACTTGGGTGTATTGACTCTGTTAAGTGGTCTGAATTGGAGATCAAGAGCCGGGAACTCTTTTGTTTTCCCTTTTTCCAGTAACTATCAGGTTGGGACCTAATTTCTAATTAAGTTTCTATTTTTCTCCATTATTATTTGGTTTTATATTTTATTACTCAAATTTACTCCCTATATATTATTTCATGCATAGTTATACTCTTTACATTTTAGTCTATTATTATTCATCTACACTTTTTCATGGAGATGGTTGTGTGTGTGCATATAGGTACATATGGTTAATGCCTCCCATTTTAGTTTATATCTTCTCAGAACATTCCATCATCCCCATATCCTATTAGAAGTGGTCTTGAGATGTCATGTCCATCTTTTGATTGGTCAGGTTGGCCCCAGTGGGTTGAGTCATTACCCTCATGTTCCACGATCATTCACTATGTTTAATCCATGTTGGAAATTATCTATATGGACTCCTAATATGATTTGGGTTTGTTGTAATTAATATTATTCCCCAAATTAAAGAAATATTAAATTATATTAGGATCAAAATAGCCATCATGATCAACATAACACAAAAGCTTTCAGATCTCCCTTTATCCTCTCTACTACTAAATTATGTGATTGTTAATCAAACCCATCTCTAAACTGAATATATTAAATTAGATTTATATCAACAAAAGTAGTATAAAAATTATACCATGATGGATTTATAATTACTCTTATTCATATATCTGGTGAAAAACTGTTCAATAGACTCATTCATATAGATGACAGGAATGTGGGCCAGAAGTGGGTGTTGGGATATGTTTCTATTTTGTTGGGTTGGGTTGTCTGAGTGGTTGAATAATAACTATCATGGGATGTATTGTAATATTTAATAGATATTAGTTAGTTTCATAGTTAGTACGTTAGAGTTCTTATGTTGTGGGTGGGGATATATTAAATAGATGGTTTGTTGTTAGGTGGGGGTTATGATTGTTTTGTTTTTTATTTACCTATGAGGGTTGAACAGATGGATTAGACCACCGGCCTTGGGTGATCTGTGACTTAGAGAGGAATTATTCTTCTTCCTTATCTTCCTTATCAATTTATTCTATTTCATAATTCTTCTGGTTAATAATAAAAATCCTCTATTTCCCTCTCTTTTCCACTCGGATAAATATCAGTAGAATTGACCAATAAGAACTAAAGTAGCCCTTTTAAAAGTTTATGTCCCATATATTATAAACTGGATAGAAACTGGATCATTATTACTTGAAAATTCATCATGCTACCCCCTTTCCCACTACTTTAGTGATAATGAATTTAGAAATTATACCATTTTCATAACAACATAATTGGTACACTGCAACTCCAATAAAATATTCTAAAAATAAGAACTTTTTGTGTTAAACTCAAACTTATCAACACTAACATTACCATACATGGAACAACCAAATATATGTAAGATTGAGGAATAAGTGATGAAAAATAAGAAAATACAACTCAATAAAGTTTTTAAATATCAAATTTAAACTAGAGGGAAATGGGAATGATATAGACTTAGTCTATACTCATATCATAAATATCTAAACACTCTAACAAGATCAATTGCAGTTGATGGAAATCTTATTCCAAATAACACAAAGTATCAATTAATCTAGCCCAAAATTTATTTGAAAATATATCATTTATTTACATTCTCTACAAATAATGCATGTGTTTTGACTCATGTATTTTGAAAAATCATTCTATCACAATGTTTGTTGCATAGTGTGTTGTCACATAATCAATTGTTTCTTGTGAAACACACCCAATAATATATTATAGATTTTATAATCATTATTAACACTAATCATCCTTATTTATAAGCATCATACCAAACTTATTGATATGTTTTTCAATCATGGTATTGTATTCCTTGAATAACACAAACACTTCATCGTTTGATTTTAAAAAAAAATTCAACATTCACAGGATTCAATTGAAGATGGCACCAACATTTCTTTATGAATATGTTTAATAATATTTTTGGATGTCTAATTTCCAAAATAGTACAATCCTTGATAAATTTGATCTTTTATGTTTCAACGTAATCGAACAATCATTTGTTTCATAATAATTAAATTTAATCACCATTGTCATGATATTTTATGATGATTATGGTATTCCAAAGAACATGTGATGTCCAATAT
Source organism: Viscum album (assembly GCA_963277665.1). Lineage (NCBI taxonomy): Eukaryota > Viridiplantae > Streptophyta > Magnoliopsida > Santalales > Viscaceae > Viscum > Viscum album. The sequence continues at coordinate 1,629,347,160 of OY728141.1, forward strand.
TTCCAGCATCGAGTTTCTCATAAAGGATTAAAATCTATTGAAGAGTTTACCATTCATCACTATCAATACACCCTTTGAAACATTTATCCACCTATCTTAGTCAGATAAATCCCATCCTTGGTTATCAGGAATACCATGAGGAATAAACAATCAAAAAAATGATTTATAACAACCCATGCCACAACCTAAACCTTTAATTGAGAATATTCCCTAAGCACTAGGGTCAAAAAAACACTCAAACAATCTATTTTAGGCTTTAAATCATTATAAATGTTTTGTGCTGACATACATAAATGAAATTACATCATTTGAAGTAAATACGGCCTTCCAGGTCACCCTATTCATGGGAAGATCAAAGTCCCCTTCACCGATATCTGATACCACCATGATCCAATGGAATTGTAATTGAAAACACTAATTAGGGAATATATAATTAAGAGTTAAGGATAAGAGTAATATAGTATATCATTGGATAAATCATACCTCAAATTTCTAAGGAAGGCCACCAAAAACACCCCATTTATGGGGTTTTAAGAAGGGAAAGAGATAATAGGAGGTCCATCTCACACGATGGATGAAAATGGAAGAAAAGAGGGGGATTCCCAATTTAAGATCATAGGGGAAATGGGTTATTTCACCATTTTTAATGGGTCTCATGGTTTGGATACACAGTTGGCCAAACTGTGAACCAACCATGTTCTTTTACTATCCAATTCACACGCACCATACATGTTTAGAGAATATTAATTGACAAACCATGCACTAATAATGCACCTCCATTATCTGAATCGCACACACCTTTCATAGGAATGAAACATGATTTAATAGACCATGTTCCAACCATGGAACATGTTTTTAATTAATTTCAGACAATCCCACAGTTTCCTTGGGCCTACAACATGGTTTCCCAACCTGTGGACCTATAAAAACTATGACACACTATTAGTCTGCATGGTTATCACTAACTGTGTTCTCTGTGATACACTTTTACAAAACATTTAATTTGGGTCCTAAACCCTTGGGATTATCCTGAAACATCTTAACCATATTTTGAATCCCATTACACATCTAAAAACAACACTTTGAGGCATTCCAACATTTAAAATTCAATTCTGAAGCACTGATCAAAACATTACCTATCAATAAATAGATAATTAAAAATCATTTTTAAAATTTCCTACTTACAAAATAGTTGATCTTATATAGGTTATGAATGATCTCAAATATTACTTAGAATGGGAACTAAATAATGAGCATGTATTTTTTGTTGTTATAACAATTTAGAAGAAAAAAGGTGAAGTCAACGACCATGGAATTCTCTGACTATGATAGTATTTTGTTGGACCAAATATAAGTGATTTAATGATGAAATAGAGAACGAATCATCCCCAATTTAGAGGATATGAATGTGGAAATTAATTAAAGGTTAATTTATAGACACTATTATAGGGATTTATTCTTCATGTTTTATGTCTTGAAATAAGGAGCTGTGAATATTGTGGAGTGTCACAAAAAAATAGAGATCATCATGATTTGGTACAATATTATTGAAGAGTTAGAGGCCACCATGGAACAATTTGTAAATATCCTAGACCATTAAATTCCAGACATATTGGACATACTCTACAATTTGTACGTGGAGGATTTACTTCATACGGCTACTAAAGAAGATAATAAAGTAAAGGGAAGAATGACTCGTTTCATATATTTTGGTAAGGAATCTATAACATATTTTATGCTGAAATATCCATAACCCCCGTATCATGAAAGGGAACACTAAATCGAATTAGAGGGGGTGAACAATTCAAATCCATTCTTTTTATAATCCAAGGGTAAAACAATGGGTAAAAAAAATTAAGTCACATTACATATAATGTTTTAAATGTCAAGGATTTGTATATGTTGTATCATAATGCTCGAATAAGAGAACCACAGTTATTTTAGATAATAGGTATGTTCTTAGTTCTATCTCAAGTGAAGATGAAATTAAACCCCTTGAGAATGATCAGATGTGGAAATAAAGAGCTTTGTACATGGATAAATTCTTATTGCAAGGTGTGCTTTGAGTACTAACCTCAAATAGAACATGATTAAGTTAAAATGAAGAAACTTTTTATACTAGATTCCTTGTAAAATATATGGCATGCAGTATGATTATTGATGGTGGTAGTTTAAAAATTTTGGCTATTGGTTTAATGGATGTTATATTATATTTTTTTATGAACAAACATCCCAGTCCTTATACATTGAAATGGTTAAATAATAAGGGTGATTTTAAAGTGACTAAAGATGATCAAGTTCCACTTTTTATTGGTAATATCAAGATAATTTGATATGAAATTTTTTCCCATGCATACTAGTCATGTATTATTGGGTAGGCCATGATAGTATGATAGGAAGGTCAAAAATGATTAATACACCAACCACTAGTATTTTGAGTATAATTAGAGGATGGTTATTCTCACACACTTATCATGATTATTAAGAACAAGTGAGTATTGAGATAGGATGTTAGAAGAGAGGAAAAGAATACAGAGATGAAATAGGGAGAATTAAAAAAGTAGAATGATTGAGGGAGAAAAATGAGTGATGAGTGGAATAAAATAAATGAGGGAAAGAAAAGAGTTGTAAATAAGAGAGAAACAAGATTGTTTACAGAAACATGAGTCATTTATCTATTATTAAAAGATAGATAGATAATTAGTGGGGGAGTAAACTCTCAAACTTATATGAAATAGATTGTGGTTTATCACTATTTCTATTAACCCTTCAATGTATTCATGTATTATATCACTTTTATATGAATTTGGAGATTTATTTACAATCGAAATCCATGATTGATTACCACCATTTATGGGAAATGATCACCATATTAACTTTCTCCCATGATAAACACTTCTTAATTGGTTGCCCTATAAGCCAATGAAGTGTTTGAAACATATTACATTTGATCTCGGTGGTTTGGTATGGTTGTACCAACTAAAATGTATATTTTCTAACAAAATAAATTCAAACCCCATACCTTGAAGAACTGTTCCTTTCCATTTTTAGAAAATATCAATGGTTGTGCATATAATATTGACATACCCCATAGTTATGAAAAGATGTGTCCTACCTTTAATATTATTGATCTGTCTACCTTTGAATATATAGATTTGAGGTTGAATCCTTTTGATGGAGGATGGGATGATGAGGATAATGACATATATATCCATAAAGGGGTAAGAGGTTGTCATGAAAAATATAAAGAAAGGATATTTATTACATAATACCTATTATGAGGATTTAGTGGCCCGGTGATAAGAGATTGTTCTAATAGAATAAATTTAAGTACCCCAAATTTAGTATCCCATAATTGGTGGTTACTTTATTTCATTGTAATAAGATACAAGTGATCACATCCAAAAGTAATGAATAGTTTAGTAGTCTTGGTATACTAGATAAATGTCTTAATCACACATTACATTTGAAAATAAAAATTGCAACATAGTGGATGTAAATATTCTTCATCCTTGAACTCATTTAAAAATTGAATATTCATATCATGGGGAAAAGAAAACCAGATAAAGGGTGAGCTCAAATTCTCATTAAGGGTTACTAGAGTGAAAGTTATCATATAATGAATAAGTCTTAATCAATATGACAAGGTAAATAACTAAAACCACATGTCATTTAATAAATAAATTGATCATGGAGAATAATATGTCATGAATACATGATGATACAATAATTTCATCTTAATAATAAAATGATCTTAAATTTAATACAGGGTTATCATAACTAATCAAATAATCACATGGATATCAATAATTGATTTCATAATGATTCAATGCATAATTATAGACATACAAAACTTATCTTCAAGGCCTTTTGTGAAGAAAATTTAATATATGGGTGTGTATACACCAAAAAGCCATTTAATAAGGCTATATAATTGGTTTATCTCTTGATACCTACCAATTCTTCAAGGGGATATATAATTTGTCCCCCACCCATGACTTAATAATTTTAATTCTCCCATAAAACAATACAACTTAATCAAAATTCATTATTCATAAATATTTTATATAGGAAGAACTAGCATACATAATTTCAAAAATTTCTTCATTAAAAATGATCATAAACCATGCAGATAAATATTAATGATGATATCATTACAAGATATCCTTATTGGAGAATAAAATGGTAGTTGATTATGATGAATATAAATACCATAAAAATTCATTAAAACATTCTTTAGGAAAATACCATTTCCATTTTAAAAAACACTTTTAAATACTAAAAATTTATAGAATATTTGGAAAAAAATAATTTTAAAAGAATTAGGAAAAAATTAATGTAATATTTAATGAATTGAGTTTTCATATTGGTATAAAAAAAATTTCCTTGCTGAGTATGCTAAAACAAATATTCCTTTCAAATTTTCAAAAAAAAATTCAAAATGTACCTTATTTGGAAAACAATAAGAAGATTCCTTTTAAAAAAAATTTGAAAATGAAAACATGTATAAAAATTTCTTTAATAAAACATTGTATACTATTAAAAATATTTTTAAAATATTTTAAAGAATATATGGATATTAAAGAAAAATTTTATCGGCCGAGTAGAATAACAAATCAGTTTTCCTTAAAACGTGCTTTCAGAATATTGAGTACTTATAGAGCATAAATATAATGTAAACTTATAATTTCTAGAAATTAAAATTGGATAATAATATAGTTTGGGTTTAATATAAACGTTTGAATAATTCACCCATAGGATACTTATACAAAAATAATAAGGAATAATTATGAGATTGTGAAATAAACCCTTACCACTTTGGTAGCTTTTGAATCATATCCCCCATGAAAGAAATAAATTCAAATGAATCATTAAATACCATGAATATAAATAGAATCCTAATATAACATATTAAAATGATATTATATACACTAGATAAAATTAAAAAGGCGTATAATTCTAAATATATCTTAATGGAGTGAACTTTGAGACAAATTATCTTACATAGACCATACCATTATAGTCCAAATTATTCAATGAATTGATTATGTTTATCAAATATAAATAATCTTAAAAAGTTTAAATAAAACATAAAATAATAGAAATTAATTGCACACATAATCATAGAATATCAATGACAGTGAAGAAGTAATATACCCATTGAAAATAAAATGAGTTATGAAACCCCTTACCTCAGGTCTGACTCATGAAATACATTATTTAACTTCCTGAATAATAAAAATACATTAATTATTTACTTAAATAATAAAAATATTCATTTTTATTATTCCTTTTTTTTATTTAATACCATGTTATATTTAATTACATAATCAATTAAGATCATGTAATATGTATTGATGATATTTAGTTCATAAGTCCAAAATGAATTTGGTAGTCTTACTATGGTAAAATTGGTTATTGTTCCATAATATCAATAATAATAATCATGAAATGTTTATAATTTTTATAAATAAATTATAATTTTTAAACGAACCATGAAATATGGTTATGAAAAAAGAACAATGTTATAATCATGGAGATGGTAAGTTGTATGTACACATGAGTAGCATTTCCATTTTTCAATAATACTGATGGAAAGAACATAAGTATTATTTTATATTTATATAATTATAATTATAACATAAATATAATATTGTACACCAATATATGGAATTTTTTTGAGGGGGTTATGAAAAATGAATCGCATCACTTCTAGAGCTGGCAATCCACACGTGCGCACTAAAGATGATATCATTTTTATATGAATGGAAGGGTAATAAATTATTGGATATATTATCTTTAAATAATGATTAAAATTAAATTAATACCATATATATTGTAAATACATCATTTAAAAATCCATGAGTGGTGGTGATTGAAAACAAATTAAATCGGTTCACAAGGCGATAGTCTGGTGTACACACGAATGATGATTTTATTCCCCAATTGATGGAAGGTGACATGGTTATAGGGTATTAAATTACCATAAAAACATATTAATATATTTCAGATAATAGTTTTATTAAATCACCTTGTTTTACTAACATTTTATGTATCTGGAAGAAGAAATAAAACACAAATTCTCATTTAAGAATGATACATCTTCTTCCGACAACCTCTTTTGGTTTACACTAAAAGAATTCCAAGGAGGTTTTTCTTATAAAAAAGGTACCCTGGTAAGTGATAAGGGAATTAATTAAGGAATTTTTTAATTACTTGGCTGAACTAAATTGTTTTTAATTGTGAATAATAGAGGATAGGAGGTTTCCTTTTATAAGTGTGGGGAGCGGCACCTTTTGGAAAATCCTTAAATATAAATTAATTTTCATTGAAAAATTATCCAAAACTAATATAATTCTAATGTGGTATGAATTTTAGTAGAAATAACATTATTCAATAGAAAATTTACAATTTTATTTTAGGTTTTTACTCGTATCGTTATTTTTTACCCATGTTACCCCTTTTTGAATTTTTTTTTGATAATACAGTTTTTACTCTCTTTAGGGGCCAAGATAGACGCTATAAAATGAAAATTAGTTAATAAAATAACTATGTTTAATATTTTAAATGACATAAAAAGAAATTGGAAAATTTTAGGATCTTTTTTAATTTTAAATCATTTAATAAACAATTGTTTATTATGAAATATCATTAATTCCATTTTTGCAACAATGAGTTGTATTTGACATTTAAAATAGAATGAAAACAAATGAAATTTTAATATAATCCTATAACATATAACAAAAAATTTATATTTTTCAAAAAAAAATCATCTAACACAAAAAATCATTAAATTTATAATACTTTTAATATCTACAAAATAGGTTATTTTATTTTTCAATTAATTGATTAAATATTGTGTTAGCGTTGCATAAATATTTATGTTAATTATTTCCTTACTAAAAATTAGAAATTAATTAACATGATAAAAAAAATTTATATTTTAAATAAATATTTATAAACAATGAAAAGTTATTTTTATCCCAGTAAAAAAATATTATAGTCATTAAAAGAAATGGAGTTACATTTTTGTCTTTATCATTTACTTAAATCTTTTAAAGGTCAAAATCAAAGAAATTTGGCCCCATGTGGACATATATTCTATACATAGATGTAAATAAACATGATACATTCATAAAATTGGATAAATGAAAGTTTTAGGGTTAATTTTTAGTCTTTATAATATTATTTTTAACCTTAATTATCTAATTTACCCTATAACCATGGTGATAAAATTTTAATATTTTTACTATCCATTGTGACCAAAAAACAAATTGACCTTATTAAAAACTGTAAATAATTCTGATTAAAAAACATCAAAACAATTTTAACCACTATAATCTCTACAATTGGAATAAATTCATTTTATAATTATTTTGGAAAGTGTGATGAAAAAAATATTTTTCAAAAAATAACCCTTTTTATGTATAAAGATATTATTATACTAATGTCAAGTACAATGTTGATTCATATGTAATTAATTATATTATTTTTAACTAAAGGATTCTTATATTAATTTATGATAATCTTAAATGTATTATGAGGGTTTTTTAATGAAAATAAATGATAGTATTTGAAAATTAAATATTTTTTTATTATTTCTAGATAAATTAATATTTTCATAAAAATCCAAAAAATATTAACTATTTATACATTGATATTAGGAATTAAGAAAATATATTATTTTTATAAAATCTAATTTTTTGAAGTTCCAAAAAAAAATTATAATATTTTTCTCTTGAAAAGAAATAAATTTTATCATTGAAGATAACATATTTTTAATAAATAACACGAGTTTAATTAAAATTGAGTGATTATTTAATAATAATTTATCAATATATTTATATTGAGAAGGAAATTTATATATATTTCATAAATCAATTATTCTTATTTATACCTCCTAATTCAGTATCTAGGTTATAATAGTAATATTTAAATAATATATTTTGCGAGTCGTTTAAGATTGTGTTTCATGTTGTATACGTTATCGATCATAATGTATTTCTTTTAAAATTTTGAGTTGTTACATTCTACCCACCTTCGATAAAATTTCCCCTCACAATTTGAACCTCTACTCAGAAATCGAGGATACTACATTTGAAAATTTCCTTGTGGAAAACCCACATCCTAAAAGGTTTAATAAAACATCCACTTTAAAAGAGACAAAGGGAAATATTAATTTTATCTAGAATATGACAAAACTAGGTTTAAAAATAATATAACATTAATAGGAATTGAAAATAGATATGAATGGGAAAACTAACACTTAAGGACTAATAGAGAGTGATAGAGGACATATTTAGGAAAATTTACAGATCAAAAATACCCAAATCTATGATGGGTGAAAAGACCATAGATTCATTAGAAATGATGGTAAATGTAAAAAAATTTAATTTCAAGATACATTAATTAATGTTGAGGAATTTTTTACTATCAATATATATAATTTTATAAAATATACTTACCTGAAATCTTTTAATTTCATAAGAACAATTCTATCCTTTGTTAGTGCTTTGATCAATTTCCAATTAATTTTTTACTCTAATAAATGAATATCCAAGATAATTTTTATGCTTAATGCACTAAAATTAACTTTTAATAGATCATATGATCAATAAAAAAGTGACAAGTCTTTTTTCTATCTATACATATTTACCATTACAAAAATATTTAGCACAATTTATATAATATAATACTTTAATCTCTAAAACCTCAACAGTAACACCCAAAGTTAAACTTAATCCATTCCATAAGTATTTATCCTTAAAATTCTTCCAAAATAATTATAACCAAATTCATAATTCACATTTTTTTAAAGAAGTTCACTAAATTTAACAATCAACTTAACATAAATCACTTGAACATTATAAAGTAGATGTTAATTTCATATACCAACTTTTTTAATTTCTTGATCACCATAAAACCTCAAATAAGAGATAACTAATTCCAAAATTAATAATTTCCACATTACTTAAATATAATCAAATACTGTCCAATATATTCAATGAATCCAAAAATTCAGTAAAATAGACCTTAAATTACTTATTCACCAAATCAATAAACATTTTCAAGGTCACAAAGACTATCTAATTTACTTAATCATTTTCAATCATCTCTTTACCCCCAACAAAACATTATTACTTTATCATGATATTTCTATTAAGGTTTATCTTTCCCACAATCATGTTATTCCATAAAATTTCACCTTACCATTAAATCACTATTCAATGTCATTAATACCATTCAACATATACATTCAAATCCATATAAGAAACTAATAAAAAAACTCTCAGTCTATCTTTCTTCAAGTAATGACATAGCAGCCATATGTTCCAACTCTTTATTGTGCCTTCCCTTGCCAACAACCTCGGTGGAAGTCCACTTATCTCCTTCAATAGGTACTATTTCTGAACTACCACTATCTTCCACATCCATGATAGACTGACATACTAAAAATGATCAATCATGTCCCACCTCATGTTGTAGCTTCCCAAGAAGCTCTACGAGAGTTTGAGATTATTTCTACACCATCTACAACATCTCTCATTGTGGATTCTCTTATAGAATATTTTGTTTTTCCTTATTCTCTCTTTGTTTTACTTGTCTTGAAAAATTTTTTATCTCATTTAGTGACTCGTGATTCTGCTTCATAATCTCTATGTGTTCCTATTCCATCTATTCAACTCCAACTATTGACAATTACAGAAAATCTTCTCATGGAACCATGTTCTTAGAAAAGTATGTTATAACTTACTCTATTGTAAATACTTTTACTCTATCGTGTTTTTCTTCTTCACATTGATGTGATTCTTAGCATCAACATCTCCAACTATGAAATTTTTTCTCAGTTCAATATTTCACTGCTTCATGATGAAGCTACTAAATATTCTTAATCCTTTTAGATGATATGGTTTTTCATTATCAACCGCACTTCCAAAATTCATTTTTTGGTTTCCATGGTTCATATTATACTAGTCGTGTTTTCCTTATGTTATTTCCATGAAATTTTGTTTATGTTTTCATACCCATGTGTTTGTGGTCTTCTCACTCCGCTATGGAATTCTCCATAATAACTTATGTTACTCAATTTGATATCGTCTGTGTGTTTATCCTTATAAATTATTTTATCCCACTACATTATTAGGTTTCTTAATTTTTTAAGGATTTACTATGTGGTGATATATATAAAAGGAAATATTGTGTTCATAATTTCATGGAGGAAATGTATGCTATGTTGGGAAATAAAATAATTATTTAGTTAATATCCAAATACACTAAACCTTTGGGAACTAAGTGTGTTCTTTAATCATGAATTTTTATGAATCATAATGTAAAACGATATATAATATATGGGTTTTCTCAGTTGGTATAAGAGTATATGTGTAAATTATGAATTTTTTAGAAAAATATTTGGAAGGGTGGTAGAAACACCTAAATCTAGCATTAAAGAGCCTAGATATAGGGGAATTAAAGTTGTAGGACCACTATTCATGGAAACAGAAGATGATGCGGAAATATATGAAATGGTACCCTGATGAGAGTGTATAAGATCCAACCCATTCTCTAAAATCTCCAGTGTGTGATGGGTGTAGGATGGTGGAATAGATAAGTCAATAAAATAAGTATTTTCCCTTGTGGATGAAATAGAAATCCATAATGTTCTCAATAGTGTTTAACTAGATATCCATGTTCGATGAAATGCTAGTGTAAGAGGAAGTTATGACCACCATCTTTTCAACAACCACTTATAGTAAAGGAATGACTAGCACCACATCACATGAGTGAAGTATGATCAGTATTATCAATGAATGAATCATGCAGTGAGTCTTACATAATTGATGATAGACTAATATAATCTCGTAGATTAATATACTTGTAGGCACCTCAGCTATATTTGTCACATACTCTTGATAGAGTCCATGTTAAAGGGTAAAGGGACACAATTTTTCTTGTTAAGTAAGGGTGGATTCCGTTATAGGTGTAAGTAGCCACAAATCAATAATATCAAAACATAGTATCTTCCATTATATAAAATAATTTTGGCAAGGATGATGCTGGGGGTGGTTTCTAGTCCCTAAAGAATTTTAGACACACAATCAATATTCTTATACTCTAACAATAAGAGAATCAAAGATCCCCAAAGTTCGTTGATGGTGTTCATTTTTCAAGTGGAATCCTTAAGTAATCATTTCAAAAAATTAAAAATTAATAAAGACAATTATATAAACAAACATTCATAACATTAACATTGGGATTAGATACCTATGAGAGAGGTTCAAAATGATGTTAATTTAGATACAAAGTTAAGATAAACTTAAGCATATTCTCATGCCAAAATAAAAAAAAATTGGTGGGGGATAGCTCTCAACCACAAGTCACATAGAGATGATGATAAACTACTAAAGAATGAAGTTATAATAATAGAAACCCCCATGATAAGAAATTGTCTCTGAAAATGGGCATACCAATGGGATTTTATAGACCATGCTAAAAGAAGGTTGTAATAATAAAATATACCTTGTATAGGGGCAATTCTAGAATAGACCTAAACTCATAGGGGCCTAAACCGTTTTGGCCAGGCCTACCCATTTTTTCATTCCTATAAATAATGAAGTAAGAAACAGATAAATAGTCATCCTTAAACCAGTGATAAGAGTCAAAGAGAGAGGACACTGAAAGTAATAGTTGATGTGAGATCAAAAGTCAAGACATAATTTTGTAACAGAAAGGTGAACATGAACAACAAAATGAATTATATTAAAATTTTCATTAAATCATTCGATTTTTTTCCATATGAAAATTATGTAGTTGGAATACAATCAACTTGATGGTATTCATTCAAAATATGTAGGAATAAAAAAATCTACTCGAGAATAAGTGTGATTTTGGGATGGATATTATGTCAACACATATTTTAAGACACCGTAATTAATGATTTTTTTAGATAAAGGTACACATTTTAAAACTCAAAAAGATCATGAACCCAAGTATCTTTTTGAAATTAGGTATATATCATAACAACCTATAACAAAAATACAATGATGTTATTGAAAACCTCATTAACATGCTCAAAAAAAATCTATCGTTCTTCTAAAACTACATAGGATAAACTAGGAATGTACATAAGAAAGATATGATCGATAAGGACTAGGGAAGAACTAAACAAAGAAAACAATATAGTAATGTAGTACATGTGAGCCAAAATTCATATCAATTTAACATAATACGGGTGAAAATCATAATCCTGAACAATGAGGCATGATATAACATGACTAAAAAAAGATAACATGGTAATGTGGCAACATGAAACCTGAAATCATAAAAATAATTCAAGGTTAACCATAAAGAAAATATACCTATTTAATTAGTATAAACTCTCATGAATATTACATGAAATTTCCTGAGATTAAAACAATTCACAATGAATTAGAGGTAAACATAATTTCAGGCTCACCCAAAACTTTCATATCTTGTACATACATAAGTATTCCACATAGATCATACAACATATGGATGTATTTCATCACTTTTAATCCCACGTTTAAGATTTTTGAGTTCAATACATGGAAATACATAATCAATGAATAATAATTACATCTATCCAAATACCTTTGACTGTAAATGGGGATGGGTAGTCACTATATATTTTTAGCGTGAAAAATCGTAGGATAATTTCGGCAGCATAATGACAATATGTAATTATTAATAGAATTAACTAACGAGGGTAAAAGAGATATATTATAACTTATAAAATATAGGAAAAGTATTAGTGATATGTAATAACATAACCCAAGATGAATAATTGTAAAATAAAGGGTATAATACAAAGAATTTGCTTGAATAAAGAGGAGAAGGAGAGGATCTCATACCTTGTGGGGATTATTTCAAAAGATTGATAGAACATTATTAAGAGTTTGGTGGGATATTTGGAGGTATATAGAGAGGTAAATGTAGAGTAATATCATGCTTTATATTTTTTGAGTGAAGAGGAATGAGATATTGGGTGAGTTTACATAGAAAAAGAGAGGATAGTTCTTTACTAATTTCATAACACAAGTTTTAGATTCTATATGATAAAGTAGTGAAAACCACAAACCTTATCATGTTTTTTTCATGGTTTCATCCAAATAGTAGTTTTTTCAATATTTTATAAGTTTAGGAACCTAAATCAAAAAAATAATACCATTTTTATAAATAATTCATTTTAAAACCTTAAAATATAATATATGTTTTGGAGCATTCGTTAAGGGTTTATAAAATTAATCAAATAACCTGAAAACACATTATTTTAAAGGGGGAATATAATTTTGGTATTGTATACCCTTTATAATGTTTATTAAATCACTTTTTTGTATTTTATGATATCATAATACATGCCATATATTTATACTAATTTTAATATTTATCCAAAAAATCAATTATCAAAAAAAATTATGAAAAATAAACCATTGGATAATTTTGAAATGTTTATTTAAAAATTATTTTTATTTAATTTAAATAATCTTCTAAATTTAATAATTTAAACTATGAAATTAAAATCCACATATAATGAAAAATACTGGTTTTTTACAATAATAGTTTACTGAACCTTTTAAAAATTACATTTGACTTCATAAAATTCTATAATCGTATATATTTAAAAAATAATATTTAATAATATTATTTTATTAAAATATCTTTTATTTCCAAAATTCATGAATTAATCAAAAGGAAATTCATATTTGAAATTATATTTTCCGTAAAAATATAATTCATGTTTTGTCATTTTAAAATATATTTTTTATCGAAATCAATATCAAATCATTTAAAAAGTAAAATTAAAAAGGGGGAAATGTAATCATTGTTTTATTAAAATGAAAAATATATAAATTCATACTTTTACTGTCTATATACATAACCCTTTATTTCACATGTGAATTTGAAAAGGTTAAGGTGTGCAATGGTGATATGTTTATGGGGCAGTTCGGTGAACATAGATTGGGTCATGATCTTATTGAGCATAAAATTTTACCCTAAATGATTCTAACCATGCTTTAGTTTTTAAATTTCATATAGGGATTTGTCAATGGATAAACATAGTGATTTTATTATCCCTATAAGCTTAAATAAATGGGCTTTATAGGGTATAAGCCTATTTGCTAATACCATCACTCCTTCCTTTTGTTTCAATTGAACATTGCCACAAAGCATTATATATAATACAATTACAGTCAATTTAAAATGGCTATATTATCAAAAATTATGTTTAATTTATTCATTCAAAAGTATATTTAATTTATAAATGTTTGGTTTATTACATTATTCTCACTTTATAAATTTCTCGCTTGAAATTTTCATTTCATGCATTAAATCTTATGAGGGTACTTCTATTTCATCACCTCAATTAATTCCTATGTCGCTTCCTCAAACTTGTGGTTCCACAATAACACTTTAACAAGGTCAGTTTTATTATTTTGTAGATATTTTAACTATGATATAAGATCTTCAGCTGCTACTCCTCGTATGAAAGATCATTCTCCAAGGGTACCACGTCTAGATTCAGTACATATAAGGAGTTTGGTATGTACTTCCCCAAGTGGGATATATGTAACATATCATGTACCTATGATTGGTTAGGTGAGAGTGTCAGTTGATATGCCACCAATATGATGCGATCAAGGATCACAAAGGGGTCGATGTATCTAGGACTATGTTTCCCCTTCATCCCAAACCTTATGACTTTCATCCCTGGAGATTTATGAAGTAACACTTTATCTCTGACCTCATGCTCTAGATCACATTGATGATTGTCTTCATATCTTTTCTATCAAAATTGTGTGGATTTTATATGATATTGAATGGATTAAAATTCATTATCATGTGATAAATAAGATCAATTCCAATCATCTTCTTCTCTCTAACATCATCCCATCATGTTTGATTTTGATTCCTCTTCCCGTACATTTCCTTATAAGGTGATATTTGAATAATAAATTATAAATTGTTGTTATATGAGAAATAAACTAGGGGAAGGTGTTTATCCAATGATCCTTGTAAATCCATTGAGTATTCTCTCAGTATATCCTCCATAGTTTGAAAGGTTCTTTTAGACTAACCATCTGTATTAGGATGATAAGAAGTGTTGAATCTCAACATCATATCCAATGCTTTTTGAATGATTATCTAATAACTAGAGGTAAATCTCAGATCTTGATCATATAAAAAATATATAGGAACTCCATGAATTTTCTGCACTTCCCTTATATATATATACTTTGGTGAGTTAGTTGATTGATAAATATTTCTTGATAGAAATGAAATGCGATAACTTTTTACGGAATAATAATACCACTCAGATGATGTTATTTCCTTTAGGGTTCCTAGAGAGTCCTATGATGAGATTCATGGTTATGTTTTCCCATTTTCATACTGTTATGGGAAATGTCTGCATCATCCATTGTGACTTTTTTTGTTCCACCTTGACTTATTGACAAACTAAGCATCGAGATAAAAATTCCACACTCTCCCTCTTCATGTTATCCCACAATAATTTTTTCTTTAGATCTCTATACATCTTAGTGTTTCTTAGATGAATAGAGAATGAGATATAAGTGTATCATATAGAATTTTAATTTTTGGTTTTGGTTTTTCTGGGACATGTATCAAGAATTCAAACTTTATAACTTATTCTTCAGTAGTGTTGAAATTTGTAATATTCTCTACCTTATTCTTTGGCAACTACACATCCTTCAAAGCCTCCTTGATCGACTAATGAATATATGGTTTATTAGTTATTTTATAAAGTTAGTATGAATATCATTTTATGATTCTCATATCCATCCTTTAGATATATAAGAAGATTTGATGACTTTAAATCCTAATCGCAGATAGAGTTGCAGGATCCATTTTGACTCATAGTATCTAACACTTTGTATTCTTTAATAAGATGGTAATGGATTAAACAATCATAATCCTAGATCATCTCTAACCACCTTTGTTGGAGTATATTAATCTCTTTTTATGTGAATATATTGTTTATGGTTTTATAATTTATATATATGTCTCACTTCTCTCTGTAGAGGTAATGTATTCAAATATTCAATGCGAATATCCTTGTAGTCAATTCTAGATCATGCATTAGATTTTTATACTCATGGATATTTAATTGGTTGGAGTCATAGGATTTCACTATTTCAATTTTCATGATTACATAACCCATTAATTGTTTGGATAAAAAACAATAGGTAAATAATATTTCCCCACTGGTGGGTTATGGGAGATAATATATAGTGATTATCCTCTTCTTTAACTCTTTTGAAATCTCTTCATATTCATAGGGTAAGAAAACCTTTACTAAATTCTTGGTTTTCTTGGTTAGTAGGATTGAAAATCATGAAAAGTTTCTCACAAATTGAATATAGTTCTTAGAAAATCCAATTAAATTTAGGATTTCTATCAAATATGTTGGCCTTCTCCATCCTTTAATTTCCATAGTTTGTACGGATGGATAGATATCACTCTAATGGTGATAACATATTCCAATAAATTTACTTGCACTAACCAAAACACACATTTACGATACTTCAAAAATAAATTTTCATTTCGCAGTATCCTTAAAACTAAATTCAAACTTTTATTTTGTGTTTGTTTGAATGAAGGATGCAAAGAGTTTCGGTGACACTAGGTGAATGGTTTTGTAATTGTGTCCCTAGAGGTTCTAATATTCACTTGTTCACTCCAAATTTTTGAGGAAATCAATTTACATTAACGACTATGGTGAGTAACTCTATGGAAAATCCTATGAAACAACTTAGGGATGAAAATCTATCCTAGATGACATACTCCTCTCTCTTTCCAATCATTAGGCATTATTTAATTATCATTTATCTTAACCATGGTAATATCATCTAAAAGGCCTTAGTATAACATGTTGATGCCTATCCAAATCTAATTATAAAAATAAATGGATTTTAAAAATTCTCTACTTTTGGTCATCTCATCCTTCCAAAAGGTGAAGCTACCTTGAAGCTCTTAGATTTAATTAAGCACATATCTAAGATCTAGGGATTCTCTGATTGGAGGATTATATAATTGGGCTATTTTTTTATCACACCATATTCACTTCATATATGAAAAAAAGGAAAGTGTTGGGATTCGGTATAATCTCCCTCAAACCAAGAATGCTTGAAATCTAGGAATAGGACATTAAATTTCATTTGGTCAATGTTTTTAACCCTCATGAAAAGGTTTGGATTTGAATATTTGGTCTCAATAGTTTTTACTAGAACCTAATAATTATGTGGGATACTCCCTCCTTGGTTGGTACCTATATCAAAATGGACATTATGATTATAAATGAAAGGTATGCTCACGATGATCGTATACTAGTTGATGTAGACCTTTTCCCACTATGGTTGAGGAGGTCATTTTAAAAAAAACCATAGGATAGTATAGACATTAATATTGTCTATGAAAGGTTCGTTACATTTTATTCAGATTGAAAATTTATTGGGCATGTGGAAATTGAATGTAAGAGGATAAATATTACATGTTGCATCTTCTATAGTAGGGGTCATTCTCATTATTATTATTGGTATCTCAAATCTAGATAGAAATCTAAAGGTAGGTCAATACTTAATATTTCGGACTTTGACCTTGTGAACACAATAGGTCCTTCCATTTCTTGAGGGGATTCTACTATTATCACTATAGATGGGATACTCAATCCATCTTCGGATGTTTGAGCTATAAAGATCCCTTTAGATTCAGATTCACCAAACATTAGTGGGTTTCATTAATGTCATAATTCTTTGGGGGTTGATGGTTTTTTTTATGGTTCCATCCATGATGAGAATAGGCAAGGTGTGACCTCTGCATAGAGTTCTCCAACCTAAGGTCTTACCTCCCTATTTAGTTGTTCCTTGAAACATGTGTTCTAGATTTAAGAATCACTATTTCTAGGTGGTTTCCATTGGATTTATTCATAGAATAGGAAACTTGAAATAGTTATTTATCCAAAAGAAGACCTACATTCCAAAGGCATGCGTTCTTTATGTTTTGAAATTTACAAGACATAATAACGTGCATTGGTTGAGAGGATGGGAGGTCGGACTCATCACACCCTTTTGGGGGGGAATTATTGACTACTCCGTGACTCTCTTTGTAAAATTAAAATAATTTCATGAATCCTTAATAATTCCCAAATTATATAATAAGTATCCCTTAGAATTTTCAATCACTTATTAACATATTTAAAATTTTAGAATCATCAGTATGCATTCAAGGTTCTTCGTCAATGGAAACATCTATATGTATTCAAGGTTTTCCATCGATGGTATCCTCTAATATATTGATTAGTGATTCTTCTAATCATCATTATGATGATATTGGTTTTTAAGCCACTCAGTGGGGCACTTTAGAATTTATTTTAATTCAGGGAGATGAAATTTTGTTTTATTCTTGGGATCATGATCATAAAATGAGCTACCTACGTATCCTTGGGAAAGGAATCAGAATCCTTGTAGTTTTTTCCGCTTCCTAGAACACATCATAACTTTTAAGGTCATATGATAAGGACCTCTAAGAAGAAGGTTCTTAGTTGAAACTTAGTGTAGGACTTATGCTGAAGTAGCCTGAGGAACTTGGAAAGGATATGAGTTTCCAAGTAGGGTCAGACCCTATTGGGAATATGGCCCAAGGAGAACAGGGTTGATTTGAAGTGTTGGGTTTGATCCTCAAAGAGGATTCCTACGTATCCCATATAGATTGGAATCAAAGCCCACGTAGTTTGATATGTCTCATAGGAGAGTATGGTTCTCTGAGAAAGATGAGTTTGAGATTAATTCCTGAAAAGGATGCCTTGAGGATTTGAAGATTGAATTTGGGGATTATTTCCTAAGGATGATGCCCAAATTGGGGGATTTAGGGTTGGAATCCTGAGGAGGATATCCAGTGATCTCAGACCCTGAAAGAGCATCCTCCATATCCTGGTTTAAACATGAATTAGAGTTCTTGTAGTTCCTTGGTTGAGTGTTTGGGAACATGTTGTAACCATCACGTATCTCTAAGCCCTTGTGATTCATGATTGGTATGAGAAATAAGAGGATGTGAAAGATTCAATAATGATAATTCACACTTTTTATCCTCCACTGATGGAAGAGGGCGCGTCGACCTTGGAAGAGGGCGAGGCGATGAGCCTTCCCTCTGTTCTATTTACATGGGACAAGGGTCCAATGTATGGAATAAGGTTTGAAGGTGAGAGGCTTATACTAGGATGGTTTCCATGAAATTGGTTCTGGTAGGGGAGGGAGACTTCTCCTATGCTAGTACAGAATGGTAAGTGCGAAGTGTACATTCTCTACCAGAGACCTGAAGTTTTGGGTCACCTCTTTAAGAAGGGTGAGGCCGGTAATAAACCATCCTCCAAACCGGGAACTTACCAACACTGTTTCTAGGAGAAAAGTCCATGTGACTGTGGATATACAAACCCAGAAACATCCCATGAATCATAACCCCACTGTGAAACAAATGTGGGAAACCTCTGACTATGGAAATACAAACCCAAATAGAAGACACGATGATGTGCCTTACACAATGTTTTGAGATGTCATGAGGTTTTGGTGGAGGCTTCAACATGTCCCCTTTTATATAAGGGAACCAAGGAAGGAGATACCCTACCACGAATGGATTTTAATAAGGGTACATGAGCTGGTCGTGTAGGTACCTCAGGAAAGTATGCCAGATAGGTACCCCATGTTGCTGTAGCGCGTAGGTATGGTGCGTAAGTGAACTGAAATGGTATACCATGTAGGTAAGGAATGCAGATATACCATGGAAGTAAGGTGCACAGGTATACCACATAGGAAAGGCACGCAGATATACCTCACAGATATGAATGATGACTGAAGAATGTGAAGAACTTAAAAACATGCTTATCCCATTTAATTATCTCTTCTCTCATGGTTTAGAGAGTTACTTGAGACAATTAGAGAGATCTAGGTGAAAGAGATACACGATGGGAGATTCAGATAATCCTTCACTTTTTTCAGTCTAGATATGGGGAGCCCAAGGGCTCTATTTATATGCATGGATGGGCCTCATCGAAGAGATGTTGCCCGCGCAGTACTTTACACATCTCTGCAATGTAGGTGCTCCATGTAGGGATATAAAATATCTTCTAGCATGTAGGTTAGCAGCATAGGGAGGCCATGTAGCTCAGCCGTTTAGCTCAGCTGAGTAGCCATACCGTGTATCTTGGTCACGTAGCTTGGTTGCGTAGCCTGGCAACCTAGCTCGGTGAAGCTACATCATCATGAAGAGATTTGGGAGTATTATTGATTTTTCATTTTACTATTTGAATCTTGATTTTCGATTTGAAATATCCAAAGGTTTTTTATCTGTTTGGTTACTTTCTCAAGTGTTTTCAACAAAAGACCCCCCTCAGGATTGGATCTGAAATATACAAAGAGGGTCAAGTCCTAAAGTTAATGTCTGGGTAAAATATAATGATAGATTACTGAATAGAACAGTTTTGTTAGGAAAGTATTTGGAACAAGTATTTTGTGCAGTTACAGCATGCAGTCATGATGCATAGGTCTTCTGTTTCCTACAAATAGGTCTCAACCTTTCACAATTTTTTCTTCACCTGTGCTTTCTTCCAAATGTAGAGCTCTCGTTGCGTAGCTCATTCGACCAGCTGCATTGCATTGTGCTCTCATGTAATTCTATTTAAATTTCTTCAAGATAAAATTATTTACATGATGGAGCTATGAAAAAAGGACTTTAATGATGGAGTTTCATTGGGATCCTTGTCGAAGGGCCTACGCGAATGACCTTGTCAAAGGACCTTATCGAAGGACCTACACGAACAATGTCCTTTTCCAAATTTTTCACTTTACTATTTAAAATCTAACCTAGAAGTTTGGTAATTATTTTGTTTGGAATTAATGACTCATTTGATGACCCATACTGAAGAATCTAAGGCTCGCCAAAATTAAATGATGAAGATCGTCAGGCCAGACTATTATGACATTGTTGAGAGTACTCTTCCTGGGCTATGGAAGGGTCTAATTCATTACCAGCATGACTATTCACAATGTCCTTACTTACCCTTGTACGGGCATGGGCTTTTTCAAGATGCCCATGTTTCATATATTAAGAAGTACATTCCAAATAATTGGTTTCTTCTGTATTCTAACTGTAACTGTATGAATATTAGTGCAAGGGGGTTCTGATACAAGAAGGCATGGTCCCTATTAGTTGCATCCTTCATCCCAATGGCTAAACTCCCAATATGAAAGATCATGTTGTAGAGCCAAGACCACATTGTTATGATTCCACTTTTCAGGCTTCTCAAACAAATCAATCTAATGGTTGGAAAGGAGATTGAGACCTTCGTTCTGGAGGGGGTGTAAAACCCTAGTGGATGTGGGTATTCTGGTTATGTTGGACTTGTACAGAATTCAGAAAAGAGTTATCAGACATTCATATTTATGAAGCTATCTGGAAGGGGAAAAATTATTTTTACAAAAATGAATTCATTCCTGAATTACTGATCCTTTGGAGTCCACAAACAGATTCCATTAATTTGACTCATGGTGAAGTTGTTATTAGTCTCTGGGACATTTACCAAATAGCTGGAATTCCCATTCTTGGGGAAATGTTTGACAAATTCATCCATCCTACTACAACATGGGGTAATGTTACTAGAACACCACCACTAGGCCATGAATTAATTAAGATAGAAAATAATTTACACAATTATAAGAAATATATCCATGTTAGAGTGTGGATGGAATCTTTCTTAGAACCAACAATTGAGAAAGGTCCAACTTGTGGACGTCCTACTATTTGTCCTTTGGTAAATAACCAAGGTAGTTCAGCCACATATTGGCCTACACTGGAAAGAGGTGATTACAAGCACTGGGCCTGTAAAGTAAAACCCGATATAGATGAAAAAGTACGCTTAACTGCCTTCCTTTCTATGTGGATAAGTGTTTATTTGCTTCCAGTTCGTGAATCCAGAGGTGGTGTACGATCAGGGACTTTTTTCATTGCAGCTAAATTAGTATAGGGGAAGTATATTGGGCTAGAAACTTCTGTATTATCATGAATTTACCCTCTCCTACTACATTTATACAATGGGAAGGCACCATTTAGGATTGTAGGGCCATTCCAAGTGTTATGGGGCTGGATTGCAACACACTTTTCTTCATACTATGTGTTGAATTCAGTTGGAGTTCCCAATTGTCGATTCACTCCATTTTTAAGGAAAGTGTTTGGTATTCAGCCCCTGGGATTAATACCTGACGTGGTGCTGAAGGCATTGAATGTCTTATGGGAATTAAGCTTCTTTCCTTTTGTTTACCCACCAACTGGAACATTTATTAATGATGGTAAAGAAAGGAATTACGAGCTGAGATCTTATATGATGGAATTTAGGGATGGAATATTATTAACCAAGATTGATGGTGAAATTATCTTTGTGGCTTATGACCCTATAGGTTTTCTCGACAGTTCAGATGTCTTCAAAAATCAATCACTTTTCCACCCACATATGTCAGACATGAGAAGCACCCAATGGTAGCGTGACAATTATGGATTCTAATAGCTTTAGAGGTATCCAAATTGTCAATTACATTTCCTCCACCAGATGCATCGATCAGATTGGAAGCTAGGTATGCCAAAGCTTGGGTTTCTTCATATCCCCAAGGGGATCTGAAAAAAGGAATATATCAAGTGGCATCCACAATGACTGTTGCACATGGAAATCGTGGTAAGAAATCCAATTCCAGAGATGATACTAAAGTGTCAGAGGTTTCAGAGACCCCAAAACTTCTTCATAGGAAGTACACCAGGAAGACCAAGGCGATAAAAGCAATACCTACAATGCCAAGGTAATCTTCTCTTTTCCATCAAATAGCAGTCCATAATCCATCTATTGAACTTTCTGAAGAAATGAGGTCTGAATTAATTTCCCAATCAAAAGGTGAATCTTCCCTTCCACCATCAACCATAACAAGATTGGATTATGTGCGACCATTAGTCATTCATCATTGGGAAATTATGACCTGTGATCTTAGGGATGCATGGGCATTCCTCCAGCATGGAATACGAATAACAGATATTGGTGACATCAAGGAACCTTCTTATTGCAATCTGGACAATAACTTGGCTGAAGTAAAGAAGTATTTTGCAGAGCTGGAGGTTTTCATATATTCAACCGATGAACAAATCCTAGCCTCTAAATTAGTATCTCATATGTTGGATTTAGGAGTCTGCGAAGGGTAATTATCGACTCTGAGGAGGAGTGGGATATTTATGTTAGTATTTTGAATGTATTTCCCTTTTTTTAATCTCTACGTTATCATTTATCATCATTAATATTGATGAAGATATATTTATGCAGCTTGAATGTAGAGAAGGATGATCTGGACCAATTCTCGAATCACCCAAGTATGGTCTTGCAGGATCTCCTATCAATGAAATAAATTATCCTCCCAGGTCGCCAGAACATTCCCCAGGAGCAAGAATCATGACTGGGGTAATGGCGACAGATAATTATCAACTGTTGCCTCAAGTTTCCCCTGCTAAGAGGAGTGTTTCAATCTCTCCCAAAGCATTTGAACAAAAACGCAAGAGAGCAATGAGGTTGATTTGAAGCGTTTGAAGAAGGATTAAGTGTTTATACGATCCTTAGGACATAAAAATTGGTAAATATATTCTTGTAAGAATGTTTTATCCTCTTTTAGGATCTATGTATCTCTCCTCTCTCAAGGGATTAAGAGCTGATGATTCAAGACCAGAAAAAGAAGCCCCAAGGGAAACCCAGGTTCATGCTGACGAATCTGTAATTTTAGTAGATAAATCGTCAAAAGATTCATTTATACCTTATCTTGGATCTATTGAGATAGAGTAAATCCATGGTACGATTAAATACATTCCCCAATTATTTTTGTTAAAGGATCCAAAAAATAATCAATCCTAATATTCCTATTGCTTCATAAGAAAGGAATGAAGATCTCGGGCAATCTAAAACCAATGTTTATGTTAATCCAAACCCATAAATATCTAATTCTGGTATACCAATTGAAGAGTCGATGGAACAAAATGTCAGCAGAGCCAATTTTGGCATCAACCAACATTTTTTGGATACCTAAAATGGTGAGGATTCTGTAACATTTCAGGTCCTATACACTAAAATGATGGACACCATTAATCCGAATATTAATATTCCAGGTTCCATCAAAGAGTTTAGGGGTTTTCATGTGGAATTGAAAGGACATAAGTCCCTATTCATTCATTTTCCATACATAATTTGTTCTTCATCTTGATTCTTTACATCAAAATTCAAATTATGCAGCTTTATCGGCAGAAAATGTCGCAATGGCTCTTCAGGAACAGGGTGTTCCAATTTATCCTTCTACTGGGGCTGTAGAAATACCTACAGAGGATCCTTCATCAAGAAATGTTCTAGAGCCTTTAAATGTAATAACTGAGAAAATTAATGGAAATTCTCCTTCTCGAGAAACACCTGCTCAAAATACTAGAGCTGAGAATATAGGGGATGAATCAAATCAAGTAACTGACTTGTTATTGGGTACATATAATCATCTATATTAATCATATTTTCTTCCACTATTTGAAACTAATAATAATCTTGATTTATCATTTAGGGTTATTATCTCCTAGATTAGAAGGTGAAGCTTCTACTATCCCAAGAGATGCAGAACAAAGTAGCTCTATAAGTGACCTATTTCCAGAGTACATTTAACTCATGGTAGTGGCTCATATTTAGACATAGAGATGCAATATGCTCTGTGTATGGCATGCAAGAAGACATGGAAGCATGTCTGGAGCATAATTACTGCAAAGCCTTTAGATGAATTTTTATCCCATTTTTCAAAACTCCCAGCATTATTCTGCATATTGGGATTTCACGGACTTAATTATCGGCCAGTCTATGATGCCATGAAAGAGATTATTCGCCGATGGGAGTAGAAGCTTAAGCTACGACAGGATTTTGAAGAGGCTAAATGATACATCAGTATTGAGAACAATCAAGTTGTAGTAATTGAGGCAGAGGAAAATCATAACAAGAAATCACTCGATATTAGCCAACAAATCAAAGAAGCCATGAAGGAGTTGTTATCTCTTCAACAGAAATGGGATAATGTTTATAAAAAACTTGAGCAATTTAATCAGACATTTTGAGAAACCCAGTTAGAGGGGATAACTTCCATTTCAACTGCTAAGGAAGAACTTTGTCAGGTAGAGGAGGCTGGAGTTTCTCAACTATCTCAACTTCAGCAGGTAGCTAATAAAGATTCTGAAGTGGTCCAACAAATGAGAAGGAATGTTGAGAGTTTATTCTAAAACATGATAGTGAGGCTCCATTTTGTTTATGTCCCTCTATTTTCATATGAATGAATGAAATTTTTTTTCAATCATATAAATTTTCATTCCTGTCTTTTCATGATTCCAATATGAAAATTAAATTATGATAATGATTTCCTTAAGTTAAACAATCATTATTATAATAAGAATTAAGTGCTCAAAAAATTTCTATTAAGCCAAGGGAGCTAATGATCATAATTTGATTGTTGAAAGGGTTATATGGATAACCCAAAAAAATTTGTATCTTTTTAACTCCTCTTTTTTTTATTGCTCAATATTACCTAAATCATACAAAAAATGTATATTTAGTGATCTAGGACTCGACTTTTATTTAGAGCTCCCTTTTTAGGTTCTCAATCTAATGAGTACCAAGTCTTTAGTTGTTGGCAGTTTAGAGTCATGCATGTTGGACTATAAAGGGCTAATATTTAGGGTTGAAAATAGCTTTGACCATAAATTTTGAAATTAGATCCCAAACAAAACTCTATGGCTAATAATTTCTTTAATATTCTTTAAACATTTCCAAGGGGAATTTTGAGTCATGATTTTTTTATGGTAACCAAATATAAAACCTGTATCAAAAAAAGCGGTGTCTTTCCTAGGAACAACGTTTCCATTATTTAACAAACCCGTTATGGGGGCCGTGTTATGCAATGTCAATAGGGGCATATTCTACATAGGCAAATAGTGGTATCTTTTGACTGACAAGCATGTTATGTAGGAAAATTATGCAAGGCCACTTAAGGGAATGTGCTACAAAGTCAAGAAAAAGATTTTTTAGGAATTTAACATTTTCTTCTGATAGATTGAGGGAACTAAGATTTGGGGACTTAAGCCCATAGTAGGTGATTTTCCCCGGGAAATGAATTTTAAGAATGAAAAGGGGTTATTTTAGACCAACACGTGTCATTAATAGGAAAACCACTTTTTATACAAATTTAGTGTGTGAGTAATGGTTAAAAATTTATCAGAAAAGGAAATTTATAATATCATATTGTAAGGTTTTAATTCATGTAGTGAGGAAATTGGTACAGTGCAGTTTTAAGTCATGCAGTGAGGACATTGGTACTGTGCGGTTTTAAGTCATGCATTGAGGACATTGGTATTGTACGACTTTAAGTCATGCAGTGAGGATATTATGTGGATTTAATTTATGTTCTTTAGCTCTGACCAAAAGTATGAAACTCTCCCAATTTCTTGATAATTTTTTTGGAAATATACTATCATATTCAGGTATGAAATAGAAAATTTTAAACTCTGATTTGAGAATTTCTGAAACCAAGGAATGGTATGGGAAAAGGGATTGAAGCATTAGAGGAAGTATCTTCTAGGAACAAAGTCACAATTACTTGACAAACCTATTATGGGGGTTTTATTATATGGAGCCAACTGGGGAATATGCTGCATAGCCAAATAGTGGTATCTTTTGACTGACTGGCATGTTATGTAGGCAACTTATACAAGGCTACCTAAGGGCGCATGCAACATAGTCAAGAAAAAGAGCTCCCAGAAGTTTGATGTTTTATTGCTGAAAGTTGAAGAATGTTTATAGAGATTCATATTTTCCGAAGCATCGAGTTTGGATTATGGATAAAGGTACCTGAATGTGGATAGGGTATTTCCAACCAAGAGTGTCCAAAGAATTGGAAGGATAAGACTTTTACAAAGATATAACCCAAACATAAAAAGATATGTTGTCCAAAGTTTTAGGTCATACATCTAGGACCAGAAATGGAAACAATATATGATATGTCACCAAGTGAATTAAAGGTTATTCCCTAGTGAATCAAACACATGGTGAAGGAAATGTGTAAACCATGATCTTAAAGATTTTCAAATTGTGAGAAAGATAATTGGACAGGTATACTTGAATGACTGTTTTAAAATGTAGATTCTTATATATTGTCATCAAATATTAAATGGGAAAAAGATACTATAACTAAAAATGAGGTTACCATTACATGAAAAACCTATTATGGGGGTTGTATTACGCAGGGCCAACTGGGGAATATGCTGCATATCAAAATAGTTGCATCTTTTGACTGAAAGACCTGTTATGTAGGCAACTTATGCAAGGCTGCCTAAGGGAATGTGTTGCATAGTCAGTCAAAAGAGCTCTTTAAATATTAGCAGCTTTGTGACCAGAAACTGTAATGAAGATTATGATAATTTGTCAATATTCAAGATTAAGACTGTGAAATGTGGAAGGAGGTATTTGTTTAACACACTTGAGATAAGTTTTAATCAATATTGTTTTTTGTTTTTATGTCTTTTACATAGATCTGATTCATATGTAAAATGGGGACTTTCT
Organism: Viscum album; assembly: GCA_963277665.1. Lineage (NCBI taxonomy): Eukaryota > Viridiplantae > Streptophyta > Magnoliopsida > Santalales > Viscaceae > Viscum > Viscum album. Next base: position 1,629,374,845 of record OY728141.1, read on the forward strand.
TTGTTTCCTTTTAATGAATATGGTCATGTGTAGTTTTATGTCATGGAGTGAGGAAATTATACAATGCATTGTTAAGTCATGCAGAAAGGACATATACTATGTAGTTTTAATTCATGTTGTAAGGACATTATACTATACAATTTTAAGTCATGCAGTAAAGACATTATTAACCTCATAAGAAATTAAAACACCTTATATAAAGAATCCATTTACTCAATTATTATGCCCACATGAGCTATGCTCGGTGTGAGAAACAAAGAGCATTAAGGGTTTCTTTTATAATGTAAAGGTGATTCAAATGTAGAATAGGGGTATTAGATTTTCATTCAGTGTAATGTCATGTGGTAAGGATGAAAATGAACTGATATTATAAGAAATACATACTGTAACTGGATTAAGGGATGAAATCCAAGTGTCATTATAGGTCTTTCTAGGGAAAGAATCTTGTCATACATAGTTTTTAAAACATTACCAATGAAGATTTTATTTTTATAAAAGAAATAAAGGGGGTTTTTTATTGTTCTTGGGCCCGTGATTTGAGATCTAGGCATCTCTATATATCTAAAAATATATGGGAATCAATCCACACATAGTTCATTAAACAATATTTCCCCACACTAAGTTTGAAATGAGGAATGGGGGCTTTTGATATGCTCTGAGAGAATGATAAATCTTAAAACATGAAATGGTATAAGGAAAAAACATATATCTTAAAGAAAAACTCTGTATAGATCTGATTCATATACAGGAGGAGAAAAGAAAATAAGAAAATTTTGTGATTGTGGTTGGGCCCAGAATTTGATATTCAGGCGTCTCTATGTATCTCATTGAAAATAAGAATCCATCCATATGTAGTTCTTGAAACTTGGTATCTATGCAGATCTGACTCTGACATAGGAAAGAGAGGGACTCATGTACTACTAAGAAGTAATGATGACATCAATGACGTTTACTTATAGAAACTTCTAATGTTAAATAGAGAAAACATTAGTTGTTCATATGATGTCATGCAATTTATTGTCATGCAATAAGGATGAAGATACTACACACTTTAACGTCATGGAGCATGGACGCTTATGGTTTTTATGCAGTTTAATGTCTTGAGACTAGGACATTGGATGCTGTGCAGTTTTAAGTCTTACAGCAAAGACATTTTAATGTTCTGTTTAAATTCTTCTAGTGAGGATTATGTACTGTCCAGTTTAAAGTTTTACAGTGAGGACTAATGGGTATAATTATACAAAGTATTTCTTGAAAAATCTCACATTGGTTGGAGATTTAATGAGATCTCCATCCATTGCGATTAAGTCATAGGCTCTATTTGAATAGACCTTATGTATGGAATAATTTCCTTCCCATTTTGGTTCATGTTTTGGAGGTTTTTTCCTGGCATCATTGGATTCCTAAGGACCAATACCAATTCTCCTTGGAGGAATGAATGAAAGAGAACTTTATTATTAAAATCTTGCGCTATTTTATTCTGATAGACTTGTAGATGATGAAAAGTATGCAATCTTTTCTCATCTAATCGGTCTAACTTATTAAACCATTTCAGAGATCTTTCATCTATAGACAACTAATCATAGATTGCAACTCTAAGTGATGGAAATTGTATTTAAATTGGAAAAACTGTTTCAGTTCCATATACCAATGAATAAGGAGTTTCTTGGGTAGCAGTACAGGTAGTTTTACGATAAGCCGATAAAGCATTCAAAAGCTTATCAGGTCATGATTTCTTATCTTTATCCACCATAATCTGGAGTATATTTGATAGGGTTTTGTGGAAAGTCTCTATCTATCCATTGGTCACCACATGATAGTGAGATGAATTTTTGGATTTGATATTATATTCCTGATAAAACTTTTTTACTTCATCTAAACAAAAATTGGGGCCATTGTCCATCAAAATAGTATGAGGGATGCCAAATCTGGTGATGGTAGATGCTTTTGGCTCCGACATCCTTGATAGATATTTCCTCAACCAACTTAGAGAATAAATCAGTAGCAGTGAGAATATACTTGAACTGCTTAGCCGTGGTTGGAGGAAAAGGCCCTACTACATCCATTCCCCATGTGGCAAACAGTTAGGAGTTTTTAGCTGTATGTAGAAACTCTAGGGGTTAATGAATGTAGTTGGCATGCACTTGAAAGGGATGACATTTGTTAGTGATTTCTATACAATCCTGTGTTATTGAAGGCCAAAAGTGTCCAAACCATCGGATCTGATTGGAGATTCTATGCCCAGATTGGTGGGCACCACGAGCTGTTAAATAAAAATCTTTCATGACTACTGTGGTCTCTTCTCCATCAATACATCTAAAGATAATTCCATCAAAGCCTCACTTTTAAAGGATCTTTTGGTGGCCTGGACTATCATAAAGATTAAAATTAACTGCTCGTCGCCGGATCTTCTCCTTCTCATCCCTATTTGGTGGAAGTACTCCATTTTAAATATATTCCATGATGGATGTTCTCCATCCCATGGTATGACAATATGGTTCAGAATTAGGGAAATTTTCATTTATTCTCTCTATTCTGGTTTGAATAAAAGGCAAGGCCACACGGCGATGGGTTATACTGATAACTATCTCATCCCGATTAGGATCTTCCAATGTTGTAGCTACATTAGCTAGTGCATCTTCTTCGGAATTTTGTGATCACGTGATATAGGACAACGTAATCTCTGAGAGAAATTCATCCATTAACTCTCTGACTTAATCATGCAAAGGGATTAACTGTTCTTTTCTGATATAATATACTCCATTGATTTGTTTGATTACCAATTCTAAATCACCTTTTACCTTTAAATGATCCATTTTCACCTGAAGGGAAAATTCCATACATTCAATGAGAGCTTGATATTATGCTTCATTACTGGTACCACCTTCTGATAATAGGAAAGAATAAGGTAATACTACCTTTTCTGGGAAAATAAGGACTATTCTTAATCCAACCTTGTTGAGTTTAGGATTTTCATGTCTCTTCCCTGTTGGACTTCTAGAAGCGCCATCAAAATACATTTCCCATGTATGGGAATTATATTGAATATATAATACCTCTTAATCAGGAATTTCAGTATTAAACGATGTGTCTTCCGCTGATGGGTGCTCAGTAAAGAAATTAGCCAGAGCTTGGACTTTTATTGCCTTTTGAGGCACAAACTAGGTATCAAACTATTGCAAAATAACTTCCCTCCATTCTATACATCTTGTAAGAATAGGATGACTGAGGATAAATTTGACTGGGTTATTATGAGATTCCAATTGGACCTCATGATGTTGCAAGTAATGTCTCAATTTTTGAAGAGTAACGATTAATGCTAGGCAGCACTTCTCAATACTTGAATATTGAGTTTCCACATCATTCATTGTGTGACTGAGATAATAGAGGATGTTTTCATTTCCAGCATCATTCTTTTGGGCGAGGAAGGCACCTAGTGATCGATCTAAATCTGTTACGTAGAGAATGAGTGGTATTCGTTCAACAGGTGGCATCAATACTGGTGGACTCAAGAGATATTTCTTCAGTATATCAAATTCTTCTTGGTAATCCTCAATCCATTGATAAGTGACTCCTTTCTTCATTAATCTAGTGAAAGTTAAACATTTTCCTACCAAAATGGTGATAAAGCATCAAATATAGGCCAAGTGTCCTTGAAGTTCTCTCAATTCATTCAAATTTCGAGGAGGTGACATACCAAGGATTCATTTTGTTTTCTCATGATCAACTTCGAAACCATGATAACATAAAACGAAGCCAAGAAATTTTATTGAGGTTACTTTGAAAGCACTATTTAAGGGGTTCATCATCAAATTATATTGTCGAAGTTTGCGAAATATGGTTTCAAAATCATCTAAGTGATTGGAACATTGTTTGTATTTGACAACCAAATCATCCACATAACATTAAAAAATTTCCCTAAGAAGGGTTTGAATATATGGTGCATGGCACATTGGTATGTCACGCTTGCATTCTTTAAGCCAAAGGGCATTACCCAATAGCAGAACACACCTTGAAGATCACTAAAGGCTGTATATTCTTCATCCTCTAGGGCCATTCGAATTTGATTATACCTAGAATATACATCCATGAAGGAAAGTGAATCATATCCATTCATTGCATCAATTAGAATTAATGTAATTGGGACTAGAAAATCATATTTAGGATAATTCCGGTTAAGATCTCTGAAGTCAATGCATACTCTAATTTTCCCATTCTTCTTTTTCACTGGGATAATATTGGTCATCCATTTGGGATACTGAACTTCCCTAAAAAAATTATCCTTTATAATATTTTCAATGTCAACTTCAATTTTAGGGGCCTGAGTTGGGTGTGTTCTCCTTGATGCTTGCTTGAACACACGATGTTCTTCTATAAAACCCAAATGATGGGTGGCTACATCAAGATTAAGACCTGTAATTTCCTTATTATTCCAAGAAAATATATCTCGATTTTTCTTTATAAAGTTAGTATACACCTTTTACTCCTCATAGGTCGTGGTCGCACTAATTAAGGTGGGGCATGGATCATCTTTTATAACCATACATATTTCTAGGAGTTCATCCACGGTGGTAGAAACACCTTCTTCAACTGCTGGAGGAGAATCCCCAATATCTTAATCTTCATCTTTATTATGTGTTACCCATTCTATTTCTATTTTCATGGTATATGACAAGGAAAAACTCCCAATGTAGGGGGAGGAGTCAGTATATGAACATCTCGAAGAAGAATCCACCATATCTGACCCTACTGATGATGAAGGGTCTTCATGTTGTAAAGAGGGATTGATGAATTGAGAATTAACATCTTTGTATCCCTCTAATATTGATACAATTTCTTTTATTCCGATTGACGAAGTAGATGATTTTTTTAGTTCAGTAGATGAAATAAAAACATCTCCATTCAAGCTTTTATCATTACATGGTGTATCGATAATTTATCCCATGTTATCAGGCTCAATTGCCACAATTGACATTATGGGAATTATTGGATGAGTGCATGGATTTGGATTTACCCTTTCAACTAGATTTATGGGTAACACATAATCTATACTCAAATACATGAATGGATTTACTGGAATCTTTTCCAGTCCATTTGGAGCATTAACTCTGGTTATCTCCTTGGTCATGGACGTCATTCCTTTTGTGTGATAAAATTCTACCTCAATGTATTGAGATTCACATATTTCGAATGGATCCTTGTCATCATACAATGTTCTAATTTGACCATTGAAAAATTATTTCAGACATTGCTAGTATGATGAAGGTATGGCTGCATGTGGATGAAACCATGGCCTTCTAAGAAGAATATTGAAGGATATGTCCTGATGAAAAACCATGAAATCTGAATTAGACGCAAGATCTCCAAATTGATTTCTAAGTGTAATTTCACCCAGAGGTTCTTGTTCATTCATGTCATATCCTTGCAACATTAAAGTCGAAAGCGATAAGTAAGATCCAGTCAGGACCAATCGATGAAGTGTACGAACGAGAATGAGGTTGACCCTAGAGCTATTATCAATGAAGGCTCGTTGGATATCCATGTCATTAACCTCTCCAGACAGATACAAAGTTCTAATATGTCCATGTACCACAAGGTCTTCATATTCATCTATAAAAGATATGAATACATGACATTCTGTAGAATCATTCTCTATAAGGTAAACCTCAGCAGAAAAAACATTGGTTTCAAATTCTTGAGGACTTAACAAGGCCTCAATGAGTGCTTCTTAAAGATCTTTTAACAGATTAAAAGCATCCAAAATTGATAACTTGGACAGTACTTGGGCCAAATTTTTCATGAAATCGTACTGTTTAGTCCAAAGGTCTACATTTCCTAGCATCGAGATGTGGTTTTGCAGGTTCTTTGGAAGTTGATGCTTCTTTCGTAGATGTATTTTGTGTTGAAACATAAGTGGAAAATACCGCTAACTTGGGTAAATTAGACTGACTAAGTCTATTCATCTGCCGAGAAGAAGATGGTGCAACTTTTAATCTGTCCCCCAGAATAATTGTGCCAGAAATAGACTTGTTTGGCATGGAAGAAACTCTTTTTTCTTGTTGAGCTTGCAAAAGGGATCTTCCATGAGTTTCTTCTGCATATATGGTTTGAGCAGGGGTAGAGTTAAAATGATGGTTTGTGAATTCCCACATCTTCCCCTTTATCATCGACCTTGGCCTCTTCCTATAGATCCCCAATTAGGCACATGGAATTCCGGATCAATACAATTAGAATCACCATTGGCATAAGGATCTGTTAAAGGGATAATATTAATGGAACTAAATAGTAATTATTCATCTGATGAGGATTCTTCCTAATAGGTTACTTCTAGTTGTATTGTTTGGTAGTGTGGTTCCTGTTATTTTGAAACAGATGGCATAAAAATTGTCAGGGTTAAAGAAAACATTGGTCTTAAATTGAGATCGCCTTTTTCTGACTACTCTTTATCCTTGTGAGCACTTTGTTTCTTTGAGGAAAGACCTTTTGATGAAGATGGTTTTGTTGTGGTAGGAGTGGTTGAAGACACAATTGGTTGTTTCAACTGTGTTAATAATATAGCATGAGTCTAGTTGATCATTTTCCAGATCATCCAATTATTATATTTTTGCACATTTTTACTTTTAACCTCCTATCATTCTCCCTCTTCCTCTAGATTGGTGGAAGTAACACTTGCTACTTGAGCTGATGAACTTTCAATTTCACTTGTCCAAAGTCTACCATTTTTTTCTAAAGTTCTTTGAAAACAAAGCACTCCAGAATGCGGTGTCCCAACACCTGATGAAAGGGACAATAATTTGGATGATCCTCATCTCCATATTTATTTGGCTTTTTCAACCTTGGCAACTGAACCAAATTGTTTTCAAAGGATGAGCTGAAGTAGACAAGAACTTTCTCATTCCTGAAAGAATTGATTTTATTCTTTAATTACTAAAACTATTTCCAATTTTGATCTCTTTGATCATCTCGACAAGGTGGTCATTGTTGTTGATGCTCAAGAAGCGGATCCCTTCGGTATGATGAAGGTCTTGAAGTAGAAGCAGGTACAGGTGCCTGTTTGAGTGTAACTGTAGCAGCTTCTGCTTTTCCAATTCTCCTTCATGGAACTAATGGGATTACATGATTTTTAGCCAAAGCTTATATAATAGAGTCTTATATTTGGTGATCTATTAAAGTAAGGTCTCAAAACCCTCCTGTGTATTTCATAGGGATCAATGGTGTGCGTAATTTATCATGCAGATTTTCCACACAGATTGGCAGCAACACTTAATGAGGGAGTTCTAAACATAATGAATATTTTAATCCCTTCCAGTGAGAAATGAAGTCCGAAACTCTTCCATTTTCCCTTTTTTTTACAATTGGTAAGATCAAAAACCATCAACTTTGTTAATTTTGAGCTAAATTGAAGAAAAAATTTCTGATAGTGATCTTCCCACCCAGTAATTGATCGAGAATGCAAACTTGTGTGCCAGACAAAAGATGGTCCTTGTAATGAATCCACAAAATACCTAAGCTTAACTGACTCTTGTTGTTGAGAAGTTCCCATCATAAGATCACAACGAGAAACAAAATGTGTTAAGTGTTGTTCCGGATCTCCCAAACCATTAAAAATTGGGAATGTGTTATTCACAAAATTTGGTGGGGGAGGAATTGCATCCACCCATTCAGGGTAAGCTCTCTTTTCCTACTAAACTGGTGCACGACATTCCTCCATATCTTCCAACCAAGTCATTAAAGCCTCAATTGTATTCATAAGTATATGGGGAATATCTCGAGGAGCTGGATTCTGTACAGGTATTGCAACAGGAACTTGATCTGGTGCAATGACCGATAAGACCTCTGATGGTGGTGTTGATATCTGTCTTGGATAACCCACAGAAACAGGTCTATCAGGATGTATATGATCTTGTCTTGATTTTGTACCCAACATAGGGAATTCATTATCTGCATCTGTAGTTACTACAAATCCCCTCTTCTGAGGAGCTCCTACAGGGTTTGCAATTTGAGGATTTTTCTGGGGAGTATGTCTAGCAGAAATTCTATTTCGAAGCAACTCTGTATTGAGTCTTTTAAACTCCTTCATTTCCACTTCTTGTTGTGAAAATCTCTCCTCAAGTAAAATAAATTGACCCTCTCCATTGGAAAAGTGAGGTGCAATCTGAATTTTTCCTTTCCCCTTGTTAGATGCCATTCGGAGAGGGGGGAGTTGGTTATTTAAAGGCATACCAAGATTCTGAGTAAGACTCTAATTTCAAGTACGCACACCTTATTAATTTTCCTCAATATGTATAGTATTGTGGACAAGAACTTCATCATATGATTCCCCTAAACTAAACATATTTTCTGGATGATTTTATGCAATGGTATTGATAACATTCACTGACCCATAACGCATTGATGGCATTCTATCAGTGTTTTTGGTAGATCATCTCCCTTTTTGTCTTCCATGAAACTCCATTATCCTATATAAATAATTCCCTAGAACTATTTGGAGGAAAGTAATAGGAATGGAATCATTGGATAGTTCAGTTGTACACTTTCCATATGGCTTCTTCCCTAATCAGGAAAAAACCGACTTCCGTTGAGGAGGGGATCGTATATGTGAAAAAGACCCCAGCCTGCAAGGATGGGGTTGATCCTGTTCTTCTTCTTCAAATCATTGAACATTGATTAATGAATTTAAAGGTTACATTAAATGAGCCCCCAACCTAGAAGGATGGGGTGATTATTGAACTATTACCACTAAAATTCGTGAAACTACTCTTCTGATTTTGCGGATTTTGGTTCAGACATTAGCTAGGTGCAACATACGAAAATTACTTAAATCAACTGTTTCAGAAGATCGATGTGCTATTTCGGACATTTTCATCCTCTGACACCTGAAATCCTCTAAACGGGATGCCTGATCAAAATTCTCAGAGGCTTGATGTAGAAGTATCTCAACCACTTCTTTACTTTGGGCCTGATTCTGATGAGAACCGGTTAAGGCATGTTCTTGAGCGTACATTTGATTACATATAAAACCTATTGATTGTGGATGACCATGGGAAATAATATTGCATGAGACCACTTTTGGCGGACTTTTCTGATTTTTAAGTGTAGTGAAATGCAATGCTCCATATGCACCACATCCTCTGATGTGAACATTAGATGGGGAATCAGAAATTAATTGGTGTAGCCTCTTCAGAGCATTGAGACATGTGCGTTGAAGGGTTATATGTTGTTTTTCAACCCTTAGAAGTTTGGAAACTGAAAGAGATGCCAAGTCAATTTGGCATTGTAACCCTTCTATTACCTGTTTGTGATTTTAATATTCATCATATGTTAATACGTTAGTTTTCAAATGTAGAAGAGTTTTCCATTAGTTGAGACTAATGTCATGAATGCAATCTTCTGTCATCAATTCTAGAATATCAAACTGAGAATTCATTGAATGCCTGAGAATGAATGATATTTATCCTTTAGAAAATTGATTCCCCATGTTTAACACATCTTCATAATCTTTTTCTAGAGGTTTTTACACTTGTTCTGACCAAAGTGGATGCTCTGCATTAGATGATAAATGACCCAAGGGAGGTTCGGAGAATGACAATTCCCTTAAGATGTATTCTGACTGAGAAAGTGTTTGACCAGTCAATGACATGGCATCCGACATTACTGGCCTTGTGTTTTCATGTGCCTCAATATATGAGGTCTTTCTTGTTGCTACATTTTCAATTATGGAATTGTTTTGACAATGTGAAATACTAATGGGTAGAGGACTTTCACAGTGAATTCCATCATGGGTAGAATCACCACGATGGATTGTAGTAAGGGATAAATCTTCTTTATCTTTGGTCTTCTGGACACACAGAGGGTTGTCATGGATATCATCCAAAGATAGACACTCTAGATTGACCGAATTTTCATGAAGCAAGCCTTCATGATGAAGTTTCCAGTGAGAAACTTCATAATTAAAACTACCACTCCCAAAATTTGGTAATGAGAGGATAGGATCTTGAGAAAAAATAGATAAATGTATGAGGGATTTAAGAACACCATCATTAAGAAGAGCTAAATCATAGCTTGACTCTTGATTTTCCAATGGTATTTGGTGAGATTTCTTTTTTAATGTTCTCTTATACTTAGTTGGGGCCACCTTCTTAGAGAAGTGGTTATAATGGGCAGGTGTATGTGCCTGCCTTGAAATAGTTACCGGAACTGAAAAATTAACTCCAATTGGAAAGGGTGTATATTCTCGATCCTGTTGTCCGTATGATATGGGGAAATTCCCCATGATCCTTATGGACTGAAACAGAGGTATGTATCTACACTGGGATTTCAAATTGATATGTCATCCCATGTGCGGGGATAGATTTATATGTATATTCCCCTGATATTGCTAAAATTGTTAAAATATCATGGCATGCTTCTAGAATATGGGCAGGGATATGCATCTCACCTTTCACCATTGATAAGATGAGTTTGGTGACTTCAGCAAACGGAACAAGAATATATGTCCATTTCGTATCTAGAGTAGGTGTATGTGCCTGCTCCTATCCACCTTTACCTATCAATGGATATTGATAGTACTCATGCATGGGGGCAGAAAGTTGGGTCTGCCCCAAATTTGTCTTCAGAGCTTTCCAACTGATTTCTCCAGGTGCAACCAAATGAGACTATTTGTAGGCTTGATGAACATTGGAAGGTTTATGTGCCTACTAGCTATTTTACATCAAGTATGGTTGACAGGCTTCCTTCAATACTATCAGATGATACTTCTGAAAGAATCGGTGATTGTACACAGGTGTATGTTCCTATTTACCAGTTCCCACCATATTATATCGGTGGGACTCTCTAAATTCAGGTAGATGGTCCTTTTGACTTGTGGATAACCTGTGAGTAGGTGTATGTGCATGTTCGCAGTACTCCAATCCACTGGGTTTATCGGGTGGGATTGGTGGGTTGCTATCAAACGATCCTGCTGAGCAGTAAAATTAGAACGGACGGTTGTATGTGCCCAATCATTCTTTGTCATCAATTTTGTTCGATGGACTTATTTAGAAGAGAACGAGGTGAGAACCTACTCCCTATTGATCGGACATTGTCACTGGCGGTTTTCCTTTCTTGCCTAGGTCTAAGAGACCTGGGCCAAATGTCTAGAGGAAATACTCACATCGTGTTGGGGATACACTACCACATGATTCTAGCGGTGATCGCTGGTGGGCGTCCTCAGGAAGGACTCCTGCTTTCTTGAATTGAGGCCTTGAGTGACCTCTTGATCCACCTCCCTGTAGTATGGGAGAGATTTATTGTTGTGTTCTGGGGATAAAGACCCGAAATGGTTGGAGACGGTGGTTGGCACTGTTTGATTCTTGATCATTGGTTGTTGTTGGCCAGATGATCAAGGATTATTATTGACTTGGAGGTCCAGTCGAACATCCTTCTAATTCAGGATTGTGCCATGCTAGTGATATTCCTTCACTAACACATTATAGACCCAGTGTTGAAGACACTAGGTTGGTGATAACGCCCTTCCTGTGGATGGAGATCCAGCTTGAGCAGCAGTCGGGAAGTTCCCAGATGTTGTCTGGGAGAAATTCATTCTTTGGATTGAAAGGAGTTCTGTGGAAAACTGAGATCAATGAAAAACTTTATTAAAGCATAATCTTTTCAGATGGATACATGCGTGATTAATTCCTTTGTTTGTACTTCCTTTATCAATTGATATGGGCCTAACATGTGGGTATCATTATTAAGTTGGTTAAGGATTCATGTCGGGTTCACCATTTCTGTTTTGTAGTTCCTTGAAACCTGTGTTCTAGATTTAATAATTACTGTTTCTAGGAAGTTTCCATTGGATTTATTCATGGACCTAGAAACTTCCAACAGTTCTTTATCCAAAAGAGGACCTACTTTATAAAGGTAGGAATTCTTTAAGTTTTGAACTTTTCGAAACATAAGAATGTGCATTGGTCTAGAGGATGGGAGGTTAGACTCATCACACCCTTTTTGGTGGGATTTATTGTCTACTCCAGGACTCTGTAAAATTAAAATACTTTCATGAATCCTTATTAACTCACCAATTATATCATAAGTATCCCTTGGAATTTTTAATCACTTATTAACATCTTTAAAATTTTAGAATCATCATTATGAATTCAAGGTTCTTCATCAAACTAAATATCTATATGTATTTGAGGTTTTCCATCGATGGTATCCTCTAATATACCGATTAGAGATTATTTTAATCATCATTATGATGATATTGGTTTTTAAGACACTCAGTGGGGCACTCTTGAATTTATTATCATCCAGGGAGACGAAAGTTTGTTTTAATCTTAGGATCGTGCTCATAAAATGAGTTACCTACGTATCTTTGAGAAAGGAATCAGAACCCTCATAGTTCGGTGCCACGTATAAGGAAACATCATACCTTTTAGGTCATGTGATAAGGGCCTCTAAGAAGAAGGTGCTTAGTTAAAACTTAGTGTGTGACTTATGCTGAAGCAGCCTGAGAAACTTGGAAAGGATATGCATTTCCAAGTAAGGTCAGACCCTATTGGAAATATGGCCCAAGGAGAATAGGGTTGATTTGAAGTGTTGGGTATGAACCTCAAAGAGGCTTCCTACGTATCCCATATTGATGGGAATCAAATCCCACGTAGTTCGATAAATCTCATATGAGAGTATGGTCCTATGAGAGATATCAGTTTGAGCGTAATTCCTAAAAAGAATACCTTGATGATTTGAAGATTGAATTTGGGGATTATTTCCTAAAGAGGATGCCCAAATTGGGGGAATTAGGGTTGGACTCTTGAGGTGGATATCCAGTGAGCTTGGGCCCTGAAAGAGCTTCCTATTTATCCTGGTTTAAACAGGAATCAGAGTTCTCGTAGTTCCTTGGTTGAGTGTTTATGTACATGTTGTAACCATCACATATCTCTAAGCCCACATGAGTCATGATCGGTATGAGAAACAAGAGGATGTGAAATATTCATCAATGAAGCTTCAAAGTTTTCCTCATCTGCTGATGGAAGAGGTCCATGGAAGAGGGTGAGGCGAAAAGCCTTCCCTCTATTCTATTTACATTGGACATGGGTCCAATGTAAGGAATAAGGGGTGAAGGTGAAGGGTGTATACCAGGATAGCTTCCCTGAAATTGGTTCTTGTAGGGGAGGGAGACTTCTCCTATGCTTGCATAGAATGGAAAGTGAAAAGTGTGCCTTCTCTACCAGATACATGAGGTTTTGGGTCGCCTCTTTTTGAAGGGCGAGGTCGGTAATCAACCATCTTCCAAACTGGGAACTTCCCAACACTATTTCTGGGAGAAAAGTCCATGTGAATGTGGATATAAAAACCCAAAAACATCCCATGAATCCTAACCCCATCGTGAAAAAAATGTGGGAAACATCTGACTGTGGAAATACAAACCCAAATAGGAGACACACTGATGTGCCTTACCCAAATTTTGGAGAAGTTAGGATGTTTTGGTGGAGGATTAAACTTATCCCCTTTCAGATAAGGGAACCAGGGAAGGATATACCCTACCATGAATGGCTTTTAAGATGGGTACTTGAGCTGGTCACATAGGTACCTCATTCAAGTATGTCGCATAGGTACCCCATGTTGCTATAGTGTGCAGGTATGGTGCGCAAGTATACCACGTAGGTAAGACACACAGATGTACTACAGAGGCATGGCGCACAGGTAAGGAATGCAGATATACCGCCAAGATAGGAATGATGACTAGAGAATGTGAAGAACATCAAAACATTCACATCCCATTTAATTATCTCTTCTCTCATGGTTTAGAGAGTTACCTGAGACAATTCGAGAGATCTAGGAGAAAGTTCTACGCAATGGGGGCTTCAGAGAATCTTTCACTTTTTTCAATCTGAAAATGGGGAGCCCAAGGGATCTATTTATAGGCACAGATGGGCATGGTCGAAAAGATGTTGCCCACGTAGGTACTTCACGCAGCTCTGCCGCATAGGTGCTCCGTGTAAAGACATAAAACATCTTCTGGCATGGAGGTCATCCGTGTAGGGCGGCCGCATAGCTCATTCGTGTAGCTCAACCTCATAGCTCGGCCGCGTAGCTCTCCGTGTAGCCCAGCTGCGTAGCCTGGCCGCGTAGCTCGTCCACATAGCCTGACCGCATAGCTCAGTGAAGATACATCATTGTAAAGCACTTTGGGAGTATTATTTATTTTCCATTGTACTCTTTGAATCTTCCTTTGGGATTTGAAATATCCAAAGGTTGTCTATCTTTTTGGTTATTTTCTCTAGTATTGTCAACACTCCCCAAATGAGGTTACTCATGGATCCCCTTATTAGATCCCCATAGAGGGTGCTTGAATTCATATGTTTGGATCTAATGGACCGTATTCTACTACGGTTTTAATCTATGATGACCCTCCTATCTTAGGAAGGACCTCTCTCTCTGTGGAAACTCCCCGAGAGGATGATGACTCATTTTTCACTCAAGTCCCCTCTAATAAAACGTCCAAAAGGAAACCTTCGGTGGCGGCTCCTCTAGGAAAACCCAACTTATACAATAATATTTCCTCATTGAGTGGTCATTTTGGGGAAAATAAAGCTCATATGAATCATCTTGAGGGATTCTATAATAAGGGTGAGGTACCTCTGGAAACCTATGATCTCATATTGGAAGAAATCAAGGTTTATGAGATAAAGGGTAAAATCAATGAAATTGTGTCACCTAAAAAGGTGGATAAGAAGAGATTTCCCTAAAGAATGGGTGGATAATTATCCAATTACATTCCCTAGTCTAGAATTTCCTAGGGATCAACAATTCTAAAACATTAGGTACCCTTAGGAACTTTATTACCCATCATAATCCAACTCTTGTTGGTCTTATCAAAAAAATGTTTGAAATGAAAAAATCAAGATAATCAAATAGGGAAATATTTTCTATAAATGGATGTATCATAATATCAAAGCAACATAAGTTGAAACACTATGGGGGTGGAATAGGAAAAATGACTGAGCCCTCATCCTAAAATTTGGACAC
Source organism: Viscum album (assembly GCA_963277665.1). NCBI lineage: Eukaryota > Viridiplantae > Streptophyta > Magnoliopsida > Santalales > Viscaceae > Viscum > Viscum album. Next base: position 1,629,389,857 of record OY728141.1, read on the forward strand.
CACCATATTACTATAAAATTTAATGTTGGTAATTTATCTTACCTTGTGTCTTCAATTTATGATTCAAAATTTTATATCAAATGAAGAGGATTGTGGAGGTATATTTCACTCTTATCAAATTAGGTCAGATGTAGTAAGATTTTACTCTAATAAATCAACTATATTCTCATTACTGATGATAAAATTGGCACCAATCACATTAGAGAAACCTCAATGTAATTAAAAAGATTTGTTGCCCTAAATTTCTTATCAGCGGTTAGACTATAGGGAATTGACTTCATGTGGTCGAGGAACAATATTAATGGCTGTAAGGAAAAAAATGAAACATATTTTATCTCCCTTAAAGGTGGACACTCTATCCCTCCTATCTCTTATAGGGCCCTCTCATGATTTCCCACAAATCATACCCTCATCCTTCTTTCTCTTATTGGATTTAGAATAAAATTCCCCTTAACTTTTTGGTTCAAAAATTAATAGATATCATATAATGAATATAGGAAGCTCATTATTGATGAATGGCCATCAAATGAGTCGGGTGACATTTTGTAGAGGCTGACCAAAAAACTCAAAAAAGAATAAATCTTCTCTTAGATATTAGCAAAAATCCATGTTTAGAAACCTTGACATTGATATAACCAATGGGAAGACAAATATTCATGATTCATGGGATATAAATTCCAACAAATATTACAAATGTAATGAAAAAAATACTATTTTCACACCTATTAGATTCTCTTATCAAAATCATGGATAACAATTTAAAGGAATAACTGAGACTTAAATGGATCAAGGATGGAAATGGTAACTCTAAATTCTTTCACCTTTTCCATCAGAAATGGATGTTAAAGAGTGATATCACCTCTATCAGTATCAATTGAAATAATATAAAATCAGAAGAGGCTATCGGTGATGGTTTGGTATTTTATTTCAAATTAATATTTAATGAAGAATTTGATCAGCCACTTGACCCCCTCCCCTATATGATATTATCAAGTTCCCTATTAGTAGAATTCACAATTCTTTTCTTATAGACACTCCATCTGAGGAGAAGATCAAATATTCCTTGTTTTCTCTTAAATTGGGTAGCACTATTAGGTCGGATGGTTTTTCCAACCAATTTTTTATTTATCTTTGGGATATCATACAACTAGAGGTGGTACATACTATCATGTAAATCTTTATTAGGGGCACTTTACACCTAGAATTATTTTTCAATTTTTCATCCTTATTACAAAGATGGATCATCCCATGAATATTAATGATTACCAAACTATTTTTGTGGGAAATACTCTCCCCAATATTGTAGGAAAGATCCTTTCGATTAGGCTTGGACACATTGCTAATGCCCTTTTTCACAAAATTAATTTTTCTTCATTCTGGGGAGGAAACTTCCGGACTAGATTTTCATAGACTCAGAAGGTATCAATATTATTAAGAATCCCACTAATAATGGAAATAATTTAATCTAGATGGACATCTCTAATGATTTTAATATCTTGAGATAAAGTTCAATTATTAAGGTCCTTAAAAAGTTTGTATTTTGGAAAAAAATCCTTAGTTTTATCCATTATCTATTGCAAAGATCATGTCTCTCCATTTTTCTAAATAGTTCCCCCGAAGGCTATTTCTCTTATTCAAGGGATATTAGAGAAGGACACCCTCTCTCTACTCTTATGTTTAGTATTGTCAAGGACTATCTTATTAGATTATTTCTTTATGATTTTTAGAGACAATACATTCATCTTATTAAGGATTATATGAACCATAGTGTTCTCATAAACATGTCCCATTCTTATGATATCTTAATTTTAAGTGAGTCAGATTACCCCTCTATTAATTCTATTAAAAATATATTTCTCATTATGATCAGTTTTCTATAAAATTCATTTCTTATAGAAAATATAGGATAATATTTTGAAATGGGTGCTCTAAAATTAAGAAAAAAACACATCTTGAATTTTTTCTAGATTAGGCAAGGGGTATCACATTTTATCTTTATGGGTTTACTTTTTTTTATAAAAGAGTATCATCTTGTTATTTAGAATTAATTTCTAATAGGATCTCATATTAGCTCTCGATATAGAAAGGAAAGTATTTTTCTCAAACGGCTAGACACCATTTTTTACATAGTGATTACTTATATGTTCTTTATCTTTTCTTATCTACAAATAGATTTGGGACATTTTTACTCACCCAGACACTTAGATCACAAATTTTGTTTGGAAGGGAAGTATTCAAGAAATGAAAACTATAAATGATTCTTGGATTATATGTGTTAATACTTTTGACATGGGTGGATCTGGTATTAAAAATCATTGAGTGTTAAATATTTCTCATATGGACATATTCACTTTCCATCTACTAACATCAAGCTAACCTTCCTCTAATTTTATTTGAGCCATAATTATTGGTAGACTTTATAGGAGAAATAATTTATTTCTGATTTACCCTATTTTTACAACCATCAGGGATGATTATGAATAAAGCATTATGAATACCCAATGTATTACATCAAGAACATAGAAACTAGACTTCTAGAACGCCACTTTACTTGGAAAACTAATTATGGATTCATGCCAGAAACCTTCCAAATTGCTTAGTTTTTTAATCATTGATAATTTTTTGACTAGTTTGAATATTTATTTCTCACTGATATCAAAAATATTATTGTTAATTTTAACTTCAGAAATGAGGACCTAGAAATATGAAAACCTACTAGACTCAGAACTCTCAGATTGAGGATGCATTATCATTAATCTTGTTAATCTACTAAAGATCCACAGAAATGGAATAGTCTCTTCTGGGAGGGCTTTATTCCTCCTTCTATGAATCTCCTCATCTAGAAAATTTGGATAAACTTAATTCCAAAATTGGATAGGATCCAACTTTTGGGATATGAAGATATGTCTCGTTGATCCCTAAGTATGTGGAGTGGGGAGTCCCTACTATACCTGCTCTTTGATTTCCCATTTTTAATCAATATTTGGAGGCATGGTGAGAAAATTTTAACTATAATATTCTTGTAAACAACAACCTACAACACCATATAAACTATATTTTCTCTTTTCCCAAGAGTTCCCAAGACAAGAACATTTTGTGCTCAAACATTGTTGTTGTTTTTCATCATGTTTGAATGCCAAGAAGGGACCTTAAATTTGATGGTATAAATCCTTATTTCAAATATACCCATCTAGGAATAATGGAAAACATCCTGATGGCTTCTAAAATCTAGAATGGTAGCTTGTATAACACCATGGAGGACCTCACTACCATCTGAATGTTGGGAGTCAAGGGTGTTCCTAGAAAGCCGGTTCATACCAGGATTGTTAGGAGGATTCCTACCCTACCCTCATGTATCATAATTATTATTGATAGTGCAGATCTAGTTGAACCTAGTTTGACTAGATGTAGGGTTATTTTCATAACTAGTAGGGGCTTCTTTAAAAGAAGTCCCTCAATAATTTCTTGGAATATATATTGCCTTTGAGTCTAATATTTGGTAGTCATTTTTTATATCTATTATAATAAACACTTCAAATGGGAAAACTTATGGATTGAAAGTGATTCCATTACAGTTTTCAATATCTCTGGATGTCATTCTAAAAAAGTCCTATGGAATAATTTTAGTGAATGGAATAAATTATTAGCATACTTGAGAATTACTCTATAGAGACCCTAGACTGATATACTTGGACATTACATTTATTTTAAGGAATAATTAATACATGAAACAAAAAAAACCCAATGACTGTATTAGTTTAGTGCCTTTATAAACTCACAACATAATCTTCTAACTTGGTTAAAGATCTTAAAAATCTCCCATAAAGATCATCCCCTTTTTTCCAACCCTAAACCTTTAATTAAATCATCGGGAAAATAAAACATAAAAAGGGTGAGCTCAAATGATCATTAAGGTTAAACATGGAGAAAATTAAACAAACCATAAAAATTTGAATGTAAAAACATGAACATAAAGTTTAAACATCAAAACCTTGAGTCATGAAATAAATCTCGGTAGTACGTAAGGCATAGATCATAAAGGAACATTAATCATGATAGAATAATATTTTCCTAAAACATGTAACGGTGGGAAAATAATAAGAACATAATATGATTTCTATAGTAGCCAAAACATTTTTTCCAAGACCATCGTAGTGGACAAACTCCATTACTGAACTGGGTTTACTTTCCATTCCAGCCATGTATTATAGAACCAGATTTACTTGTCGTTCCAGCCCTGTATTACTGAACCAGATTTACTTTATGTTCAAATAGTGTCTATCTAATGGGATATAAATATTTACCCAATTCATTTGAGGGAGATATAGGTCCCACCCATCTCATAATTAAATAATTCTTAATTGTTCCACAAAAACATAAATCATTCATCATAGTATAACCCATGAAATAAAATGGGTTTTCTAAAACATCATTCCATCGTACCATAATCCATATAAAATATCATTACATCATTAAAACAAAACAAAATAGTAATAATAGGGATATAAACATAACCATAATTAAATAGAATCACCTTATATGGAAAATAATTTTGATAAACCACTTGAACTCGATTCTTGAAATAAATATACTATTTTCTTCAAAAACGTTTTCTTTTCTCAAAATGTCATGCAATTTTAAAATATAATAATAGAGTTTAAAATAATTTTGGGATAGTATATAAAAAGATTCTTGTAAATAAGGATTCATAAAACCACAAAAGAAAACATTCATGCTGTATAAGTTAAAAAAACATTCTCCTCGTACTTTTGTCGAAAAAGTCAAAAAATACCTCGTATGGTAAACAAAATAAATATTCCTTCCATACCATGTAGAAAAAGTTGAAAATGGGTAAAAATGACTTCAAACATACATAAAATAATAGTAAACAATTTATGAAAACATTTTAGAAAACATGGACATGGATGATAAATATACTCCCAGTAAACACTTATGTATAAACAATCTCGGATAAAAATGAGATTGCAAAATTATCCCTTGACTTATGTTTGATTCTTCCATATGTGTCTGAAAATAATTTATATTGGTTTTAAACATATTATTGACTTTTAATAGAACCATAGTAATATTTATGATATCATATATGTTTTACTTATTACTTTATATTACCCGTTCATTTGTCAATTCCTTGTTAAAGCAACGTTTTGGGTAATAATCATTTTATTTATTGTACGTGTTTGAACTTGTTATTATTGATATTATTTAATAGATAATGATTTAATTACTTACAATATATAAATAATTATTTATATATCATATATATTCAGTGTATATATATATATAATAGATAGATAAATGAAATGGAATACACCGTTCCTGGAGACAGTGGGTCGTGCGTACGCATAAACACTGTTTTTGTTTCTTTATTGAATTGAATAGAAGATAATGAAATATATATAAATAAATAAAGTATAATTATTATTTAATATATTTCATGATTATTTATTATATATACTTTATAATCATTCTTGAATGGTTTACGTTGAGAATGAATATCATCACGTCGTGGAGACGATAAGTCGTACGTACGCACGAGCGATGATATCATTCCCTTAATTATTGAATGGTATTGAAGTGTATGGTGTATAATATCTCATAATTATTAAAATTTTATAATAATCATATATAGTAATTATTTCTGCCATTATACTCATCCAAGTAAGGTGGGGGTGAAAAATAAATTACACCATGGCGTGGAGACGGTAAGTCGTACGTACGCATGCGCTGTAATTTAATTTTTCGTTGGAATGATAAAAAGTGAAGTAGGGTTGTTTCATATTTATAATAAAATATAATTATATGAGGGATAATTATGTTATTACTATATGATGAAACAACTAAACAAGAGGATGTACAAGAAGAAATAAATTTGAAAGAATCGGTAGAAAATATTACCTCTTCCTCGATGTGCCTCCTTTAAATTTCATCCTAGGGAAATAGCGTTGGAAATTTGGGAATACCATAAACTCTAGAATGTAACTAGGGATTTTTATAAGAGAAATTGGTTGGTTTTATCCATGCTTTTAATATTAAAATGGAATGAAGAGGAGAGGGAGGAGGTGCCCTTTTATAAGAGAGGACAGGGGCACTTTAGGAAAGTCTTAAAATATTAATTTATTATAAATTCTATTTCGACTTAAAATGGTTCAAATATTATTTAATTATAAGTTTAGATGATTTTGGTTCTAATACCCATCATCCAATAATTTCTAGAGACGTTTTGATTATTTCTTTTGTCTTCATATTTTGGGCTTAACCCTTATTTTACCCACTTTAATCTTACTATGATATCATGTTATTTACACATTGTGGGTTAATGTAATTATAATGTCATGTAAAAGGAATCTTAGAAATTTATTTTTGAAATATTTGGACTTATATTAACCATATTTAAGAATACAATATTTTTGGGAATTTAATATCATTTAATAAACTATTTTATATTTTAAGTTATGAATTATGTTAATTTTGGATACTATTCACACTTGACTTTTCTAAAAACTCCATAACAAAAATATTACTTAGATACAAAGTCATTGAATCATCACTAATATGTCAATGTCATCCTAAATTTTTTTGTGGTGTCAAAATCTTCAAATTAAATTTATTTTACTATTTAAAAATTTATTTGTTTGAATCTTTAATTAATGAGGTAATTAGTACATCATAATTGTGTCATAAATAAATATATTTATTTATTGTCTAGAAATTATAAATAAAATAACATGATGTAGGAATTATTTTAACCTTCATAATGACTATTTATTTACATATATATCTCTTATATAAACCTTTATTAAAATCGATTTAGTAAAAGATATATGTTTAGATTAAAATTGTCTTTACTTTAAATAAATTCTTATAAAATGTAATTTTAATATGCAAGTGAATCCATGGGGTCCCAAAATCAACCCAAGGATTACCATGGTTGGAAAAATCTCATCCAATAGGATTATTACTTGGGTTAGGGTATTTTAATATTATTATAATATTTTTTTTTACCCTTATTTACCATATTTACCTTTAACTATAGTAAATAAAATATTTACTAAAGTTACTATTCATAATGTCAAAAAATAAAAGGTACATATTTAAAAAAATTGAACCTTTTAATTACATCTATTGAATACATTTTTTCAAATTCAAAACAAAGAATTTTTAATAATTTATTTATAATTAATTCCCCTTGTCAAAACCAAAAAACGGGTTTTTATGAAGTAATAACTATTACATGATTTACATGTGTTTAAGTCTAATTTAATAGTGAAATTACATAAAATTTAAGAAAATTTATTAAATGATAAAAACATAATATAATTAAACTTAAAAAACAATTAAAAATATAATCCATCTATATAAATAAATTAGATAAAAAGGCTGTATTGAATTAAAATGATGTATTTTTCTTTATTCATTAAAATATAAATTTTATCAGAAAAATACCAAAAATTCAACATAAGTAAATTTTTATGTCCCTATTCCAAAAAAGAAGTTTATTTTTTCAATTATAATATATAAAAATTTTGAAAACTAGATTTAAAATGGGTGTGCCATAAAAAGGCAGCAAAACAACTTTTTTTGAAAAATAATTCTTTTATCTGGAAAAAATTGAACTTGTTGTTATATAATGTTCTATAAATTGTGTAATATTTGTGATAATGTTATATAAAATACAAAATGTGGTTAATACTATTCATAATGGCTAGTTTATATAATATTTTAATAATATTTCGTTGTTTAGTGAAACTCAGTATTGTGTACCACACAAGGTGTCGAGGAAGGTCGCTCTTGCATGTAACACAAGACAAGTTAGTGTTGCGTGTAGTGAAATATTCATTTAGTGTTGCATATAACATAATCCAAACTTATTTCATTTATACATTGAACCAAATCTGTACCCTGTGTTTCATGAACTGAATTCTTTCAAAAGAACTTGAAATTATGTGCAACATAAGCCAAGAATAGTAGTGTGTATACTGCACGCTAATACATTATTGCATATAGAGAAGGATAATATCGGAGTATTATAAAACACAAGACATCAATGAAAATAAAAATAGTATATCCCATAAAATATTGGGGTGTTAAATTCTACCCCCCTTCAAATGAATTTCTCCCTCAAAATTCGTCAGGGTTATAAATGGTTTACTACTTGAATGTTTCTTTCATAGAAGCCCACATCGTAAAAAGGAATATTAAAGCTTAATTTTAAAAGGGAAAGTTAGAAACATAACGGTTACCCAATGTAACTCATCATTGGGTTTCCATATAGAATAACGTAGGTGGGATATGAAAACATTTATATGGAATAGAAATCTAACCATCATGTTCTGATAGATAGTGATAGAGAACAAGGTTTGGAGAAAGTTAACTACCAGAAATCCAAAAAACTATGATAATTTAAGGGACCATATTATCCATCGGATAATAACATTATAGGATAAAAAATTTTGTTTCCATGATCCTTTTCCTAAATATGATGAATTTGTTCATAAGAATAAATACTTACATGATTTCAATACAATCTCATTGTTGATCACTCCTGAAAAAATTTCCACTTCATCTATTATTTAAAATAAAATAATTTGAATTTTTCATTCTTGATGTGTTAGAAGATCATGCGATAGAATGATAGGTCATTCTATCTTTGTCAAAACAAATTTAGAAGATGTTGTCAAATATGTAAAAGTCCTCCTATAGTGAGATAATTCATTAATCTACGAAACTTAAAATAGAAAATAACTTATAATATCCATAAATAGATAACATTACAATACTTCCAGAAATTAAAAATATAAAACTTTAGAAAGAGGTGAACTAAATTGACATTAAATTTATCTCCTATATCTCATAAGGTGGTTCTTTGTTGTCACATTCCAAACATTTTAATACCTTCATCATGTATTCTCTGGTAACATAACATGAATTACTGTAGAACCTTTGTGAAAACAAGAATTTTGTCAAAATTACTTCTTTCTATACACTAAAAATACCCGAAATTATATATACCCAAACCATTATATCACATTGTACTTGTATCAGTCATGAGGTCATTAATACTATCAAACATCTCATTATATCATTATGCCTTCATTATGCGCATATCATGTGCTTTCAAAAATATTTCTATCACTTTTCATGGTTACTAGTACCATATACTTATATAAAACCACAATGGACCAATACATAAATTTTTCAATATTACATAATACTATAAAAAGATTCAACAACACTATTTTGAAATTTCATTACATAAATACTTAATCATTCCACCACTTCATTGGAATACTCAACATCACCAATAGTGATCACATGTGATTTTCCTTTTTCTTTGGCCATAAAAGGTTGTTGGTGTTGATAATCATCCATAAACCTTTGATTAGGGAATTTTCTTGCATAGTTCCCCATTTCCTTGAACTTGTAACCATGATTTGTGGGAGGTTCACTCTTTGGAGAATTCTTTTTATTCATATTACTTCGGAAATAAAATGATCGATGACCTTATTTCCTACACTTAAAACATTTATCAGTCCCCTTAAGACACTTTCCTCCATGTGTCCTTCCACATATTGACCATAAAGAAAATCTAATCTTTTGTTATCTATAATTTTTATATTTTCCTTTGAATTCCATCCTTATTTTCTTAACATAATAATGAGATTGATGAGAAACTGAAATCTCCCTTTTTGTTGGAAGAATACGAGGAAGGTACATACTAAAAAATAATCTCTTGAACTCATCCCAATCCATGGAGTAAATTTTATGTTGTTTCCTTGTATTATTCATAAAGTTTCACCACAAATTCACTTTACCTTCAAAGAAATAAGTGATGAACATAACCTTTACACATTCTTAACAACATATAATGAAAAATATCTTTTCAATGGTATGGATCGATTTCTCTATAACTAGTGGATCAGTCATTCCACTAAAATAAGGTGGATATTTCTTTAAGAAAGATTCTAGAGAATGATATTCCCTCCTTTGGTCATTTTGGGAGCCTAGTAGGATTTCTGGTCCTAGAAATAAGAATCATTATTTGAGCATCCATAATATTTTGTTGTTTCAGAGGAAAATAATTGCATTTACCATCACATCCAGCATTAATGTGGTCCCTTTGGGTTCCATCCATTGTCTAAAAACCAAAATAAATAGTGCAAGTGGCAAAAATAATACTAAGAAAACAACATAATAAAGGGTCGTACTTTCAATATCTAACATCATAAGACCAATCCTAGGTTATTCATGATCATTATAGTAATTCTAGGACTTTAAACTATAGTTATACTTAACCATAGGGATATCTCTATACAGACATTAGGAATATCTCAAGGGATCTCACTAAAGTTTTTGCATCCTAGTTTCCAATGGTTGAATAAACATTTGCTCTGATACCAACTATATAGACCCTATCTTAACATACATGGACATTTCATAACTTTTGTGAAATACTTAATACATGACACATACAGACTCCCAAATACCATATTAGTTTAGTGACTTTGGAAACTCGGAACATAATATTCTAACTTGGGGAAAGATCTTCAACATCTCCCATAAAGATCATCCAATTTTTTCCTACCTTAATCATTACTTTATATCCTAGGGAAAATAAAACATAAAAAATGGTGAGCACAAATTCTAAGTAAAGTTAAACATGGATAACATAAAATAAACCATAAACATTTGAATGTAAAAACATGAACATAAAGTTTAAACATCAAAACCTTGAGTCTTGAAATAAATCTTGGAAGTAAGTAAGGCATAGATCATAAATGAACAATAATCATAATAGAATAGAATTGGAATAAAACATGTAATTTTAGAACAAAAATAATAAAATAACATGATTTACATAGTATCCAAGTAATTGTTTCCAAGATATTAATAGTGTACAAAGTCCATTACTGAACTGGGTTTACTTGCCATTCTTGCCAGGTATTACTGAACCTGATTTACTTGTAGTTTCATACTTGTATTACTAAACTAGATTTAATTTGACATTCCAGTCATGTATATCTCATTAGATATAAATGTTTACCCAATTCATTTAAGGGATATATTGGTCCCACCCATCTCCTAAGGAAATCATTCTTACATGTTCCACAAAAACCTAAATCACTCATTATAGCATAACCCAAGAAATAAAATGGGTTTTCTTGAACATCATTCCATCATAACATTATCCATATAAAATACCATTCCATAATTAACAAAATAAAATAATAGTAATAATATGGATAGAAACATAACCCTATTTAATAAGAATCATCTTTGATGGAAAATAATTTTGATAAACAACTTGAACACAGTTCTTGACGAAAATATCCTTTCTTCTTCAAAAACATTTTCTTATCCCAAAATTTCATGAAATTTCAAAACAAAATAATTTAGTTTAAAATAATATTGAGAAATTGTAGTTAAAGTTTCCTGGAAATAAGGCATCATAAAACCGTAAAAATCCATTCATGTCGTATATGTTAAAAAAACATTTTCCGCATACTTTTGTCAGAAAAGTCCAAAAGAACCTCATATGGTAAACAAAAGAATTATTCCTTCCATACCATGTAGTAAAAATAAAAAATGGATAAAATGAATTTAAAAATCATAGAAGAATATTAAGCATTTTATGAAAAAAAATTACAATACATGGACATGTATGAAATATATACTCCCAGTAAACACTTACGTATAAATAATCATAGATAAAAATGATATTGCACAATTATCACATAACTAAGGTCGGATTTCATCCATATGTGTATAAAACTCTAATATAAAGGGTTTAAAAAATTTATTAACCTTTAAAAGAACCATAATAATATTTTTTATGTTATATATGTTTTACTTATGACTTTATATTACCCATTCATTGGTCAATTCCATGTTAAAGCAACATTTTGGGTAATAATCGCTTTATTTATCGTACGTGTTTGGATTTGTTATTGTTGATATTATTACTTAGATCTTGACTTAGTTACTTACAGGATATAAAAAATGATTTATATATCATATTTATTCATTTTATAATTATATATATAATAGATAGATAAATGAAATGGAATACACTCTTCTTGGAGATGGTAGGTCGTACATACGCATGAACGTTGTTTTCATTTCCTTATTGAATTGAATGGAAGTACGTAAATAACCTACATATATACATAAATAAAGTAGAATTATTATGTAATATATTTCATGATTATTTATTATATATACTTTATAATCATTCTTGAATGGTTAACATGGAGAATGAATATAATCGCATCGTAGAGACAATAAGCTATATGTATGCACGAGTGACGATATTGTTCCCACAATTATTGAATGGTATTAGATTGGATGGTGAATAATATCTCAGAATTTGTATCATGTTATAATAATAATATATATTTATTATTTCCACCATTATACCCATCCAACTAAGGTGGTGGGGAAAAATGGATTACACCACGGCGTGGAGACGGTAAGTCATACGTACGCACGCGCGGTGATTTCATTTTTCGTAGGATGGATAAAAGGTAAAATAGGGTTGTTTAATATTTATAATAACATATCAGTATATTGTTTACATAGATGTTATTTCATTATAATGAAACAACTAAATAAGGGGAAGTAGATGAATAAATAAATTTTAATGAATCGGTAGAAGAGATTACATCTTCCCCGACATGCCTCATTTGAATTTCATCCTAGGGAACTAGATTTGGTCTTTTGAGAAGACTGGAACCTATATAATGTTACTAGGGATGTTGATAAGAGAAATGGGTAGGTATTGGATGATATTGAAAGCACAAAATAGAGTGAAGATGAGAGGTAGGAGGTTCCCTTTTATAAGAGAGGAGGGGGGCACTTTAGGAATGTCTTAAAATATTAATTTATTATAAATTAATTTTCAACTTAAAATGGTTAAAATGTTATTTAATTCAAATATAAGATAATTTTTTATCTAATACCTATAATACAATAATTTTTAAACAAGTTTTGAATATTTTTATCCTTATCTTTTTGGTTGAACCCTTATTTAACCCTTTTTAATCTTACCGTGATATCATGTTATTTACACATTGTGGGTTAATGTAATTTTTATATCATGTAAAAGGACCCAAAAATATTATTTATAAAATATTTGGACTTTTATTAACCATTTAAATGAATATTATATTTTTAGTAATTTAATATCACCTAATATGTTGTTTTATATTTTATGTTATGAATTATGTTAATTTTGGATACTATTCATACTTGACTTTTTTAAAAATTCATAACAACTATATTACTTAAAACCAAAGGCATTAACATATCCCTAATATGTAAATTTCATCCAAAAATTCCATAATGGAATAAAAATATTCAAATTATATTTATTTTAATATTTATAAATTCATTTATTTGAATCTTTCATTAATGAGGTAATCACTAAATCAGAATTGTGTCATAACTAAATATATTTATCTAATGTATAAAAATTTTAAATAAAATAACAAGATATATGAAATTATTTAATATTTATAATTACTATTTATATACATATATATCAGTTATATAAACTTATATTAAAATCTATTAAGTAAAAGATATATGTTTAGGTTATAATTATCTTTAATTTTAATTGATTCTTATAAAATATCATTTTCATATCCATGTGAATCCATGGGGCCCCAAGATCGACCCAAGGATGAAAATGGTCAGAAACATCTCATCATATAGTATTAGGACATGTTTTAGGGTAGTTTAATATAATTATAATATTATTTTTTACCCTTATTTACAAGATTTACCCTTTAACCATGGTAACTAAAATATTTACTGAAGTTAATATTCATAATGTCCAAAAATAAAAGGTACCTATTTAAAAAATTTGAACCTTATGATTCAAAATATGTAATCCAATTTTAAAAATTCAAAACACATAATTTTCATTAATTAATTTAAAAATAATTCTAGTTTTCAAAAGAGAAAAGAGGGTTTTAAAGAAGTAATAACTATCAAAAGGTTAACATATGTTTAAGTCCAATTTAAAAGTGAAATTACTTCCAATGTCCAAAATTGTATTAAATGATAAAAATATAATCAAATTACACTTTAAAACCAATTAAAAAGATAATATAACTATAAAAATAAATTATATGGAAAGGTAGTTTTGAATTAAAATGCAATATTTTTCACGATTCTTTAAAATGTGAATTTTATAAGAAAAATGCCAAAAATTCAACACAAGTAAATTTTTATGTTCTGATTCTAAATAAGAAGTTTATTTTGTCAAATAGAATATATAATACTATTAAAAACAATATTTAAAATTGGAGGTCCACCAAAAGGAAGCAAAACTACATTTTTCAAAAAATACTTCTTTTATCCTTAAATAAATTATCTTGTTTTATATAATGTTCTAGAAAATGTTTAAGATGAATTATAATGTTATATAAAATTCATAATTTTGTTAATAATATTCATAATGGCTAGTTTACATAATATTTTAATAATATATCGTTCTTTAGTGAAGCTCGGTATTGCATACCATGCAAGCTATTGAGGAAGGTCACTCTTGTGTGTAACTCAGGCCAAGTCAGTGTTTCATGTAGTGAAAACTTATTTTGGTGTTTCTTATAACATAATCCAAACATAGTTAATTTATACATTGATCAAAATCTATACTCATTGTTGTCTGAAATGAATTTTGTCAAAAGAACTTGAAATTATGTGCAATATAAACCAAGAATAGTGTTGTGTATACTACAAGCTAATACGGTGTTGTGTATAGTGCAAGATAATCTTGGTGTAGTGTAAAACACTAGAAATTAATGAAAATATAAAGAATATATCCCATAAAATCTTGGGGTGTTACAGATTCACTTCCAAACTACCCGTATTTAAAGATATTCCAATATGGTGGTTGATGCCTAATCAAAGCATGTAGTGGAGGATCACACTTCCTTTTGGTAATTTTATCTTAATTATAGTCTCTTACCCCTAAACCTTACAAATGTTAGGGTTTTTTTTACACCACTATTTGAACTCTCCTTGTTTTTTCACTTTTATTTTTTATTAATAATTTTTTTGGGACAAGGACTTTTTCCCATTTACCCACACCTTCTTGGATTAGTGTTCATTTGACAAAATTTAAAAAGAAATTTACAACACTACTCAATTATTACAATTACTTAATAAAGAATATAACATTTCCCACTGAATAAGTATCATTTTACCACTTCTAAAATAATTTTGTTCAAATGATTAAGTTTAATAATCTAAAAATGGTAACAAAAAACTTTTATCTTTTAAATTCATGAATCATTAGTGTTATAATCACTTTTTTTAAAATTATTTATATAAAATGAGAATACATATCATGAATTTATATAAATGATATCCAGTTATATTTATAGATTAAGATAAATATATGAAACAGAAGTGAAAGTAACTAATTGACCCGGTCAAACATTTTACCATTAACTCATATCATAAATATCTAATTACCTTAAAAACAAAAATTCTCTAACACTCCCCCTCAAACTAGGTTTTCCTATATTAGATATATGACAAATGAAAAACAAATAAATGGCTATCATAATACTCTGCCATAAGTTGGATGTTCCCAGCTTGATAAAAAAAGAATTAAATAAAGAAGTGCATCTTAATTTTTATCGCCTTCTTGTTTTTATCTAACCTTCTCTATGAGACCACCTTGCGCAGGAAAAGATTGAGAATTAACTTCCATCGTTGAAGAATACATGGACATTATAAGACTATCATATTGATGAAGATCAGTATATGAATATGTCAAGTGGAATATAAAATGATGACATACCACAGAATGTTCTGGTAAAAGATGCCCATTTTTATAGACCCAAAAGGTCAAGTGATTCAGAGCCCAATTTTTGTTGACACAAAACATTGAGTGATGTGGTACCCTATTTTGTATACCAAAAATGTTGGGTGACATGGCTCATGATTTTATAGACCCAAAATGAATAGATATATGATTCATGACTTTGGGGACCCAAAAGATTGGATGAATCAGTCCCCAACATATGGTAGAAAATGGTAAATAGATATGAAACATAATTTTGTAGATCCAAAATGACAAGTCAAATAACCCCTAACTTGAGATCCCAAATGGCGATGTGATACAACACAGAAATATCATACCCAAAATGATCTAAAGGAAATATGGGCATCCCAATTATAGAGACCTGGACACCCATATTACAATCTAGAAGTCTTCGTATATATGGGAATCATAAGGGTCATTACAAGGTAATCTACAGGTTTCCTTAGATAAAAAATTATATAAGGGATTAGTGGATTCCAAGTGATAATTATAATGGTGTTTTTTAATAAGGATGGATGGTATGAGAGTGGTATAATGGAATACTAGTAGTAGATTGGGAATAGAGCTTGGGGAGAGATCCACAGGGTCTCCCAAATACTTCCCACTCTCTTCTACTCTTCTTTTTTTTTCCTATTCTTTTTCTTCCTCTTCTAGTAACTCATATTTTATGGAGTTTCTATAAACATACATAATTAGTCAGGTTCTAGTTGGATCACTATTTTGAATGGATTAAATATTGGTTTAGCTTGTCAAATATATTTTGGGGGTGGAAATAATGGTAAATCTAATCAACAGAGTGGAATAGAAACTAAAACAGACCAATGAAACATTCTCATCAATCCATCAGATCAAGAGAGAGTAGGATCATGAATTAACTGACAAGATAAATTTAGGTAATTATTCTCTATTTTGGTATGACATCTATAGAAAATAAAATAGCATGAGGTGGTCTGACCTTCTTTTTCATTGATGCATGAGAGGAATTCTTAGGTGTGTTGTGAAATGGGGGTGTGGGGAACTATGAAGCCACTCCATTTTATTTTATGCAGGGTTGGAATTTATTTTTCAAGGAAAATATGACAAACAACATGAAAGGTGAGCTATATGAATTACTTATACCATAGAACAACACATGGCCATTATAAATCATGATCATATTGGAAATACACACATTTTTACTTGAAGAAGTTGTAGTGCATCATAGTGGTGTGATTGAGATGGAGTACATGACCACAATCATGTATGACCAAATTCAAGTCACTCAAGGAGATTAATTATTAGTGTGAAATAGAAGGGTTCTAAGGAAATGGATCATATAAGTAGTCATAAAATTAAATTTACAAGATGAGAGTAATGATCTGAAAAGGGAGGGGAAAGTATTAATGGAAAAAAACTAGGAATGATATAATAGGAGAGGTGAAATGCATGAGAGATGATGAATGAATTATAATCAATCAAAATGTGATAAGAGAGGTTTTTTTCTATTTTAGGTGAACATATTATTCAAAAAGTATTTATTGTAGATAATGGGATGGAAACTATTTTTTATGTTGGTGGTATTATTGTTCATGATCTGCGAAATTCTATTTTGATACTCAAATTTACTATGAGCACAATGTTCTTCTTGTAATATAATCATATCCTTTTTGGAAAACAATGAGAGAAACATCTACTATTGAAATAATTTACATGGTTGATGTTTTGAGATAACCAATACCAATCGCAAGGGTTATGGAATTACTGGTACTTGGTTGGAAAAATCCTTATGAATGAATTACATGAGAATAATATTATTTCCACATTCATCCAACTATAGAAAAACCAATGGGGCCTCTTACCCAGGTGTGTATGGAGGTTTATTCTATATACTAGTTTACCATTGTGATGGATGTCTATTAAGATTCATCATGGTTTGAGTTATCACTTTGGTCTATTTGAAATTATACATCTAAATGAGGATATATAGGTTGAATAGAATGGGAAAGCACATGAAGACACTGAGCAAGAGGGTCATTCTAAACCTCTTCCATGTCAAGTATTTGCAACGATGAAAGATTATTCTAATTTTGGAATAATACATCAAGAAATTCAACAATATGAAGTAGTTTAGATAGTCTTTATAGAAAAATAGAATATTAAATTACCATATCTATATAATTTGGTGTCTGATGATGATCCTAATAATAATAATGAAAAAAATACACCAAAAAATTCAATTGTTTTTGGCAAAGTTGGGAGGGTAAGGAATGGAAATATCTCAAATCGAGTTGTTTAGTAGAGCAAGGCCTCATCATATTTCTCAATCCATTTTTCTACGGTTTTTATAGGAATTGGATCTCAATAACGACTACAAAACCATGGTTCACTGGTTGTGACCCGGTTCATAGTAGCTGACAAGACCCCTATAAGAACTCATGTTTTTCAGGACTACATTTTTTAGCTGAAATTTGAATTTTTTTATTTTGAATCCTCATGAGGGGTAAAATGGCCTTTTACTCTATGATATGATCTCAGATAATTTTTATGACCACTCCATTGGTCCCGGAATGGGGTGTCTACCGTATGATTGGTGTTTGGTATAAATCTAAGTTGTTCGAATTTTGGGGGAATAATTAATATTAAATTTTTTGTGCTCATTCATTCAGCGATAAATTTTGAACAGAGTGTTAGATAGATATTTTTTTTATTTTTTTTAGTCATTAATGGGGACTTTAGCCTAGGTGATGCATAAACATGAGTTTGTCACCAGGTTCTGTTTGAGCCACTTTTTCTTTTTCTTTTCCTTTTCATTATTTTCCTTTTCTTTTCATTCTTTCCTTTCTTCCTTCTCGTGAATGCCTCCTATGTGGATCCTCCTTCACCACGACCTAAGGGGGAAAGGTATAGGGAGAGAGAAATATAGAGGGAGATTAAGAGGTATCATCATGAAGCTCTAGACGTGCTGAATCGATGTGCAGCAACCATGGACCATCAAATTAAGCCAAGCTTTGGCAGTTTTAGACCAAAGGTAGGCCCATTTAAGTTTTTATTGAAACTTACCTTTAAATTCATAATTTATAGTTTTTAAAGACCTATTATTATTTTAAAATTCCCCTAGTGGCCTCATATGTGGTTTTGGTGATTTAAAAGAGGGTTCTGGGTGATTAGAAGGGTTTTTATTTGGGGAAACCTGATAACACACTGTGTAATACAAAGTGACACACTGTGTGTTCTTCCCGTTTGGGGAATATAAAGTTTAAGGAGTGCATGTCATGTACTGGTAATCAGCTGTGTAGCTAGTTACTCAGGCATGTCTACCTATGTATGGGCACATGGCTGTGTAGAATACACAGCCAGACCCTTTTTTGGTGGCACACCATTTAGTAGTACATGGCCTAGCCAAGTATATATCTAGACCAGATAATGGACATAGGTAGGTACCCCATGTAGGATACACATAATTTCCCCTCCTTTCATGCCCTGTATTGGGTGCATTTACTTTCCCAAGCTGGTGAGAGTACACTCCCATGCGGTGCATTGGGAGAACATGTCATGTACCGAGGTGACATGCCATGTACTTCCCATTTTCAACCCTTTGATGGGTTTTCTTACCTTATAACCCTAGAGTCATAATTATACAGGAGAGTAGTACATTCTTAGTGGTTTTCCACATAGATCATGATGTTGAAACCCATGGAGTGTTATAAGGATTCCTAATGGGTGTTTTGGGAATTTTATCTAAATAGATAGGTCATTCCTCTGGCTTTGGAATTTAGTTGTCTCCCGAGAGTGAGAAATGGCATAAATGATAGGTTCGGTGTTCGAACCATCCTAGTTGATACCTTGATTTGAGATGAGCTGTGAGCTATCTCCCATGGCCATTACTTTTGAGGACATTCCCATTATGAGATGTTCCCTTCTGGCCTATGATTACATGAGTCCATATGTTTTTAAGGTTCCCCTAAGGGATTTCTATGCGTATATGCTTATCTAACGGAGTCCCTTGTAGGTTATCTTTACTTGTGTATAATTTTGAGGATCCATAGTAAGATTACTCATCATTTCATGACTTGATAACCCATCGGGAGCCCCTTTTTTTACCGACCTTTAGTTGTACATTGGGTTTGGGTATAGATAGTTGTCAGTGTCACCTTAGAACCCATATCGAACTGGTAAGAATGTGGGGTTTTGACAATAGTACTGGTTTTGGAATTAGGGACACTCTCACTCATTTTTTTATATCTTGGACATGGGTATTTTTGAGGCAGTGATGTTTACTAGAGGTGCTTTTTGGTTAGTGGGTGTTGAGCAAGACGTGGGGCATTTTTCTTCCTATTGGGATTCTTGAATGTTTTTCTTACAATCTTTTTTTCATAGTTGGATGCCTAAATGTGATTTCCCAGGATCTATCTTCTGAGCCATGTTATTTATGATATTTTTTGATATACATAGAGGTACTACCTGGGATTTGGATTTTGAGCCTATATATATATATATATATATTATATATATTTAGTTGTGATGTATATAGGTGTTTCCTAGTATCCGACTGTTGAGCCTTACTTGATGACTTATATACCCTAGGTGATACTTGGATTCCTTTGGTAGGAATTCCTTGGAAGGTCTTAGTGGGTTTATGACTTCTATAACATGAGTTATGCTTGGATTCTTCTTATTGGAATGCCTTGGATGGGCTTAGTGGTCTGATGACTAGTATACCCAGACTGATACTTCGATTCTCTCTGTAGGAATTCATTGGACAGGCTTAATGGTCTGATGACTTGTATTCCCTGGGTGATACATGGATTCCCATTGTAGGAATTCCTTAGAAATTATTAGTGGTTTGATGACTTATATACCCTATGTGATACTTGGATTCTCATTTTAGGAATTCTAGGCACTGGCTCAATGGTTTGAAGACTTGTATACCCAGAGTGATACTTGGATTCCCATTATGGAATGCATTTGATGGGCTTAGTGGTATAATGACTTATATAACCTGAGTGATACATGGATTCTTGTTATATGAATTCCTTAGACGGTATCAATGGGTTGATGACTTGTATAACTTGAGTGATACATGGATTCCCATTATAAGAATTCCTTGGATGGGCTCAGTGGGTTGATGAATTGTATGCCCTGAGTGATACTTGGATTACCATTGTAGGAATTTCTTGGATGAACTCATATGGATGATGAATTCCATGCCTTGAGTGATACTTGGATTCTAGTTATAGCAGTTCCTTGGATGGGTTCATAGGCTGGTTGATAAAGTGATGGAATTATTACAATCTTCCATATCAGTTATGATACTCTAGTGGTGTAGAATTGTGTCTAACCAGGTATCCCGGTGTACACCCTAGATTCCTTCTTTATAAGATTGGATTTCTGTATACAATATCCTTATTTATAAGACTTATCATTAATATATGGTATCCAAGTTAGTGATTGGAGGTGAGTATGGGTGAACCCAGGCATAAGATGAGTATCCCCATACGATGGTGTGGATTTCTTGTAGACTTTTTCGGCTTTTGCTGAAGCTGGTATATGTTGATTGAGATTACAGACCCATGAATCAACTTTGCGATATATGTCTTGAGTGGAATGAAGTCCATTCCAATGCCCTTGCATAGGATTTCCATGTGATCTGGATTACAGACCCAAGGATCGACTACTAATGTTGTTTCATGTTATTGATTCACATACTCATGAATATTCATATTTGTGTATATATGTATAGGTATGGGACTATACCTGCACATCTATATAGATTTGGAAATCCCTTATGTAACATGCCGAGATTTTATGAGATAGATTATTTTTAATTTCGTTTAAGTATTGTGTTGTACTCTACACTAATATTAGCTTGCGCTATACACAACACCATATTAGCTTACTGTATATGCAACAATATACATGGCTTTTGTTGCTCACAATTTCAAGTACTTTTTATATAATTCATTTCACATAACACTGAGTATATATTTTTTTCAATTTATTAATGAACTATGTTTTGATTATGTGATACAAAACACCAAAGGAATCTTTCACTACACGCAACACAGACTTGTCTTGCATTACATGCAAGAGTGACCTTCCTTGATAGCTTGGGTTGTACGCAATACCGAGTTTCACTAAAAAATGATATATTATTAAAATATTATATAAATTAGCCATTATGAATATTATTAACCACTTTTTTAATTTTATATAACATTATCATTCATATTACACATGATATGAGAACAAAATCAATTTTTCAGATTAAAGAAGTATTTTTCAAAAAAATGCAGTTTTACCACCTTTTGACGGCGCACCCATTTTAAATCTAGTTTTTGACAATTTTATAAGATATGTTAGAAAAATTAAACTTCTTATTTGGAAGTGGGACATAAAATTTTACTTTGGATAAATTTTTTGATATTTTTCTTAAAACATTCATATTTATATAAATTGTGAAAATGTGTGAAATTTTAATTGAAAAAAACTTTTTTCATTGAAATAATTTATTTGGATAAAATATATCATTGAATGGTTTTAATGTATAAATAGAATATATTTTTATATTTTAAGAAAATTTAAGTCATTTTCATTAATTTCACTTTGAATTCATATGTAAAAACATTTCAATCTTTTGCAATGTTTTAAACAAAAAACATGTTTTTCCACAATAGGATTAATTTTAAATTAATTACAGTAACTTGTTTTTTGAATATGGAAAAAGGATTAACTATTTTGAATAAAAAAGATAAAATTGTGTAAATATGTACTTTTTATTTTTTGGGAATTATTAATAGTAAATTCAGTAATTATTTTATTTACCATGGTTAAAGGGTAAATCTGGTAAATAAGGGTAAACATAATATTATAATAATATTGAAACTACCCTAACACATGCCATAATCCTATTGAATGAGATATGTCTAACTATGGACATCCTTGGATCATTTTTGAGACCCCATGGATTCCCTTAGATGTGAAAATGACACTTTATAAAAATTATCACTAGTAGAAAAAAGGTCTTTAAGGTTGGTTTTTTTATATTTGACATCGGTTTTAAACCAATGTTGAAGTCGCTAACGTAAAAACTTTTGAATTTTTATGTCAGTTTTTGTAAACTAAAACCAAAAATGAATTTAATTTGTTTTTAGCATTGGTATTTTAAAACCCAATTCCAAAAAACTCAATCATATTATTTTTATCGTCGGTTCCTTAAAAACGGATTCCAAAAAGTTAAAAAATAGTTTTGGCATTGGTTCTTGAAAAAAATCGATGCCATAAATGAAATAATATATTTTTTGCGTCGGTTTTTAAAACCACCAATGCCAAAGTGTAAATTTTTTTCTTTTATGTTTTATATCATTTCTTAAGCTTTGATTTTACTGGTTGTGGAGCTAAAACAGAGTTTCAAATCAAATGTTTTGGTCGTCGAAAGTTGAACCTGTCAAAGTTTTGATTGATACAACTCATTTTAAAGAAAACATGATAAACATAAATTAAAATCATCTACATGAAATGAAATAAAATAAACATAATAATTCACACATATTTCAATGGTTTTAGGAGTATCCATCAAATTTATATATTTTCTATCATCATATAACTTATATTTAGAAATAAAAAATTATCATCATTATAAGAAAGCTAATCAAGTTGTTTAGAAATGAAGGACAATAATAATAAAGAAAAAAATAAATAGAATATAAACCATGTTCAAATTAATGATTGAATCCATTTTGAAAACTTTATTTAATCTATGAGGATGAAAATTATGAACTAAGGATAAAATGGATACATATATATAGTAAATGAAAATATTTTTAATTACGTTGTATGAAAATGTAGGCAGGATTTTAAAATTTTAAATGTGGATTGCAAAAAAATTTAAATTTTGATCGCACGTTACTCTTTGGTGTCGGTTTTGTTTGAAACTGACACAAATAGGATTTACATTGGTCATTTGGCATTGGTTTTCTAGAAAACTGATGCCAAAAAATGCTAATCGATGACCTTTTTGTGTCGGTTTTTAAATAAAGCGACATTAAAAGGATAAAAATATATATATTTTTTTCACATCGGTTTTTTTTAAAAGCTGACCCCAAAAGGTAAAAAAAATCTGGCATCTATATTTTGACAAACCAACACTAAAAAATTAAAACAAAAAAACTTTTCACATCGTTTTTTTAAACTGACGCAAAAAAATTGGTTTGGCGTCGGTTTTAAAAAAACCGACATGAAAAACTAAAAAAAACCTTTAGAATTTGTTCTTATGAAAACCAACGCCAAAAAATTAAAAAACAAATTAATATTATTTGAGATAATTCTTTAATATTTGATTTCATTGGTCCTAGAGCTAAAACAGAGTTATGGATTAAAATTTATTACCTTTGAAAGTTAGACTTCTTTAATACTTCCCTTAGAAAAGATCAACTTCCTACATCCATAAATATTAATCTGTAACTCAGTTTCGACTCAATGACACATCAAATAGAATCTTATATAATTCTCTAAAACATTATAATTTTATTTAATTTTCGGGCATCGTTTATCATAAAAACTGACACCAATTTTTTTTTAGATTTTCACGACGGTTTTTTTTAACCGACGGAAAATTTTTTTGTTTTTGGCATCAATTTTTAAAAAACCCATGCCAAAAATTATCCAAAAACATTTTTTTCTGTTAGTTTATTATAAACTAAGTTTAAATCGACAATGTTAAAAATCATTTTTCTACTACTGTAATTAAAGGTAAAGATAATTATAACCTAAACATATATCCCTTACTAAATAAATTTTAATATGGGGTTATATAACATATCTATATGTCAATAAATAATAATTATAAATATAAAAATATTTCCTACATTATGTTATTTTATTTATAATTTTTAAAAATTAGATAAATATATTTATATTTGACACAATTATGATGTAGTGATTACCTCATTAATGAAAGATTCAAATAAATGAATTTATAAATATTAAAATAAGATTAATTTGAATATTTTGATGTCATAAACGAATTTTATGGATTATATTGACATATTAGGGAAGATTTAATTCATTTATTTCAAAGTAACAAAAATTTTATGATTTTTAAAAAAAGTCAAGTATGAATAGTACCCAAAATTGACATAATTCAAAACGTAAAACATAAAATAATTTATTAAATGATATTAAATTCCTAAAAATATATGATTCAGAAAAATAGTTAACATAATTCCAAATATGTAATAAATAACTTTTTTTGGGTTGTTGGAAATGATATAAAAATTACATTAACACACAATATTTAAGTAACATGAAATCACAGTAAGATTAAAAAGGCTAAAATAAGGGTACAACCAAAAAGATAAGGATATAAAAATATGAAAAACTTGTCAAAAAATTATTGGATTATCAGTGTTCGAAACAAAATCATCTTATATTTTAATTAAATCAGTTTTGGACTATTTTTAGTTGAAATTTAATTTATGATAAATTAATATTTTGAAGAGTTTCTTAAAGTACCCTTCGCCTCTCTTATAAAAGGGCACCTCCTCCCTTTATTGTTCACTCCATTTTAAGCCTTCAATATCATCCAACCTCTACCCATATCTCTTATAAACATCCCTAATTACATTCTAGAGGTTCTACAATTCTCAAAAGACCAACTCTAGTGCCCTAATAATAAATTTAAAGGAGACACGTCAAGGAAGACGTAATCTCTTCTACCGATTCTTTCAAATTTATTTCTACTTATACCTCCTCATGTTTATTTTTTTAATTATAAATATATAACATTATTATCACTAATATACTAATATTTTATTATAAATTTCAAAAAACCCTATTTACCCTTCTATCCATCATATGAAAAAATGAAATCACCACGCGTGCGTACGGAAGGATTATCGTCTCCATGTTGTCGTGTAATCTGCTTTTCACCACCACCTTACTTGGATGGGTATAATGGTGGAAAAAATAACTATATATGATTATTATAACATGATTAAAATTCTAATATATTATACACCATCCACTTCAATACCATTCAACAACTATGGGAACGATATCATCGCTCGTGCGTACGTACTACTTACAATCTCCACGATGTGGTCAGATTCATTCTCCATGTTAACCATTAAAGAATGATTATAAAGTATATATAATAAATAATCAAGAAATATATGACATAATAATTCTACTATATATATATATATCATTTACTTACTTCCATTCAATTTAATAAGGAAATGAAAACAGTGTTCAGACATATATATGATCTATCGTCTCCATGAACGGTGTATTCCATAACATTTATCAATCAATTATATATATTTATATACTAAATATATATGATATATAAATAATTTTTTAAATTATTGAAGTAAGTAAAACATTATCTAAGTAATTATATGAATAATATCAAGTCCAAATACATACGATAAATGAAACGATTATTACCTAAAACATTGCTTTATTATGGAATTAACAAATGAAAGGGTAATATAAAATCATAATTGAATCATATATGATATCCTAAATATTATTATGGTTCTGTTACAAGTTAGTAATTTTTTTAAACCCACTATACAAGAGTTTCTGACACATATAGAAGAAATTGTACCTAAGGTAAGGAATAATTTTTCAATCTCATTTTAATCTGAGATTGCTTATATGTAAGTATTTACATGGGTAATATTTATCATCCATGTCCATGTTTTCTAAAAATGTTTTCATAAAATGTTTAATATTATTCCATAAATTTTTAATGTCAATTTTACCCCTTTTTTACTTTTATTACGTGGAATGGAAGGAATCTTTATTTTATTTACCAGATAAGGAACTTTTTGACTTTTCTAGTAAAAGTATGAGGAGAATGATTTTTTAACTTAGATAGCATGAATGGATTTTTGTGTCTTCTTAACACCTTATTTCTATGAATATTATTCTACACTACTTCAAGATTATCTTCAAATTAATTCTTTTCTTTTAAAATTGTGTTACATTTTGAGAAAACAAATCCTTTTTAAAGAAGAAAAGATATTTTACTCAGGAATTAAGTTTAAGTGTTTTATCAAAATTATTTTCCATATAATATGGCATAAGGTTATGTTTCTATCCCTATTATCAATTTTATTTTATTATGTTTTTGATGGAATTATTTTTATTAATCCTATTTATCTTATATGGATTATGTTATGATGACATGATGTTTAAGAATCCCATTTTATTTCAGGGGTTATGCTATGCTAAATAATTTATTTTTTATAGAACATGTAAGAATGATTTCATTATGAAATGGGTGGGACCTATATCTCACTACAATAAATTGGGTAAATATTTATTTCTCCTTATATAGGCATGGATGGAACAACAAGTAAATCTGATTTAGTAATACTGGGCTGGAACGACAAGTAAACCCGATTCAGTAATGGAATTCATCCACTATGATGGTCTTGGAATCAATGACATGGCTACTATGAAAATAATATTATGTGATTATTAGTTTTACACAATTAGATGTTTTATTCCAATGTTATTCTATCATGTTTAATGTTTCTTTGTGATCCATGCCTTATATACTGTCATGATTTATGTCAGTTCTCTAAATTTTAATGTTAAAAATTTATGTTAATTATTTAGGTTTAAATGTTTATTGTTTGTTTTATGTTCTATGTGTTTACGCTTACTGAGTATTTGAGCTCACCATTTCTATGTTTTCTTTTCCCCGTGATATAATGAAAGGATTTAGGTAGGAAAACAAAAAGGGGAAGATCATTATAGGAGATGTTGAAAATCTTTCACCCTGATTAGATGACTATGTTCCGAGTTTCCAAAGACACTAAACTAATATGGTCTTTGGGTGTCTGTTTTTGTCATATATTAAGTATTTCGCAAAATTAATTTAATTTCCATGTACTTCATGATTCGATCTCTATAGTTGGTGTAATAGAAAATGTTTAGTCAACCTTTGGAAACTAGGATGAAAATGCTTTAGTGATATCCCTAGAGATATTTCTAAGGTATGTCTTGGGATGTAACAAAGGGTAAGTATAACTATAGGTTACAGTCCAAGAATTACAGTAATAGTCATGAATAATGTATTATTAAACCTAATATGTTAGATATTGAAAGTACTCCACCTTGATTATGTTGTCTTTTGAGTATGATTTTGGCCTCTCACAGTATTCTTTTTTAATTTTATAAAATATCTGAAAACAGAAGGATTCATGTTAATGGAGAATATGATGGAAAATAGAATGATATTCTCCATTATTAACCAAATTAAATGGGAGTTTGAAGGAGAAACATAATTGTTATTCCTAATCATCAATCTCATAATATGATCAATAATCTCAAATTTGGTTAATTTCCGAAAGCAGCTAATAAGAGAAAGATGGATTTTCACGATGATCATAGAGGAAAGAAAGATCAATTTTCCTTTGGTAAATCATGTGGGAGGATAAGTCAAGGAGACTTTTTCAAAGGAATTGGAAGATTATTTGGGTGTGGAAAAGAAGGACACAAAGCCAATAATTGTAAAGGAAAAGGTTCAGTTAACATAATGGACAAGGATAATGGTATTTCTAATACATTAATGAAGGTTAAATGTTTTAAATGTTGATTGTATAAGCATTATGAAAATTGATTTCCTAAGGTAAAACCTCATGAAGAGACTCAGTATTGTCGCATGAGTATTATTTATGTTGTTGATGATGAAGGGACTAAAAATGATATATGAGATGAAAGAAGTGTTGAGGAATAAAACGATGAAGCTTGGTAAATAGTTTTATAAGGTAGCATAATGGTTGCGTGTTTATCAAGAGTAATGTTGTATAAGTAATTTAATGGTACTATGTAATAAAGAAACATATAAGTATTGTTAAACTATTGGTTTTTCTTAAGTATTTGAATGTGTATGTTGAATGGTACTGGTAACCATCAAAGGTTATTTAGATATTTTTGGAAAGCACGTGATATGTGCTTAATGAAGGGATAATGAGATAATGAGTTATTTCTTACTATTAATGAGATCATGACTGATATAAGGACAAAGTGATATCATGGTTTGAGTATATAGAATTTTTGGGATTTTGGTATGTGGAAAGAGATAACTTTTGATGGAATTCATATTTTCACTAAGGTTCTACGGTAATTCATGCTTCAAGGGAATACATGATTAAGGTATTCAAATGTTTGGAATGTGACCAACAAGATATATCTTGTGATTTATGGAGGATAAATGGTAATATTCACATGCTTGTTATATGACATTCTTGGTAATTGTTTTCTTTGTACTGTGAGATTAAAAATAAGTATTTTGGATACACCGAATAGTTCGAATGGGTTAAGTTGGACATCAGATAATATTATTTAAGGCTATAAATTTTTTATATTATTTTTGGAATGTCATAATTGTATAGTTTTAGTAAAATTACAACTTGTGGGATGGGTGACAACCCATCGCGTTGGACAAAGCCGTGGGAATTGAACCCACAACCAAAGTGTGGCAGGGCTTTATTGCCTACCACTAGCCAACAAGAAGTCCCTGGTTATTATAAATTAGTTTTTTTTATTAAGTGGTATGATAGATGAAATATAAGTTCATTTTTGGAACCATATACAATTAATCTCAACATAAATGGACTTATGTATATTTGATCGCCTATGATAGATTTTTCTATGATAGATGGATTGTCATATCATTTTATCGCATGATCTACTAACACTTCAAGAATGAAAAATTCAACTTCATTTCTTTGAATAAGATATGAAGCAGAAATTTTTCAAGGCACAACCAATGACTAGATTGTACTAAAATCAATTAAGTATTTCTTCTCATGTTCTTAAACATTGGGAAAAGGATCTTGAAACCAAAAAAAATTATACTAGTACCTTCTAATCAGATGAATCAGATGGTCTATTAAATCATTATAGATTTATGGCTTTCTGGTAGTTAAATTTATCCAAACCTTATTCTCTATCACTATCCATCAGAACTTGATGGTTATATTTCTCTTCAATATCCATGTTTTCACATCTTACCTTTGTTCTCCAATGTGGAAACCAAGTTACTAGTTACATTGGGTAACCGTTATGTTTCTAACTTTCCATTTTAAATGGTATTCTATTATTCCTTTTTACGATTTGGGTTTCCATGAAACAAACTTTCATGTAGAAAACTATTTTTAACCCCAAATAATTTCAAAGGAGAAATTCATTTTAAGGGGGGGTAGAATGTAACAACCTGAGATTTTATGAGATAGATTCTTTTTAATTTCATTGATGTATTTTTTTGTATGATACACCAAGATTATCATGCACTATACACATCATTGCATTAGCTTACAATATACACAACAATATAATTGGCTTGTGTTGCACACAGTTTCAAGTTCTTTTGATAGAATTGATTTCATACAAAGATGAGTATATATTTTATTCAATGTATAAATGAAATATGTTTTGATTATGTTATACACAACACCAAATGGAGTTTTCCCTACATGCAACACTGACTTGTCTTGCGTTACATGCAAGAGTGACCTTCCACAATAGCTTGCATTGTACACAATACTGAGTTTCACAAAACAATGATATATTATTAAAATATTTTATAAACTACCCATTATGAATAGTATTAACAAAATTTTGAATTTTATATTACATTATCATTAATTTTACACATGATATGAGAAAACAATCATTTTTTTGGATAAAAGAAGTATTTTTCAAAAAAATACAGTTTTACGGCCTTTTGATGGAGCACCCTATTTAAATATAGTTATTGACCATTTTATAAGTTCAATTTGACCAAATAGACATTTTCATTGAAAGTGGGATATAAAATTTTACTTTAGATAAATTTTTGATATTTTTCTAACAACATTCATATTTTGATGAATAGTGAAAATACGCTAAATTTTAATTAAAAACAACTTTTTTCATCAAAATAATTTTTATTGATAAAATATAGTATTGAATGTTTTTCAAGTATAAATAGAATATATTTTTATATTCTAAGACAATTTAAGTCATTATCATTAATTTTACATTGAATTCATATGTAAAAACATTTCAATCTTTTGCAATGTTTTAATAAAAACCCATTTTTTCGACAATGGGATTAATTTTAAATTAATTAATGAAACTTCTATATTTTGAATTTGGAAAGATGGATTCCATATTTTTAATTATAAAGTTAAAATTGTGTAAATAGGTACTATTTATTTTTGGGAAATTATGAATAGTAACATCAATAATTATTTTATTTATCATGGTTAAAGGGTAAATCTGGTAAATAAGGGTAAATAATAATATTAAAATAATATCAAAACTACCCTAAAACCTTCCCCAATCCTATTGGATGATATATTTCTGACCATGGGCATCCTTGGGTCTATTTTGAGACCCCATGGATTCACTTGGATGTGAAAATGACACTTTACAAGAATTAATTTAAGGTGAAGATAATTATAACCTAAACAAATATCTCTTACTAAATGAATTTTAATATGGGGTTATATAACATATATATATTTCTATAAATGGTAATTATAAAGATAAAAAGATTTTTTATATAATGGTTTTCTATTTATAACTTTTAGAAATTTGATAAATATATTTATATTTGACACAATTATGATGTAGTGATTACCTCATTAAGGAAAGATTAAAATAAATGAATTTATAAATATTAAAATAAGTTTAATTTGAATATTTTGATTCCATAAAAGAATTATATGGATTACATTGACATATTAAGGATGAGTTAATTCCTTGGGTTCAAATTAATAAGGACATTATGAATTTTTAAAAAAGTCAAGTATGAATAGTATCCAAAATTGACACAATTCATAACTTGAAATATAATATAGTTTATTAAATGATATTAAATCCCTAAAAATATAATATTCGTCCAAATAGTTAAAAAGTCTAAATATGTCATGAATATCTTTTTTTGGGTCGTTGGACCTGATATGGTAATTACATTATCCCACAATGTGTAAATAACATGATATCAAGGTAAGATTAAAAAGGGAAAAATAAGGGTAAATCCAAAAAGATAAGGATAAAAAAATATTCAAAATATATAAAAAAATATTGGATGATGGGTGTTATAAACAAAATCATCTTATATTCTAATTTAAAAAGTTTTAGATTATTTTTAGTCGAAATTTAATTTATAATAAATTATTATTTTGAAGAGTTTTCTAAAGTGCCCCTCTCCTCTCTTATAAAAGGGAACCTCCTTCCTTTCCTATTCACTACATTTTAAGCCTTCAATCTCATCCAAACTCTACCCATTTGTCTTATAAACTTATAAAAATACATTCTAGATGTTCTAGAATTCTCAAAAGACCAACTATTGTGCCCAAAGAGGAAATTTAAATGAGGCATGTCAAGGAAGAGGTAATCTCTTCTACCGATTCATTCAAATTTATTTCTTCTTATACTTTCTCTTATTTAGTTTCTTCATTATAAATTAATAACATAAATATAAATCATATACTGATATCTTATTATAAATATGAACCAACCCTATTTAATATTTTATCCATCCTATGAAAAAACAAAATCACCATGTGTGCGTACGTACGGAATACCGTCTCCACGCTGTGGTGTAATCTGTTTTTCACCACCACCTTATGTGGATGGGTATAATAGTGGAAATAATAACTATATATTATTATTATAACATGATTCTAATTCTGATATATTATACACCATCCAGTTCAATACCATTCAACAACTATGTGAATGATATCGTCACTCATACATACATACGACTTACGTCTCCACAATGTGATGAGATTCATTCTCCATGTTAACCATTTAAGAATGATTATAATGTATATATAATAAATAATAATAAAATAAATTACATAATATTTATACTGTATTTATGTATAAATATATATCATTTACTTACAACCATTCAATTTAATAAGGAAACTAAAACAACGTTCATGCATACGTATGGCCTACCGTCTCCATGAACGGTGTATTCCATTACATTTATCGATCTATTATATATATTTATATACTGAATATATATGATATATAAAACATGTTTTACATTCTTGATGTAAGTAAATCATGATCTATGTAATCATATGAATAATACCAAGTCCAAATGTGTATGATAAATGAAATTATTATTACCCAAACTGTTTCTTTAACATGGAATTGACAAATGAACGGGTAATATAAAGTCATAATTGAATCATATATGAAATCATAAATATTATTATGGTTTTTTAACAAGTTAATAATATGTTTAAACCCACGATATAAGATTTTCACACACATACAGATTAAATTGGACCTGAGGTATGGGATAATTTTTCAATCTCATTTTTAACCGAGATTTCTTATACATAAGTATTTACTGGGGTTATATTTATCATCCAAGTTAATTATTTATAAAAATGTTTTCATAAAATGTTTAGTATTCTTCAATGAATGTTTAAAGTCATGTTTACCCTATTTTGACATTTAATATGTGGAATGGATGGAATCTTTCTTTTGTTTACCATATGATGTACTTTCTGACTTTTTGGGTAAAAGTAAAAGGAGAATGTTTTTTTAACTTATACCGCATGAATGTATTTTTATGTATTATTAACAACTTATTTACAAGAACTTATTCTATACTATTTCAATTTTATCTTCAACTAAATTCTTTTATTTTAAAATTGTGTTACATTTTGAGAAAAGAAAACTTTTTTAAAGAAGATATGATATTTTCCTCAGGAAATAAGTTCATGTGTTTTATCAAAATTATTTTCCATATAAGATGAAAAAGGTTTATGTTTTTATCCATATTATTACTTTTATTTTATTATGTTTATGATGGAATTATTTTTATGATGTCCATTTATCTTATATGGATTATGTTATGATGGAATGATGTTTAAGAATCCCATTTTATTTCATGGGTTATACTATGCTGAATGATTTATATTTTTGGGAACATGTAAGAACAATTTCATTATGAGATGAGTATAACATATATATCCCTCCAATTCATTGGTTAATGATTTATATCTCATGAGAAGGACATGGCTGGAATGGCGAATAAATCTGGTTCCGTAATACAGGACTGGAATGGCAAGTAAACCTGGTTTAGTAATGGACTTCATCCCCTATGATGGTCTTGGAAGCAATTCCTTGGCTACTATGGAAATCATATTATGTGTTTATTATTTTTCTATAATTACATGTTTTATTCTCATTCTATTCTATCATGTTTAATTTTATTTTATGAATCATTCCTTACGTATTGCCCAGATTTATGTCATTTCTTAATATTTTGATGTTTAAACTTTATGTTCATGTCTTTATATTCAAATGTTTACGGTTTGTTGAATGTTCTCCATGTTTACTATTAATTAATATTTGAGATTACCCATTCTATGTTTTCTTTTCCCCAATATAAAAAGAAGGTTTTAGTTAGGAAAACAAAAATGGGAAGATATTTATGGGAGATATTGAAGATCTTTCACCATGATTAGATGATTATGTTCTGATTTTCCAAAGATACTTAACTAATATGGTCTTTCAGCATCTATATTTATCATATATTAATTATTCCAAAAAATTAATGTAATTTCCATGTACGTCCTGATTGTTCCTCTACACATTATTTTACATTCCCAGTTGGTTGAGATTACAGACCCGAGGGTCCATTGTGGTTTCACATTTTTGGTCTGCTCAACTTTTTAGTTGTGTCTCAGCTAGGCCGAGCACCTTAGTTTTGTTAAAATTATAGCAACACGATTATAGGATGATTGTCAGTGTGGCATACTAAGATTTATTCTCACTAATACAGTGCACCTCTTTTTACGTGTAGATCTTATTTTTTATTTTCAGGTCGATCACAAGTTTCATGGTGGATATGGCTAAGGCTTAGAGTTTCTTGATTGAGTAGAGCTACTCATGTGGTTCTTCTGATCAGACTTCTTCAGTATGATAGTTTTTAGAGATCAGGAATGTGGTCTTTCTCAGTGTTAGTAGTAGATCCATATACCTTTACTTCTAGTTTCTTTTGTAATCCTTTATATATATGGTCATCCTAGTGGGTGAACGATGTTGTATTATATTGTATAGCTATATTGGATTTTAGAGTATTTCATTTATTATTAAATCATGTTCTATTTCAGTTGTTTACTCCTTTCACACACTCTTTTTACTTTTTATTGTGTATGATACTTATCTATTTCCACTATTTTTTAACTCTAATATGAGTTTATAGTCTCCCCAATATCACACCTTAGGCCCTCACTACTAGTCGATAACCTATGGCATTCAAGGAGGCACACTTGAGGCCTAGTGACCCACCATCTTAGAGCACCGGTTTAGTGGAATTCAGGTCAGTACATTACAAAGTATTATCTGAGGAAGTATTATTTTCATGGTCTTTACTATTTTTTATACGGAAGATAGGAGTATTAGGAATGTGTTGGAACCTGTGGTGGATATCAGACAGTTTATTTGATAACAATTTTTCAGGTAGGAAGTCCTAGTTTCTAGGGTATGTGATTATTGTTTTGATTTAAAATTTTATAGTTTTATATGATTTTCACTTTGAGAGACACATATTTTGTGTGGATATTATGATTTACTATGGATATATGGATCTTAGCCATTGGAAAGAGGCCAAGGATGGGTTTTGACTCTTGGATAAAAAATGTAAGAGAAATATCATGCATCATATTTGTCACGTAGGATTCAAATCAAATAGGAATGATAGTGTAAAATTATTGCTGATTACTGAGGCCTTTTTGGCCTACATACACAACAATAGTTTGTTCTGATTACATGTTATGTGAATTTACATTGAGGCGTTTTTTTTTGTGAGGATTATGACTCAATCCTCATTCATAGGAGGTGCAGTGACCTAGTCAATCAATAAAGAATTTTATGCCTTTTCATTCACCCCTGGTAGGGTGTGGTTTCTTAGGTCTACGTTTATATAGTTGGATCTCTGAGTATGATGTCTATGGATACATTGAATTTTCTTATTAAATGGACCTCCATGGGTATTTATGTATGTGGATGACCAGTCAGTGTCAGTTCAGTTTCTCTTTTTCATTGGTTTTGTGACCATCGGGGAGTAGTTCCTTCTAAGGATGATTGGAGTGGATCCGGACCTTGTCATCCATGTTTTCATCTTGGAACCTCATTGGATATTGTGATCTTTACTTTATTTTGAGATGTTTTGATCGTTATTTCATGGTGGTTGGACCATTTGACCCAGTTGTAGGGCTTGTTCTGTTGGGCTAGGTGGGAGACCTAGAGGCCCTTGGTTTATAATCATACCCCTATAGGTCGACGTCTTTTTTATTTGAGGGTATATTGTGTGAGATGTTAGACCATGTTTTTAGATTCCTTTTTAGGAAGTGATAATTGTTTTATGATTTTGTATGGAATGATGCCATGTGATGGGTGGTCGTGAAATAAATCATGGCACATGTGAGGTGGTCAATTTTGAATAGGAGTTCCAAGTGAATATCTTGCTTGAGAAACTGATGTGTCATGTAGCACGGTCATCTTAGATATATAATTCATGACTCGCTAGAGTATGAGTTGGATGATAAAGATACACGCTGGTTGCATGTTGTATCATTTGAATTTAAATCATTGAGTGGTCAGGTGTGAGCTGAGGACCAATGTTTCAAGACAATCCATGGGCATGGATCCTAGAAGTGGTGATGGAATGTCCCTCCGTTGTATAGAAAATCGTGAGATGGTTGACTCATGGATGAATCTTGGTCAGGTTTTGATAGGATGGTGAGTGTGTCTTAGAGGGAGTTGTACATTCCTGTGGTGTAATCTTAGTGTGCTCCTATTAGAGACGATTACACTTGATATTGATTCCTCTTGAGTATACTGAGACATCGTTAGCCCTACACTGAGCTTATTTTCTTACTAAATGTTCTTTCCTGGTGGGGAAAAGAACCTATTGAGGTTGTGCTTGAGGAGCGATGTATGGTAAGCCATATTTTGGGGAGTTCACCGTTGGCCATTTGAGGGTGGTGATCCTTTTTTCAATTGAACTTGTGAATTTTCTTTGAGGTGTTGGGATTAGTGTTTTTTAGGCGATGATAAGGGTATTCATATTGTGGGGGAGTACCAGATCAGTTAATGTTAAGTGTCTTCCATGTAAGAGATAGTTTTTGATGCTATGAGGTTGGTTTTTGGAAAGTCCAGATAGCCTAGTTGTGTATATTATTAGGTTTAGAACATGGTTTTTGGTCTTTTCACTAGTCTTCTTAAGGAGGAAAAGGTTTATGGTGGGGAGTTTGTGAGAATCGATGTTTTATGGAGTGAAATTTTGAGAATAAAATTGAATTTTTTCATTCAGATTATTGTGAGGAGTAAAATGGTATTTTTCTCTAGAATATGATCCCGGATAATTTTTATGACCACTCCATTAGCTCCATAATATTGTTTTTACCCTAGGACAAGAGTTTGGTACAAATCTAGTCTATTCTAATTTTGGTGGAATAATTAATATGTAATATTTAATAAATTAAATATTAAACTATTTGGGCAGGTTCATTCAGAGATAAATTTTGAACATAGTGTCAGATTGATATTTTGTCTCCTATATTGAGTCTTGAATGTGGATTTTATCCTAGGTGATGTATAAACTCTATTTGGTTGTTGTGGACAGCCTGATCCCCCTTTTATTTTTCTTTTTCTTTTTCTTTATTTTCTTTTTTGTTTCTTTCATTCCATTCTTCCTTATCGTGGATGCCTCCTGTGTGGATCTTATATCTCCTTGAACTAAGGGAGAAATGGATAGGGGGAGGGAAATAGAGAGAGGTATATTCATGAAGCTCTCAACACTCCGAATCGACGTGCAACAACCATGGACTGTCAAATCGAGCCAAGCTTCAGCGGTTTCTTCCCAAAGGTTGGACCGTTTACATTTTTACCACAAAATCCCATTAAATTACTCATTTCAAGTTTTTAAAGCCTAATTATGATTTTATGAGGGAACTAGTGGCTGGATCTATGGATTTAGGGGTTTAAATGAGGGTTTCATGTGATCTAAAGGGTTTTCGTTCAGGAAAACCTGATAACACGGCGTGTAGTCTAGAGTAACCAACCGCATGTTCTTCCCATTTGGGGAAGATGATGTTTAAGGAGTGAATTCCCTGTAAATGGTACACACACTATATATTGGTACTCATCCATGTAGCTAAGTACCCAGGAATGGATACCTGTATAGGGGTACATGGTTGTGTAGAGTACATGGTCAGACCCTATATAGGTGGAACGCCGTGTAGCATTACTCTCCTTGGCCAAGTATCCAGTCAGGCCAGATGAGGGACAAAGGTAGGTACCCCATGTTGAATACATTTTCGGTTCCCTCCATTCACAACATGTAACTAGGTAATTTACATGCCTCGGTTGACAAAATTACACACACATGTGGTGCGTTGGGAGTACACATTGTGTACCGAGGGTGGCATGCCATGTACTACCCCTTTTAAAACCTTTTTGGGTTTTTTTCCCTTCTAGACTCAAATTTAGAATTGTACTAGTGAGTAGTCTATTCAGAGTGGTTTTCCACATAGATCATGATAGATAAACCCATGGAGCGTTTTGAGGACTCCTAATGGGTGTTTTGGGGATTCTAACTAAACAGAGAGGTCATTCCTCCATCTTTTTAATTTTTTTATCTCTTTAGAGTGAGGCATGGCATGAATGATATGTTGGGAGTTTGTACCAACCTATTTTAGACCTTGATCTGAGATTATCTATAAGGCATCTCTCATGATCTATGCTTTTGAGGACATTCCCCTTATGAGACGTGCCCTTCTAGCCTATGAGGTCAAGAGGCCATATGCTTCTAAAGATCCCCTGAGTGATGTATTTG